>CM060967.1:12242283-12742283 GCA_030765045.1 Tenodera sinensis | reverse complement strand
CAATGTTGGTCATATGTTTTTATTTCTTACTTTTTCTACTACGTATAGTAAGTAGAGGAAATATTGTATTTGATACAAAAATTCAATGTCGCGATTTCGCAGGAAATATGTGTTTTGAGGCCCCTGAATTAAAAAAAAAAGCATTTTAAGAAAATGGTCCGTGTCTGTGTGTGTGTGTGTGTGTGTGTGTGTGTGTGTGTGTGTGTGTGTGTGTGTGTGTGTGGACAACATAAATCAAAAACGAAAACTCGGTTAAAAACCAAAGTTCGTTAAATATCTTTTAAGAATGAGACACGAAAATTTTGAAGAAAATTCCTACACCCTAAACTACCCTTTACATGGAACATTTTTTGAAAATTTTAATTTTCATGAAAATTTCTCTAACCATTTTGATTAAAATGTCATATGTTAGGTATTTTTATGGCAAATGAAATGTATATCTTAAATTTTCTGGCTATAGCCTATGTAGTCGTATTTACTCTGGACGACTTTTGAATAACTCGTAAACCGTTAGAAATAGACCAAAACTTACTGTAAAAAATGTAGATCTTGCTAAAACATACAATTTATGTCCAAAAATTGTTTTGTAGAGTGAACCGAGATATTCATTGTTATTTGTGTCAGTTTAGGAAAAACTTTCTTCAATGGAAAATTGTTGTTCATTTTTTTATATGTTAAGTGTGCAAAGAGAACGGGATCTCAAAGCTTTAAAATATTTGACTATCGCACAAAGCCTACAAGAAAATAAGCAATGAGTTAATTTGTACAAATGTTTATCTCAACTAACACGAAGAAGATACAGGAAAAAGAGTTTGTAAGAATGGTTAGTACAAGAGTAGAGAAAGTCATGTGAGTGCAACACATCAGATTTTTGTTTTCAGTCGTTTCTTTCATTCACCGGGAAAATGTTGCTGCACCCTGTCGAATAATGTTTACGCGTATGTATTATTCAATTTTAAGGTTCATAAAATTATAATTTTGGTTAGGTACGTGCATAACAGAAATGTAATTTAATAAATAATCAAGCATTAATTATGAACTTCATACATACAATGTGGTTAAATTAGCGCTAGTTTCCCATATCATAATGTATTTTATTAATGTATAATTTTGTATCTGACCCGTTGCAACAACTTTTAATGTCATAGTTCAAAGTAATATACATCGGAGGGGAACTTATTACACTCCTTCCAGTAAGTGTTTATACAAGTATTACAAACAAATCAATGTAACGGTATGTCGTTCTTTGAACAGCTGTTTTAGAACAAAAATAGTACGTTCCAAATGTCACGTACAATACAATGAAAATGTATTAAGATCTGCTACTTGTTAGATGAGTAGGGTTGGTAACCTGTTCCTGACGTAGTTGGTAGTACCTATGTGATATTACAAACACGACTTTGCAGACGTAATGTGGCTGTTGAACTCGGCAACAATGCAAGCAGGTCGAGCTAGGTTAAACATGTGAAAGGGCTTCCAAATGTAAACAAAACAGCCCATCTGAATACTTATTGGTAAACATAAAGGAGACGATATGATTCCGTTTTTCAGGAGTTTATTTAATATAAAGTGTTATATTTCGTGTTTCAGAGTTTGTTCACAATATTAAGTTTAAAACCAAATAGTTTATTATCTTCATCAAATAGTTTTAAAATATTTTAAGGGTAATAAACAACAAGACTTTCCTGCTTTATTTACAGTGAAAGAGAAACAATTCAGTATGTTAATCATAAGGCAGCGTAAGGATATTACATGCATAAGATAAACGAAGGTTATGAACTTCAAGGTTATGTAATTTGCCTTACCAGAGGAGCAATTGTATGCAAAATATATTTAATATAAACAAACTAGCGTAGATATTACTGCCACGCAGGTGTAACGAACCCACGACTGCACGTATTGTATACAAACAAGCTTTGTCACTCGGCAAGAGAATGTGGGGTGAGTAAGGCAAGTTCAATCGCTACCTCTCCTCTGGTGCCCATGCCTGGTCTACATGATGGCTGCAGCGTCACCTAGTCAGAATTAGGTTCGTATCTCTTAGGGAACACTAGATTAACGCTCGTTATTAATAGTTTATTACAAGTTTAAAACTTATGTCAGATGTAAACGCAATGATGGTGCAAGCATGTACGAAAAACGTGCGTAATTTTAGCTTCAGCCGTTCTGTATTTATATGCAATTTTATTTACATGTATTTTGTCAGAACCGAAACAACCTTGAGCTGTTAACAGAGGTGTGAAGAACCTTTGAATAAGTATACCGTTTGCTTCCCCCTTTCTCCTAATACACCCCTAATCACCCCGCTACCATGGGTAAAATATGAAATAAAACAATTTCTGACGTCACGTTAATGCAAGACACTAGACTCATTTGTTTTCACCTGTCTAAGAAGACATATTACGGTTTTAAAAAGTTCTGTCACTTTCTTATGTAACCATTTTATAATTTGCCCTTTCCATCAAATAAGGAAACCTTCCTACTCCACAAATGATGACGTAATGCGTGAATAACTCATGAACTTCCACCGCAATTTCTTTACGAACAAGTAACAAGAGCTTCGACCACTTTCATGCGGAAATAGCTATATTTATTTTGAACAGTTGGTAATACATGCCCCATTACAAATTCTACTGCGCAGCTTTTCCTTTCTTTACCACGCAGATATAGTGAGATGTCTTTCTTTGTATGTACAAAGATGCACAGAAGTCCCTAAAAGTTATAGATATTGACACCTGGTCCACAACATACACGCACGCGCGCATGCATGCACGCACGCACGCACGCACGCACACACACACACACACACACACACACACACACACACAAACAAGGTGAGCATCAGGAACAAATGCCAGGGTAAAAATCATGCTGGTATATATACACAAACAAGGTTTCTAACTATTGCAGTATAATTATTGCATTTACTAATATATTAACCTTAGTATTGCAATTAACTTTTGGCGCTCTGAGCATTCAAGCTGTTTTTGACAAGCCTGAAGAGGTTAATAACATTGGTACTCCTTTCCTGACGTCACCAGTTGCTATGTTTTGTTTAATAACAAAACAACGGCTAGTTAGCACAATAAAGCATACGGTTTATGGTCAACTACACAAAAAACTAATGTTTTACGACTGGGAAATTGACCATTTCGCTATTAACTCATCGCTTTGTTAATTAATACAATCGCTCTATTGTTTTCTGCTTCCCATGTGGGCGAAAACACAGTATTGGCCCAAAAAGTACAGATTTATTTAATTTCAGTTGTCGGTTTAAAAATAAACATTAATCACAAATCAGCGCGGGAGTGTACGTTATTCAAAAGAGAAACGTTATTATTTAAAAACTGATAATAGCGTTCGCCATAAAAATCGTAGTAAACTAAGAATGCAAATTTAAAGAAATAACGTTACAGTTTACGCACCATAAAGAGAACAAAGGAATTTAGTAAATTTAATGGATAATGTATCGTATTTACCAAAGCACTTCAAATGGATTTGTACACACTTTTTAACACTGTTTTTATTGCACAAGTATTAAGAATACAGCTGTATGAGCAATAACTGACACACATAATGTGTTATTTAGTTGTGTAAATGCGCGTAAACTAAAATTAATTGATGCAAGGTGCACGGACTTGAATCGAACGAAATGTTGGCGACGCGGTTCACCCAAGGCATCATGGGAGCGCTTCTGTCCTGCTCATCCCTTCCCTCTCCTGTTGAGCTGTTGCCAACATCAGCACTCGAAATACAAACATGAACACCTCAAGTTTGTGTTTAAAGTGCGCGAAAATTCATTTGCTGACACAGTTTCATACGTTGGCAATAGGACTTTCCCCGCCTTTCCCTACCTCACTCTTACCCGTACTACATGCCTTCTGTGTATAACGTCTGGTATCCATCGAGGTTCGAAAGAAGGTTATTTGCGTATTTTTAAGAGTTTCAGGAAGCGGCTCAAGTTTAGATTAGGTTACTTGCCACTTGCCGGCCAGATTCCAAGTCCGAAGTCGACAGTAGTTTCAGAATCGCCACTAGGTTTCGCTGCATGAGCTAGCTGTCACTAGCAGACGATTTTCACATCTGCCAACATTGCTTTTTACACTACACTCATTTTCGCTGCCAACACATTAAACACAAATGCACTCGCGTCGTTGCCGCCACAGATATACCGCTAGCGCTACTCCGTGTACATTATTATTTTGCTGAATATATGACTTAGCACTTGCCGGCCAGATATTGTGTGCATTATTTTGCTCACACAGATATATCGCTAGTGCGACTCCATACTATTGTTGTGGAAATTATTGTGCACATTATCGTTATTGCCTTGTTACTGGGTTCACGAAATGCTGGCTCGTTCTTTTTTTTATTTATTTTTTTATTTTATATTATTATATTATTTTATTATATTTATATTATAATATCCTCCTCACGGCATCACATTCCCTGCATAGCATTCGAGTTCTCAGCAGGCCCTCGTCGTAAAGAAATTGCATACATTCCTCCTGATTATAGCACAGAGGCGCTAAATCTACTATGCTAATGAAGCGATCCATTGCACTCTCACAACTTGCTTCTAAGAAGGTCACCAGCATACTGCCGGGTCCCGCTAAAACATTCAAACTTACTATTGGCAACAAACTCCTGGGGAAATTGTGCTGTTGGCAGCGCTGAATTAACACAGCAACTTCGGCAACTTTCGTACAGACTGCCGAGTTGGACTTAGCCGAAATTCTGACCAAGTGCTCGCGTCACCTAAACTAAACAATATCCCAGGAGGCAGTATCATATCTTAAAACATTAATGATGCACTGACATTATCTACCAAGTTACCCATCATTCCCTAACTTGTGCGTTTGTGGCAAAAATTGGATTTTGGTATATACGAAATATTATCCAATTTATTATGCAAGATGGTAGACGCATAAGTGCAGATATGGAGCTTAATATGTATCCAATTCAGTACGTTAGTTGTTTTTTTCACTTCGTCTAACAGTTTTTCCACAAACCAATCATACAGTTTACTACCCGATGTTTTCTGTATGGTTGTAACAGCGCCAGGAAATAAAGAACGCCTGCCGGTCAAGTTTGGTACTTCAAGTAGGTTTCGTTTGAGTTACCCTGTTGTCAGACATGCAGGGAATTTCACAAGTTATGTATTCCCAGTGAAATTTTAATATGGAATTTTTGGATGGAGTGAGAAGCACCCTCCGGTAATTACTAAGATCAGGTAAAACGCACCATTCTTTTTTCAAGAAATTTATAGCAAACCTCAAATTAATTGTTTCAATATATTCATCATTATAGCGTATCAATGAATGCCAAAATATTTTAAATGAAACAGTGAATTTATTAAAAAAGCTGTCCAATATCTTTATTGATTGAACAATCGAGTACAATTTATATATAGGTATTTAATAACAAGAAAACTTAGAAGTGGATGTCAGTAAGTGTACTTTGTGGACATTCTGTGAACACTCAATACATAAATCAACGTTTTAGAAACCTAGATGAATATATTGCCAGCTATTTCTAACAATGACTCGCGATACAGGGCTATAAATACAAGGGAAAAAAGGAAGGGTTTGGCTGCACTTGAACGCCATAGCGATGCGACGTTGTTAAACTGGCTTCATTCATCATCACTGTCGTGGGAATGAAATGGGAATTATGAGGGGCTGCATTGTTACCCCTGAGGGGCGTGGTCAGGGGTAGGTAAGTGATTGATGTCCGCGTTAGGTATGTCGTTAGGGAAGAAATCCGCATCACCACGATAGACACCGTTTACTGTAATTTATTACACTACTGACATCCAATTACTGCCAGTTCATCAAGTGCGAAGTAATGTAAACAGCTGAGGCGTTGATACAATGGGCGTGACAAGAAGTAAACCAGGAATGTGCTGGGTACTGGTCATAGTTGCCGGAGGATATAGCGGATACACCATCGGTGCTTGCTAAGCTGCAAGTTTAACAGTTGTGGGGGACGCAGCGGCCGGGCGGTAGACCTTGGCCCTGTCCCAGAGAGGGTGGCGCATCAGCTGTCTTGAGTGCGATGCAGTACTACAGGCTGAAACGTGCAACCAGGTCCCGTTACTTTTCAATCAAGTACCTCATCGATTGGCCCCTCAGGGACCTAACGACGCTGAGTGCACCCCAGACTAGGTCTTCCAGGGGGAAAGACCTGTATGGTACAGGGAATCGAACCGCGGTCTCTTGATTGGTAACCAGCTATATACATATAGTCTCACAAATACTCGAACATGGTTCCACCAATTTGAATTTCTATTTTGTTTTGTTCGCCTCAATACTGCGATGGTTTAGAAGAAAAGAACATTAGAAAAAACCCAAAGGAACAGCCAAAAATCTAAGTTGATAATTTGACACTTCAGATTAGTTTCAATATATGGCATTTGTGACGAACCTGTCGTTTGGCAGCTGCATCTATTATATTTAAAGTAAAAATGTAGTGCATTTTAAGAACAGATTTGGCTAGACTTTAATTACATTTTGCGAACGTTCATTTTGATCAGCCACTCCAGTAAGATAAATTGACTTACTAGGCTTAGAAATAAACAATTTCTAAATGAACGACTTTCATTTGACAACCAAACAACACTCCAAGCGTACATGATGCATCTAATATTGTCGATCTCAAAGAATTGGATTTGGAAGTTTGATTAGAATTGATGATCACTTATGAAGAGTTGGAATAAAACAATTTTAGGTAGTACGAAGTTCACTGGGTCATCTAGTAAATAAATGAAGTACTTTAAGGTGCTCCGACGTTCCAAAAATATAGCTATTTTTACACATACGCATTTGGGGACATGAAAGAAAGAAGTAAGCAGTTTGTTGTATCTTTTCCCTGTTATTCTATGCTTCAGCAACTTTCCTCCCATTTTATCGTATTTTTAATAGATTAGAGGTCAACAGCGGATGAAAGCACACTGAGGGAAAGTTACATAACCTCAACTAATAAGAATGCCTTAGAGAAAACAAGAGGCTATCGGCAAACTTGAAGTAGCATTCATTTTAGATCGACCTATACAACGAATCGGAGCTGAAGCTGGTGAATATTGCACACATAGGCTGTCACCATCATGAAATACTTTTCTCAGTTCATAATTAAAAATATAAGTTCAGGATTTGTAATGTTGGCAATGCTCTCTCGTTGTACAATTATTTACAATGCCATACTAAAGAAACTGACAGCAGCATTTATACAAAAGGAACAAAACAAAACCTTTTTACGTAACAGTTATTACATTTTTGCACTGATATCGCATGGCTATTAAAGCATTATAAACAGATTCGATTCGCTTTTGTTTTGCTGTGTGTTAATTGCTAACTCGCGAGCCTGTAACTTTAAATTGCTTGGAATGAGATATTCTCCACGGTAGTTACATATTCTGTGGTATAAGTATTACCTACTCCATGGCATTTACCACTAAAAGTCAAGGTTTTCTTAACAAGCAACTTCTTTTGTAACTCCAATGTGTTTATATTCAAGTACAAGTGATTTGTAAATCCTTTTTAATGTTTTAGTAATTTATGAAGTGTTTATAGACTTATATATGACAAAATGAATTGAGGTTTACAACGCCGAAGGAAATTCACGTTTTATTTATGGACGCACTTCAACTACAATAGTTCTCAGCGTCGCATTTTATGTATATTGGCATCACCGACTTTACTACCCTGTTCACGCCTCTGTTGGCTGTCTAGCTGCGACCCTGTGTGGCACTATAGGTTCCTTCATTTCATCCCTGCCTCCTGGGGGGTGGTAGGCACAATAAACCTGTGTAGGTCGAAGTGAACGAGGTGTCCCCTCTGTGTCTGTACCCTTTACCCTGTTACTTAACTAATTCTTCTTTTGTACTACCACTGTTTCCTAATTTGGTAGTTTTTCTGATTTGCTCTTACACTTTATACAATTTCTTTAGTATCTGTTGCCCCTACAATTAACACAACTCAGAATATTTTTATTAACAACTCCAGGAAACGTTTGGTCGTTTTTCTCTCATTAGTGCACCTTCTTAAGGAAGAAGAATATTCGGCGCTTTCCTTGCACTTTGCCCTCGCAGCAGTAGTAACCTTTTGCCTTTAGATTTCGCTCGCTCGCACCGTACGTAATGAGTTACAGAAGATTCGCTCTGCAGTGTTTGAAAAGCAGTGCTCTAATTAAAGAAAATGAGGTCAGACCTTTTCAAACGCCATACAGAAGCTCCACATAAAATTCATTAAAGAGGCACAAAGTCACCTCAGGGTGCGAGACACACGTGTGATTTCAGTATTAACCCCTGGCGCTTCATAACTCATAACTTCCTTTGTCAAGCAATAGCTACTGGGCTCCTAACGTTATCAGTGGCTGGTGCAACAAAGCTTCTTTGGCAGTGTTTGTTACTTCCTATACCATGTACCTAGTGTTGAGAGGAACTTCACAACTTCAATGACACCGTAGTAAATACATGTTTTGAGGACTACCTTCTACATGGATAACATTTCGAAAATTTTGATGTTCTTAAAAATGGCTCTAACGGTTTTGATTAAAAGATCATATGTTTGAGATATTTTTACGACAAATGAAATGTATATCTTGAATTGTCTAGCTATAGCCCTCGAAGTCCTATTTACTCTGGATGACTTTTGTATAACTAGTTAACCGTAAGAGATAGACCAAATCTTACTATACAAAAAATGTAGATCTTGCTAAAGCACAGAATTTATGCCTGAATAAATTTTGCAGAACTTATACTTCTGTCAAATGGAACATCGTTATTCATGTTTTTTATACGTTAACAGTGCAAAGAGAACAAAATTTGAAAGCTTTAAAACATTTGACTATCGCACAAAGCCTACTGTATTCTAATATTCCCCTTGTACCTACAAGGAAATAAGCAATAAGATAATTTGTACAAATGTTTATCTCAACTAACACGAAGAACATATAGGAATAAGAGTTTGTAAGAATGATTAGTACAAGAGTAGAGAAAGTCATGTGAGTGCAACACATCAGATTGCATGAACATCATGACAAATACGAAATATGGGATAAACATAAAATTCTCTCAAGTTAAAACACTAAGATTTTCATTGCATAGTCACAGGGAAAAAAAAAAAAAAAAAAAAAAAAAACGTATAGTGACTTCCCACTGGAAAAAAAAGCGTAACTGTTTGAGCGTTCAAGCTAATAAAAAAGAACATCTCCGAAATATTAACGCCAAAATGACAAAATCCCGTCCAATTACTTCTTTCTCTCTTTTCTTCTAAACCTTTTGTATAAAATACACAGTTCTCTATTAATGACGTTAACACAGTCTACAAGTTTTCGTGATATTACAATTCACAACTGTTTTCTTCTCGTAACCTTGACTCACTTCCTTCTGTACTTCACTTTTTCTGTCTCCACATCGGGGTCGCAGTGGCCGAGGCGTCCCGCCTGCATTATATATACACACACACTATTAATAAAACTAGTACTAAATAAATGAAGTATTAATTATTTCGCGGAATATTCTAAACAAACACAACTAGAGGTTTCCATATTGGGATAATTTTTCTCCGCTTCGCTCTGGCATAATTATCATGATATGAAATTCTCTGGTGGTATTACTACAGATAACAACATAGTATCCGCTAATATTTAACAATAAGCGACTAGTTAAATGTGTCAAAAGTGTTTAAATTGTTCCTTACACACAAGCACATCCCAAGTTGCACGCAAATCTCTAGAGAACACTTGGAGTGAAGTCTTATTCGGAGGTTCGGCTGACAGTTTCAACAACTTTGCTGCCTCTTTTATTTTCCTGAAGTTCCGAATGGGAGATATAAGGCGTGAAATTACAACATAACTTAGAGAGGGGAGAGAAGTTTTTGAGAAGCTAACGGAGAAGCTGTAAAGCGAGAAGAAGAACAACAAAACAATTTTGCTTTTATTTTCACCCCGCCTTGCATTGATTTTTCTAGCCGAGGTAAATTTTTACGTACATAAACATTAAGAAACGTTCAAAAAAAGAGAATGCGTGCCGATTTTCCCATCACTTGCATACAGTCGAGTGCATGGAATCGTGCCGATATAACACGCAGTGGTTTATGTTGGTATGACTGCCACAGCCAGTCCCCACCACTTACCTAGTTCTTGCACTCAACTTTTAAGTTTGTTTCACTTCCCCTTTTCCTGACCGTGAAAAAGATCTATATTTATAGCTTAATATTGACTTCTAACTTCAAGCCAACACCAGACGGAGTTATACAAGGGCTGGTGTGGATCGTCGTTGCGAATTTTCGCTTTAAATAATTTCAATAGCTGTGATGTTTATGTACTAATTTGAGAAATTTAAACGTTTTTACGTGTGTATTTTACTTAGTACTCCAATTGCCACACTGTTTTTTCAACATCCTGCAATATTGTGAAGAATATATTTTTCGGTCTTTTAGGTAACTATAGAATCACGACATTTGGGACACTATTTGTTAAGAGTTAAGCTATCCAGTTCTTATTCGTGCAGTTCATTTTCAGGAAGTTGACGTAACGGACAAATGAGCGTGCTAGAAGAACTGTGTGTTACTATATTTTAAAAATCTGACTGTACGTCTACAGCTTTCAAAATGGATATTAGGACTCCGGCAAGGTAATTCATTCCAGCATCACCTTTACTTTCATCTGTTTCACAATCATCTTCTTCTCAATGTCATCTTTCTTCTAGTTGTGTAAGTATTTGTGGTAAATTTGTCAATAAATCTCTAACACATTTGAAATGTTAAAGGCGTTCTTCACCATCCCTCAATGAGTGTTCAAAATATTAACTCCAGCATACACATAGGCAATTTCTTATGCCACTATTATCCACAATAGTGTATTGAAACCATTATTTATCACGACTATTTCATATATAGATACGTTAAATTATCATATACGAAACCTTGTTATTCTTTCGCTTGGTACAAATAGTCACTAGATTTTTCTTTTGTTTAGTCAGGGTCGCCAACCGTATAGCATCGCTCAAAAACAATTTATTACACACTACAATCGACTAACAATCGAAATAGCATTCAATTTCAATTTGCAACAGCGTTTTTAACAATTACCCTTTTAATAACACAGAGAGGTTATTTTTATGTCAAGATTTATTTGAGATTATGAACTGGTTTTCTGTTACAACAAGAGAAAATCGAAATACATGTAATTCTTTGCCTTCGTTTTCCTAAGTTGGCAGTCCTCAGTAAGCCAAACTAAACTGATCCAAACAAACCTATTTTAGGTTATGTTTATACATTTCAACATCTTCTGATTAAATCTTTCCAATATAGTATGGAAATTTATGTTGTATTTGTGAAATACTCCAAATAAATACCATTCGACGTCCTAAATCTCACACACTTCGAGAACTTATTGGTTAGGTTAGGCCTCTTATGAAGTTATGCTGTCCACAGACAGACGCATATAGACACAGAAAGTAAAAACGAATAATCTGTGGAATGGACATAAAAATAAATTCCTATGCTGGACACGCAGCATGTTCGACTTTTATGAACCGATAAACGAGTTTTATTATCACTAAGTAGATAAACGTTTTGAGAGCCGTGTCTGATGATACCATTAAGCTAGGAAATCACGGACTGGTTACGAATGGCTGCACTTGATGCAGTGCAAACTAGTGTAAGTGCTGATAACAAAGTCTGTGATTCGCTTTACAAGGTAAGTGTCGTGCTGAAACACAAGCTGTAGTTATAACGGCGTTTGTGTTGTGAACTCCTTGAATCCCCGGCGCCTATTGTCAGGGCATTGTTTGCATGTCCCACTGCAGTTACAGCTATCACTCATGAACTAATTGGTTAACTAATTAATTAATTAATTTACTCCAGACTGTTTGCACACAGAGTAGTACAGAAACCCAGTTAATTCAGGCTCCTTAAGTGAAAGTTAAGTACATTTGCTGTCTCTTTGAGGAACATTTGAACTACGAAAATTCCACATTTATTACTTTGAGATAACTTTTTTCTACTCTCTCTTGTACAAAGTACACTTACAAAAGCTTATTATTTTCTTTATTTCTCGTTAAACAATAGTTATGTTTTCTCTTGTTCTGATAAAAGACGAATGTGCACTAAGGGCTCTTTTGAGCACAATTTCATTTATTATCACACGATTTTATCTCATCGCTTGAAGGTCGTTAATTACAACGTGCCTAGGAATGTCGACTCGTCCTTTGCTTACAGTAACACCGTCTTGCCGCTCTGCTCTGCACGTCGAGTTAGGAAGGAAGAAGAAACTTGCTTGCTGACGTCACAGAGCTTTCAGTTGGCTGGCACTGCCCTACACGGTAGCCCACAAACCTGGTAACTTCCTGCCGTTATTTCTTCATGTTAACGCTGACCAGAGCAAATGACATTTCACCAGTTAGGTCTGCTTGCTCTATTTCATTGCTTTTTCTATAATTTTCATGACCAATTGATATGATTTTCGCCTAATAAATAAGAATATTATACCTTTCTGACGGCAAACAACACTAAAAGATGAGGTTATGGCTGAATTCCATTTGATGCATGTTTTCTGCAAAATCCATGGAATGGCAAACACTCTTTTCCATTTCTGATTCCCGGGTTCGTTAACTGTAAAAATCATTAGGAAACTCTTAGAAGCACGCACGCAGCCTGAAACAAGCATTAAAATGGAAATGGATTACTAGAGTCATTCCAGGTAGAGCTTCCCATAGAAACAACGACGTGCTGCATTATTAAAACAAAATGAAAATGAGTTTTTGAAGGACATCGAAGCCATATGCGGGCTGTAATGAGGATGAGCGAGGTGTGGGGTTAAAGAAAAAAATGCCTCGCAGGCTGGGAAAAAACAGCACGTCGGCCGACTGAAGGGTGCCGTTCAAAAGAATACACCACCAAACAGTTCAATTTTTTTAAGGAATATACCTTCAGTAAAACCTCGTTTGTCCGGACTGACTGGGACCAGGTATGATAGTGAGATGATATGAAATGCTGGCGGAATGGATGATTGAAAAGGTGATAATGGAGCAACACACTCAAATGTGCTCAAAATAATGGTTATGATTCACTCAAACTTCATCGAAATCTCTTTAGCATCTCCTTACGTGATAAACATACCCACTGCTTTTTACAGGTCACAATATTATCCTGCATTGCAGCAAATTGAAAACCACTCCCACATAATACACAAATTAACAATTTCAGAAACAATTTCTCTAGTAGCTCATTTACGAGTGCATTAAACATAACAATGAACAAATTGCTTTCTACGGATTTGATAATTGCATATTCAATAATTGTGTTTTAAAATAACCTTGTAAAGGAAATTATAATCTATAATGTTACTGCATCCATATCCAGTTTCGCACACCAGATGACAGAAAATATTAAATTATTTGAAGTTGCAGTGATCAAACAGACGAACTGCGAGCACATGGTTCGCCTACGCCAGCTACCTTTATGTAGTCCCAAATACAAAGGGAACGTTCTAGGAAAGGAACCTACTAAAAACAACCAAAAGAAATTTTCTGGAGTAGACAGCTGCAACAATTCATATTGTTCTGAGGGAGAGCGGCCATTGGCTGCGGTAACAAAATTTAATGCCTGCATTTTAATCATCCTGATTTTTACTCTCTACTAAAATTAGAGGAATTATTCTATTCCACCTAAAAAATTGATGCCGAGATTACTCCTGAAATACTTGTTTTGAGGCCCCGTAAAACAAAAAAAAAAGCACTTTTTGAAAAAGCTCCGTGTGTGTGTGTGTGTGTGTGTGTGTGTGTGTGTGTGTGTGTGTGTGTGTGTGTGTGTGTGTGTGTGTGTTTCAATCTGTGGACAGTATAACTCAAAAACGAAAAGTTAGTAAAAAACGAAATTTGGTATTTGAGCTTAATGTCTTTCAGGATGCGACACGAAGATTTTGAAGAAAATTAATCCACTCTAACCTACCCTATACATGGAAACATTTTCGAAAATTTTGATTTTCTTGAAAATGGCTCTCACGATTTTGATTAAAATACTATATCTTTTAGATATTTTTATGGCAAATGTAATGTATATTTTGAATTTTCTGGCTTTAGCCCATGTAGTCCTATTTACTCCGGGTGACTTTTGCATAACTGTTAAGTCGTAAGTGATAGACCAAGTCTTACTATACAAAAATGTAGATCTTGCTAACACACACAATTTAAGTTAATAAATTTAGTTGTAGAGTGAACCATTTCGAAGATCTTTGTTATTTGTGAAGGTTTTGGAGAAGTACTGTCAAATGGAACATCGTTATTCATCTTTTTACGTTAGCCGTGCAAAGAGGACGGAATTTGAAAGCTTTAAAATATTTGACTATCGCACAAAGCCTACTGTATTCTAATATTCCCCTTGTATCTACAAGAAAATTAGCAATAAGATAATTTGTACAAATGTTTATCTCAACTAACACGAAGAAGATATAGGAATACGAGTTTGTAAGAATGGTTAGTACAAGAGTAGAGAAAGTCATGCGAGTGCAACACATCAGATTTGTTGTACATTATTTCATTTCATTCATGAAGTTGCCCTGGCAGGCATCTCCTAGCCCTCGTGAAATCCTGATTTGCGAATTAGTCGACGATTTCTACTCCGCAATACGACCGAATAGGATCGGACTTCTTTAACTCTATTCTTGATTTCCTTTACTACCTGCATTGGCTCGGATTTTCTAATCCAATTTAACTTTGTGCTAACGCCCGTCTCATTCTGTAAAAGGAAAACTGATACAAGCGCTATTATTTTCCAGTGTTCGCAATTGCAACGTCATCAGCGTGCCAGTAAAAATTACCCCTTAGAGGATTTTGTATGTCCGATGTGATTAAGCTTCTGATTCCTCAACGTCCCTTTGACTATGCGCTGGAAGCGGGCGTCTGTAGTCCGCAAAGGATACACCAAAGGCACTATCAGGTATTATCTCTCATTGTCCGTGATAGAATAATCCACAAAATTTAGTACGTAATAGTGAGATTATACACATTTAAAACCAGTAGCTTTTAAATCCTAATTATAAAAATCTGATGTGTTACACTCACATGACTTTCTCTACTCTTGTACTAACCATTCTTACAAACTCTTATTCCTATATCTTCTTCATGTTAGTTAAGATAAACATTTGCAGAAATTACCTTATTGCTTATTTTCTTGTAGGTACAAGGGGAATATTAGAATACAGTAGGCTTTGAGCGATAGTCAAATCTTTTAAAGCATTCAAATTTCGTTCTCTTTGCATGACTAACCTATAAACAAATGAATAACGAAATGGTTTACTCCACAAAAAATTTATTTCGACATAAATTGTATGTTTTAGCAAGTTCAACGTTTTTTATACAGTAAGATTTCGCCTATTTCTTACGGTTTAGCAGTTATGCAAAAGTAATTCAGAGTAAACAGGACTAATAGGAACAAATGGCATTTTCATCAAAATATTGGAGGTATTTTCAAAGTATTTATTTTCTTCGTTAGGGGTAGTTTAGGGTGGAGGAATTATCTTCAAAATCTTCGGGTCGCATCCTTGAAATATATTACATTTGAATACCATCTTTAGTTTTTAACCGACGCACACACATGGACCTTTTTCTAAAAATACTCCTTTTTGGATTCTGGGGGCCTCAAAACATATATTTCCGGTGAAATCTGGACATCGAATTTTTGGGTTGAATACAATGCTTCCCCTATCTACTATACGTAGTAGAGAGAATAAAAAACGTAATTTCACATTTGCGAGGTATTTATTAATTTTTTTTACTCACTAACTTTTACCTGAGTTCCCACCAATGCGGCAAGAAATGACGTGGTTTGTCGCTTCTCCGATAGTTCAGTGTTGAGCATGAACGACTCTTTTAATCTAGTTTTTATATATCTCTGGCGTAGTACGGATCAACGACTATATCAGTCAATCACTATGTGAGATTAACTTTAAAGTATTGAATTTATTTGAACTTTTAAGTGAACATATTCAGTCTATTATCACATATTATATAGTGCCATAGCTAGGCGTCTTTTCCAATCTTGCTACGGGTCCGCATGCACGGATTACAAACTTTTGTAAGTCAATATCTTTGCTGTTATTAGTGCTGCGTCGTAGAATTTACACTTACTTGATGCACTGTCGCTCTGTCTTTCTCCAGCACTATAAATATCCGTTTGAAGTTCACTTTATATTCAGAAATCACTCGATTATTGCGGTCACATACGATTTCCGTTGCAAAGCCAAATCAAGCCATTTAAAAAGACAATTGAACTCAGTCTTTATTAACTATTGGTATCAGTAGGCTTTCCTGCCATCTCTATAATCTCGTATTAAATAATTCTAGAAAGCTTAGGTGGAAATATTGCCTCACATTAATATTAACCTACTTTATTTCCTTCGCAAGGGCCAATATTTGATTCAGGGATGAAGGAGAACAGCTCTAAAACATTTAAACGAATGAGTATTCATCTGTGTTTAGAAATCTTGCCATTTCCTTGTCTTTCTTCAGCAAAGCGAAGTGCAGATCCCAAAAATGGAATACTGTTCCGCTACCGGTAACTTGATGCGCACTAGCTCTGGGTTAACTTTCAAGGTGATCTGCTACGAGTGATCTCTTCAGGATTAGGTCACAATTTCACTTTCAGTAGTCGTAGCACTGCGAGAGCGTGAAGAAACGCTCAACCTGTTTCTCTAATTTTTTGATGTCAAAGACTGTGTTTCAAAATAGATCTAACTGCTACCTGCCGCTCTCTGCCTAAGGAAGTTCAGAAAATGACATTTAATTTGTCGGTGCGGAAAATTATAGAGTACAAAAGTAAACACTATCGGGTTAAGGTCACAGATGCAGTACAGTGTCCGTCAAAAGTTAAAGGACACACCTAAATAACAGACTTTTCATTCCTATCCTCTGAAATCTCAAGATGTTTACACATGGATCATGTAGCCTTGCGTAAACCTTTTTGAATGATTTGGCTAAGAGAAGGCGAAAGATGTGGTGCTTCCAGAGGCGTAATTGGATGAAGGAAGTTCTGTCAGCCTGTATTGCACCTGCCAGATGCAGTGATGATCTGGGGTGCATTACCTATGAAGGTCCTGGAGAACTGTACATCATTGATGGCTCTGCTACCAGCCAGAGATATGTGGAAACCTTGGAGGAAGTACTGCTGTCACAAGGTTGATGGAAGGAAATTTGTTTCAACAAGACAATGCAACCTGACACACAAGTCGCTTCACGGATCAAAACATAGACGTACTGCCTTGCCCAGCACGTTCACCTGATCTTAATCCAATAAACAATCACTGGAGCTCAAGTGGACTCAAGTTGGCCAACAGGAAACCCAAATCCAAACAGGAACTGAAGCTGAATCTGGCTGCCTTATGAAGAGGGGTCAGAGGCCTAATTGACTCCGTGCCAGGTGAAAAAAAATCTGATGTGTTGTACTCACACGACTTTCTCTACTCTACGTTCTTACAAACTCTTATTCCTATATCTTCTTCGTATTACTTGACATAAACATTTAAAGAAATTATCTTATTGCTTATTTCCTTGTAGGTACACGGGGAACATTAGAATACAGTAGGCTTTGAGCGATAGTCAAATATTTTAAAGCTTTGAGATTCCGTCCCCTTTGCACGCTTAACATAAAAAATGAACGATTTCACGAAAGTTTTTAAGTTTTCCACACTGACATGTTTTGGAAAACATACTTCCGTCGAATGGAACATCGTTATTCATTTTTTATATGTTAGCCGTGCAAAGAGAGCACAATCTCAAAGGTTTAAATGATTTGACTATCGCTCAAAGCCTACTGTATTCCCGTATTCCCCTTGTGCCTATAAGGAAATAATAGGATAATTTCTGTAAATGTTTACCTCAACTTATCTCAAGAAGACACAGGAATAAGAGTTTGTAAGAATGGATTGTGAGTGTAACACACCAGACTTTTTTTATTAAGAGCCTCATAAGAACTGTTTAAAAACGTAACATTCATAACAAAGTGCTGCCTAATGATGGCTTGGGGCCAGACTGCTTCAAGTTCAACATTCTACAGACAGGGGCTTTTTCTTTTATTGTGATCCTTGTTCCGTTTGTAATAATTAAAATCTCACAAAATTAAAAATACCCCTAGGGACATCCATTCTGATTATTAGGAAGCCCCAAATTAAAAACGTCTCCTATACAATTTAGTAAAATGGTCTTGGAACACAGACTGCTTTGTTATTCACATTCATTGATTTTCAGATTAACGAAGTTCTCATTGAAACTTATGAGCAGAGCTCGACATTTGCCTATTTCGTTTTCAAAGGAATTGCCCGCTGTCCCATAGGACGGCATGTGGTATTTGTGATGGAGTAAAGTGTTCGGGAGGATTTTTTCCTGGTTCTCCGGTTTCCTCGCAATTCATTCCACTAATTGCTCCATCATAACCTTTCCTTTCATCCATTTCACCATCCTAGGTAATCCCTCTGATCCAGAGTTTGTTCCTGACCGCACGCGCTAAGTCCTTAGGGGTCATCTATACCAGGAGTAGGTAAATTGGCCATTGGGACTACACGAATAGTGACGTCAGGGAACATAGCCCGGCATGCACATGACGCATGCTTTGAAGAAGGGGTTTGAAAGTAGTAGTAGCGAGGTAAAGGAATTTCTCTGACAAACGTTGGCTTTTATATATGTTTAACACATAGCTACAGATTTAATATTTAGCTTTCATTAATTTATTCTTTACTTCATATGGCGCATTACAGTTTCGCTTACATTTAACGTTAATTTAAGTGCTGACGTACAACAGAGCACGTAGGTTTTCATCTGTCAATCGTGATCTGTTTTTAGATTCTTCAGTTTAGAAAACAATTGCCCACACACAGACCTACAGCGGTAAAGTTGCCGTATACGGTATGGTGAAAAACCATGCCAACTTGACATGCAGAAATGCACTACTAGACAAAGAGGTTGGCAACTGCGAATCAGAGGGGAACATGGGTAATGGAACAGAAGCGCTATCTAACACTGAAACAATGGAATACAAGCACGAACTAAATAGTGGAATAATGTAAACAAAGGAGACGCAACACAAGCAGAAATTGTTAGATTTCGTTTTTCCTTTTCCTTTTGGCTGTTATCATTAATGGAAACCTGTATTAAGAACGTTGAAATCACAGTTATTTCCAGGAAAATCCAATGTTTAAAGCATTCCCTTTGTCAGTCGCCTGCTACATGTAACTCTTATGTAACTTGCATTTGTTTTATAAACGTACATGATGAAATATGTTCACATTTTGAGGTTATGTGCGTACTACACAAACGCATGAGCTTATAACTTCATATTTATTTCAGGTTATACGGTTTATGCTTCTAAAACGCAGCATTTGTTTTCGAAATCGGCTATCAAAGAACAGAATGCCATTAGATATTTTTGTTTGTAACGCTTCTATGAAGCACATATTATAAGGAATACAGTGACTTCCCTTCCACCCTGTATATTTTATACTTTAGGTAACTCAAGGATAAAGGTGTCACTATCTTCGTCAGAAGACCTTAATCTCGCTATCTTTAAAGAGTAGCTGTCTAAGAGGGGGGAGTTTCAGCTTTATGTTTTACACTGATAGCACAGAAAGAAACTTTTTCTTTATGCTTGTCATTTATTTTCGATTTTCCTAAAACACCCCATCTATGAACTTCTACAAGAGGAATTACTGAACCTTGTTTTTGACAGGTGTGATAAATTCTCTTACACTTTGCTAGTGATTTTCTGTTGTATAACCAAGTTTCTAAATTAAAAAACTTACAAACACAGCACAAGTAGTCAACTTGAGTGGGACTTTCAGGTTTGATGTCAGAGCGAAACACAGAATAACAAATGGAACAAATGAACCTGCCGATAAAAGCACGGGATAGTGATAATAATACCTAATTATTACAGAACAAACTATTCCAGGAATGAGCAGATCTGAAGAAGATTGAAAAACAAAATATAAAAAGAACTTGAAAATGTACGTCACTGCTTTTTATTTTCTCTACTGATAAGTAGAAGGAAGTATTGTATTTCACCCAAAAATTCGATGTCGAGATTTCACCAGAAATGTATGTTTTGAGATCCCCTGAATAAAACCAAAAGCATTTTTAAAAAAGGTCCGTGTGTGTGTCAGTCTGTGAACAGCATAACTCAAATACGAAAACTCGGTTAGAAACCAAAGTTGGTATTTAAGTTTAATGTCTTTCAAGGATGCGACACAAAGATATTGAAGAAAGTAGCCCCACCCTAAACTACCCTTTACATGCAAACATTTTTCGAAAATTTTGATTTTCTTGAAAATGGCTCTAACGATTTTGATTAAAATGTCATATGTTTGAGATATTTTTATGACAAATGAAATGTGTATCTTGAATTTTCTGGCTATAGCCCATGTAGTCGTATTTACTCTGGAGGACTTTTGAATAACTGGTAAACCGTTAGAGATAGACCAAATCATACTACACAAAAATGTAGATCTTGCTAAAATACAGAATTTATGTCGACCAAGGGAGAATGGTTGACGCGAATGGTTCCTAAGGGCGGCCGGAACGTTGTTACGACAGAACAGAGGGCAGGGTCCCTACAGTTCTCTAGTTAGCACCCCGGTGGAGGCTGTGTAAGACCGATTCCTCTCCCACCCCGTCGGGGTCTTACTCCCAAGGGGCGAGGGACTCAGAGAACCAATAGGCTCGCTTTACAATGTTTAACACCGGTAAAATAAAACAATATAAGACGTATTACGATTAGGAGAAAGTGCTTAGACAAATGTGTTTTGAATGAACAATAATATAATGTTAGTGGGCTGAGAAGACGGACAGAAGTAGGTAGATATGCCCTAATAATATTTCAAGTGCACTTGTCCTAGACGTGGTCACAGAGATGAAGCTGGCAGGGGTTGCTCTTTGTGCTGGCAAGGGAACCAACCACCGAGGTTGCCTTTTCAAGTGGAAAGAGACAAAAGCCTTCCAGCAGACGAGCATATATATGGAATATGCATACAATTATGTTCAAGTTATATTTGAGAGGAAGGAAAAGAAGCAGCAATTCCACCCACTCGTGCCGCCAGGACGCGAAACATTCCTTTATTTTTTATTCTCCGTCCCCTTCCCGTACATTTCTGAAACTTAACTCTGTTCCCCGCATTGTTGTGAATTAGGTCACCCCTTGTGTTGCTTACAAGCGCTGCACTATGTTGCACTTGTACCTACTTGAGACAGGGAACTCAAAACTTGCTATGCCTTACAAGTGGAGCATGAAAATTGTTACATTCACATGATCTTCTCCACTCATTCTTCAATAACATTCTTAGAAAGCCTTTTCATCGTTCTACTTCACTTAATCCAAATAGAGAGGAATAGCGATTTGCCATTTCACAAAAGTGTAAGCATTCGGAAATTTCAATCAATAACGAATATCTCGGAAATGGCTTCCTCTACAGAAAAAAAAAGTGACTGCGGTTTGACGAGATCTATAAATTTTGTACTGTAAGATTTTGTCGGGCTAATGTTTTATCTGCAAATATTTGTTTTAAAAATATATACATATAAATAACATACTTCCAGTGAAATTTCGATATCGAACTTTTTGTAGAATGCCATGTATACTACTTAATACACGTAACAGACAGGGGGAAAAACTAAATAAATAAGTTGCATTACTATTATCCTGGCATCTAAATTCTACACCAGGTCACGATATCATTTGTTACAGAATTTATAAAATACAATAATTATAACTAGATATCTAACCTAAACAAATAGACCAGTACAGAACGAACAAAAACAAGGAAACAGAACATAAAAAGATAGACAATTCTTAACTGCAGATGTTTCTTGGAATTTGTCGTTGATCCACGTAGCAGAGTAAGTAAAAACGTCTAAGCCTGGGGAAAAAGTATACCGCATTTGTGAATTCAACACAGTTATAAAGAATATCTCGGAAATGGTGATTTCCACAGTCAAACTTGTTTGACGTATGCTGC
The DNA here is from genome assembly GCA_030765045.1 of Tenodera sinensis. Taxonomy (NCBI): domain Eukaryota; kingdom Metazoa; phylum Arthropoda; class Insecta; order Mantodea; family Mantidae; genus Tenodera; species Tenodera sinensis. Next base: position 12,720,281 of record CM060967.1, on the reverse strand, counting down.
ATGTTTTAACGAAATTTGCATGCCTTCTATTGGACTATCCAGAAAATTCGACATATAAACCTTTGCATGCAAATACTTGACACATACCGTACTATTTTAAGCAAGATATTTAGAATTAATTTTGAGAGAATATAAAGGAATTAGGCCGTTCTCATTCCCATCTATTCCTTAGTCGTCCAACATCCATTTCGCCTTGAGGTTCAGAACTAGAGCCCTAATTTGATATTCTAAGTAGTAATAAGAGACTTTAAAATGATTTTATTTCTTTAAAATGCATTCAAATAACATAAAAGAACATTGAATAAGTTAAGCGTCACCTTCATTTTTGATCTCCCTGTACATTTTATTTATACTTAATCACTAAATACTGAATTACAATTCATTACAAACAGTTTTTGTAAATTTTCAAAATTGAAAGATTGTACGCCACCCGTGAGAGTTGGCGGTCGGCTGCTTGGGCTCTGTCAGCGGCAGGACAATGGCCCATACAGAAACAATAGCTAGTGTCTGTTGTTCAACAGTCTAGACTGTTTCTCCTTATTCACTCTCGAGCATTCCACTTCCAGAACTCTCCCATTGTGTAAGGTACAATATAAGATATTCGCTCGTGTAGTGAACTATGGGAGTTAGTTAAACGTTTACGAAGCGTTCACTGGGCATCGCCTGAGAATCGTGCAAGAGCAGTTCAGTTCGAGCTCTAATCTGACAGTTCTTTATTCTGATTCGATCCGACGTTCTTCTGTTGCTCTCAGTTTGTACGAAAGTGATTTAACTGTAACCTAAGCGCTACGCTAACTGACCAGAAAGCAATAAGGTGTGATTAGCAACTACCAACTTTGGTTTTTAACCGACTTTAGTTTTTCAGTTTCTAAAAATTCTTTCTTTGGATTCAGGTGTCTCAAAACATCTTTTTCGTAAAATCTTTGACATTGAAATTTTGCGTCGAATACAACACATCCCTTACTTATTATACGGAGTAGAGAAAGTAAAAATTAGGAGTTTTCTCTGTGAAACACAGATAAAATACTCAGGTTTACTAAAAGGGAAAATTCAAATCCAGCAAATCGCTTAGGGTGGCCCACTGTACCTTCTTGGAGAAAGTAACTAAGTCAAGTTGGTCAATATGTTTCAGTTGTTCTTCTTTTGGAATCAATAACCTGTAAGCTGTACAAGAAAAGGTAATGTGATGCCTGAGGCAGAGATAATCTTACACCCGATATCCTTGATATATACCTAGACACTTTCTAGTTTATGACAAGCGGCGCCTCTATGCTATTTGTCTGACATTTGGTTTTTCAGATGTTATTGCCCCCCCCCCCCAAACACACACGCACACCAACAACATTTTTTCTAAAAATTACTTTTTGGATTCAGGGTGAATCAAAACGTGCATTAGCGATGAAATACTCTGGGTATCGAAGTTTTGGATGCAATGGAATATTTTCTATACCTACTAGGTACACTAACGTGCATAAATAACCCAACAATGGAAAGCAGTTGTTTGTTTGTTCAGACAACTGTAGCCCCAACTTCTGTCAACTTTTCTGTTCGTGTCTGTCTGGGTGGCTCAGTTGTTTAGGCGCTGGCCTGCTAATCAAAGGTCGTGGTTTTCAACTGTTCTTAAAAGCAATATCTAAAAACTCCTGGAGGATGAAATTCCGGCACACCGGTGGTGCTAATAGGATCCTAGCAATTGAGAATATCGTTAACAAGTAGAATATTTGTTCCCCACGGCCACTGCATTGACAGCGTACTTTGCCTCCCCCTCCAAGTATGGAGGAACTGCCAAACAGTAACATTACAAGCTACTTGTGCATGTTCTCAATAGCGGAGTACAGTTAAGGGAATGCTTCATTCAATTTTGTGGCAAAAATAAATAGTACAAATATTAAAAAAAAAAAAAAATCTGATGTGTTGCACTCACATGACTTTCTCCACTCGTGTACTAACCATTCTTACAAACTCTTATTCCTATATCTTCTTCGTGTTAGTTAAGATAAACATTTGTACAAATTATCTTATTGCTTATTTCCTTGTAGGTGCAAGGGGAATGTTAGAATACAGTAGGCTTTGTGCGATAGTGAAATTTTTGAGATTCTGTTGTCTTTGCGCTCTTAACATATAAAAAAATGAACGATGATCCATTTCACGAAAGTTCTAAGTTTTCCGAAACTCGCACACATAACAAGGAATATCTCCGAAATGGTTCACCCTACAAGAAAATTTATTGAGACATAAATTGTGTATTTTAGCAAGATCTACATCTTTTGTATAGTATAATTTGATCTATCTCTAACGGTTTACCAGTTATGCAAAAGTAGTCCAGAGTAAATACGACTACAGGGGCTATAGCCAGAAAATTCAAGATATACATTTCATTTGTCATCAAAATATCTCAAACATATGACATTTTAATCAAAATCGTTAGAGCCATTTTCAAGAAAATCAAAATTTTCGAAAAATTTTCCATGTAAAGGGTAGTTTATGGTGGGGCTATTTTCTTCAAAATCTTCGTGTCGCATCCTTGAAATACTTTAAACTTAAATACCAACTTTGGTTTTTAACCGACTTTTCGTTTTTGAGTTATGCTGTCCACAGACTGACAGATAGACACACACACACACACGCACACACACACACACACACACACACACACACACACACACACACACACACACACACACACACACACACACACACTCTTCTTGCCGAATCTCCTTGTTGGTTATGTAATTTAATTGGGCTTTTGTACTCATGTTTGTTGTCATTAGGTGATTGTTTTTTCGACCTTCAACTCGAAGTAGTTATCGTAAGAACAAGCATTCATTAACCTCAATAATCAGATCACTCAAAACTAATAACACTGACATTATGGAAGCATATAAAAAAGAGGTTAAGAAGTATTTTGAGGTTATGGTGTTCATCTTACATGTTGATAGTATCCGTTTATGTATTTGAAGTTGTTTTAAGATATAGTTACTACCTTATTAGGGCAAGCAGCGTGGGACAGATGGCGGGCTACTTGTGAAAGTGTGTCAATGCTTTATTGACAGTAAACGAGCGACACTGCAGGGGATTACAGCTCATCAACGCGTCGCAAATCCTCTCCAGATGAACCAACCAATCATTACGCCTCTCCTCGGGCCAGGGGCAGGAGGGGATTAGTTTTCATTTTTCACGGCGTGTCTCAAACTTCACCCAGCTCACTGACATTTGACAATAATCAACATTTCACACTTCTGCCAGTCTTGGAGAAGCTAACAGTAGAATGGCGATTGCTTTGAAAACAGTGGAGCATATGCAGATGACACGGTGTTAAAATTACGAGAACTATTTCTCTCACACCTGATTTGGTCGAAATCAACCAATCACAGCCTTCATTCACCAAAGTGTATCACATTTCATTATCACTTCTTCTGCTTATCAGCTGTTATGACGAGGTCACAAAATCTAGCTGCACTACGCTACAGATGCGCAACTGTTTAAGTAATTTGCCGCAAGAAAGCCACTATTCAAATGTCAAAAATGACTGACCCTTTTGTGAAGGATCTATGCTGAAATGTAATTCATAGAGCGAAATCTCGGACCACAGAATACAACAGAAAATATGTATGGAATCACTTGTATTGAACAATATTATAAATTAACGTTAAAGTTGATCTCCATCATCGAATGGCAATAAGAAACCGATATCACGAAAACCATGATGTAGCGGGAAAATAAATAGTTTAATACTAAAGGAACAAAATTAAAACGTCTTAAATTTTGTATTTATTACTTTCTCTACTGGTAAGTAGGGGAAGTATTGTATTCCACCCAAAAATTTGATGTCGAGATTTCACCGGAAATATATGTTTTGAGACCCCCTGAATCCAAAAACAGGATTTTTACAAAAAGGTCCGCGCGCGCGTGTGTGTGTTAACTCAAAAACGTAAAGTAGTTTAAAAACCAAAGTTGGTATTTAAGTTTAATGTCTTTCAAGGATGCGACACGAAGATTTTGAATAAAATTGCCCCACCCTAAACTACCCTTTACATGGAAAATTTTTAGAAAATTTTGATTTTCTTGAAAATGGCTCTAATGATTTTTATTAAAATGTCATATGTTTGAGATATTTTTATGCTAAATGAAATGTATATCTTGAATTTTCTGGCTATAGCCCCTGTAGTCGTATTTACTGTGGACGACTTTTGCATAACTGCTAAACCGTTAGAGATAGACCAAATCATACTATACAAAAAATGTAGATCTTGCTAAAATACACAATTTATGGCTGAATAAATTTTCTTGTAGGGTGAACCATTTCGGAGATATTCCTTGTTGTATTTGAGTTTCGGAAAACTTAAACTTTCGTGAAATGGATCATAGTTGTTTATTTTTTTATATGCTAAGTGTGCAAAGAGAACAGAGGAAATAAGCAATAAGATAATTTGTACAAATGTTTATCTCAACTAACACGAAGAAGATATAGGAATAAGAGTTTGTTAGAATGGTTAGTACAAGAGCAGAGAAAGTCATGTGAGTGCAACACATCAGATTTTTAATTTTGGATAAAGCAGAAATACTCATAGTTTCCGACTTGCCACAGCTGTATCGTTCTTTGTACGTAACAGAGAAACTGCAATTTCCGTTTTACGTATCTGACCTAATTTACGTACAGCCATGCAGAATGTGGAGGTGAATGTACCATCGTCCTTTTATACTGCGATGTGTAAACCTAGGTAGTGAAAATTAATTAAATTCGTAACGAGGTAAAATTTGGTGCATCCTCTTCTAGGAGCCTGCCAAAAGCGCTACATGAAACGAGGCAGGGATATAAAAAAATAAATGATGGTGCAGCGCATGTCATCTGCAGGTCCCTAGCGACGTCGAACGGAACTCTTTATGTGTCTATAAAGACATGGCTGCCATCTTTTTATGACAAGCTCCGTCCTTTACGGCTAGTGTCTATACTGCGAGGAGAAATTTGAAAAGTGTGTCCAATTTTCATTTTTAGTATGCATAAGTTTCCACAGACGGTTATTCGCCGAAAACAGAGCAGCTGCGAGGGCTGTCCCAGAAATACCCGACCTAACAAAGAGCGAAACCTTCGGGAAAAATATTTTTATTTCTCTACAGTCTTCCTTCAGCTCGAAGCATTCTTCCCAGCAATGCTAAGTATCTTCGATACTGTGTTTATAGTGGGAACCGTCGAGCTCTGCTAAATAGCCATCAACTGCAGACTCCACCTCTTCAGTACTGGTAAATATTTTACTACCAAGCCATTTCTTCAAGTTTGGAAACAGAAAATAACCAGAGTGGGCTAAATCTGGTGAATAGGGTGCATGAGGGATGTTGGGGGACCAAGAGTGGTACGAGGCATTGAGCTAGAGTCACCTTCAACAGAGGTTCTCTCTCAATGTATGTATGCATGCGGTGGAATCATACATGATCACCTTATTGGTCCCTACTTCTTAACTCCGCGTCTGAACGGACAAACTTACCTTCAGTTGCAGCAATTAACTGATAATGTGCTTCAGGACATCATCCACGATGGTCCTCCAGCTGATTTCAGCATGATATTTCGTAAGTTTTTCAATGACTGATTTCTGCAAAGATGGATTGGTCGAGGGGGACCCATTACATGGCCTGCTCGATCGCCTCATTTGAACTCAATGGATTTCTTGGTCTGGGAACATTTGAAACCCTTCGTTTATGATAAAAAGGGTGCTATTAATCAAACGACAATCTATTGTTTGTAAATTCGTACAGTTCTTGGAAAACAGTAAACCGAAATGTTGAAATCGCACTTCTTGGCGTACACGAAATTGCTGTTATAAACAGCCACATCTCATATCTTGGTCTGATATCGATTGTATTAAAATGATTTACGTGGACACATTTCTTTTATTTCTGCAATGCCAATATCCGTGACCAATTGGTCCCATTGACATGACAAAACACTTGAACTGAGCTCAGTGCCCTTAAAACTAGCCCTGCTGTCTATGCCTAGCGGGTAATAAAAGGCTTACACAGGAACCTAGTCAATCGATATATCTCGATAAATTCTCTACACTGTGAGTATACCAAAAGAATTTGTCCAGTGATTCTCGAGATCAGCGCGCTCAGACAGACGCGTATGTAGACAAAGGAGTATCTCTTCTCATTTATTTCACATCAATAAAGTGAAAGAACTTCTTTCACAATAGTTTGGAATTGCAATTTTTGTTTGTTTTCATAAAGCTTCCGGGTACAGTGAAGACTTCTCTCTGTGTGTGTGTCTGTGGACAGCATTAACTCAAAAATGAAAAGTCGGTTAAAAACCAAAGTTGATATTTAAGATTATGTCTTTCAAGGATGCGACACGAAGATTTTGAAGAAGATAGCCCCACCCTAAACTACTCTTTACATGGAACATTTTTCGAAAATGTTGATTTTCTTGAAAATGGCTCTAATGATTTTAATTAAAACGTTATATGTTTGAGATATTTTTATGACAAATGAAATGTATATCTTGAGTTTTCTGGCTATAGCCTATATAGTCCTGTTTACTCTGGACGAATTTGAATAACTCGTAAACCGTTAGATACGCAAAATCTTACTATACACAATATGTAGACGTCGCTAAAACACACAATTAATGTCTAAATAAATTTTTTGTAGGGTGAACCATTTCGGAGATATTCGTTATTATTTGTGTCAGTTTCGGAAAACAAAACGTTTGTGCGTGCAAAGAGAACGGGATCTAATATTCCCCTTGTACGTACAAGGAAATAAGCAATAAGATAATTTGTAAAAATGTTTATCTCAACTAACACGAAGAAGATACAGGAATAAGAGTTTGTAAGAATGGTTAGTACAAGAGTAGAGAAAGTCATGTGAGTGTAACACATCAGATGTTTCTTCAAGAATGGGATGTTGGAAATGTAAACCTTGCACACGCCGGGACGTGCGGGTGGACTGGCAACAACACGCCGCCCGCAGAGAGTCACATTTTTGCTTACATGCCTCTCGACACGGTACGTGGATTCAGGTCAAACTGAAACAACTTTTTATTGATTGCTGTGTTCATTTTCCGTACAGAATGAGATGGCTGGTCCTTGATACACGCCGCTGTCTGGCACACCGCGCCAATCAAGCAACAAACACAAACAGCCAGTTTCATTTCGTCGCTCAACTTTTGGGAACACCTTTGTCAGCTGTTATCATTGTCTCATACATTTTCGCACGATCGTACGGTGTTGCATATATGTACACAGAAGGAAACTTAGACTTTCAACGCATCATTATTCTTTTCCAAGCAAATTTTGTCCATCAACATAAATTTATTTACGTTCACAAGACGCGTGATAGCAGTAGTCAACCGTGTTTATGTACTGAGCTAGGGAAAGTGACACACAATCTGCAATGTTGCCAGCTTGTTTTCGAGAAAACTAAAATATCTCCTTACGAAATGTTCAGAGACAAAAACGTATGATACAAATTGTGTTGCAAATACGGCGATCTATCACTGGTTTAAATTAACCTAATGACTTCCCTTCCATCCTGTATATATCTTTACAAATTAATTACACCTTATGCATAAATACTTATATACTGAAATAAATAAATGAATGAATAAACAAATTACTAACCTAAAACATTTAAATGAATACACAACACGTGTTTACAAACAACCGCACCAAATTATAAGATACATTCATAATGTAGCGTAGAAAAACACCTATTACTTAAAATAACTGAGAATCTAGTCAGATGACGTGACAGATGCATAACGCAACAATGTGAATTACATACTCATTGTTATAATCCAGTTAAACGTCCTTTATGGTATACATATTTGCGAAGGCAGCTTTTGCAGTAGTTTGGAAAATTTCGGTTAGATAATTTTGGAATTATAATTTGAGTTTCTTTATTTTGTATGATGAATTATGAATATTTCATTAAATCAATATTTGTAAATGAAATTCATTGAAATATTTAAAAATAGATAATTTTATATGAATTGATAATTTTGCTTATATATTATTTTCAAATCTTAGGTTTGCCCGTTCATTAGGGGTAATTAAAACACTACCAAGGAGAAAATTTTAACAAGTAGCTACAGACATACGATGCCGGAGACGTGTCTTTGTTTTTCTAATCCTATTGTTGATTAAAAAAATTCCCGATCTTTGAATTTTTCACGACATTGTGTAGTCATTCTGGCCAACTAATTGGCAATTTTCTGTAGAAAAAACTCTTGGGCGTTTTTTTTCAGTATTCCAATTCCATTGTTATTCCAGCCCTATTTACCAAAATGAAAGATGGAGTCACGTGACACAGGTGAACATTCTCTAACAATAATTCTGCTGCCTCTTTCACGTCATTTTGTGATGTAATTCTTTCAGCAACAAACCATTCAGCGTGTATATTGGAGTTGTGAGCATTTTGTTGGTAAAATATCATTAAGAAAACATTGTTTTTTGCTCGAAACTTTTAATAATTTCGTCCTTTTTTCTGTGATCCGTTCCGCACTGATCACTTAACCCCAATGGACGCGATTACCAGAGAACTTGTAAAAATGACACACGCCTCAGATTCCTGAAGTCTATTGAAAACCTCCACTCAACAATGACTCCTTATCGCTCCTCCTCTGGATGCAAACATTTCCTTATAAATAGTGACTGATGACTTGGTTCTGGATATGTTTTATGTGTATAAAAATCTGATGTGTTCCACTCACATGACGTTCTCTAGTCTTGTAGTAACCACTCTCCGTGTTACCTACTTGAGATAAACATTTGTAGAAATTGTCGCTGGAAGCTTTTACATGGACTTCTAGAAGGAAAATTAACCATTTGCACTGCACAAACGGAGAATCGAAACAGTTTTTTTTAAACTTTATTTTTTTTTAAAAAAATGTGTTGATATAATCTTGATGTAATCTAAATACCAACGTGGGCTGTGAAAACAAGCGAATAATCCAGATTTTTTTTCATTTCAATTATTTCGGCTTAAAGGTACGGTATTTGTTTATGTTCTAAAGACGCACCGCTAAAGTGTTTAAGTACTGAGCTAGTGAAAGAGACACACACAATATGCAGTGCTGCCAGCTTGTTTTCGACAAAACTAACATATCTATGTAGGAAATGGTCAGATACAAAAACGCAAGATAAAAAATGTGTTGCAAATACCGTGATCTATCACTGGTTTAAGTTAATGTAACGAATGAATTCCCTTCCATCCCGGTATAGACACGATGTTATAGGAGGGGTGACTGTGACTGCTAGCGACTTCAGCTCGGAACGTTTCAGACCAGGAAATGTTTTATTTGCTGCTGTGAGTTACTCACCACTCTGACCGACAGGATTAAGCGGACGGGGTGCTACGTTAAATAGCATTGTTGGGATTAAACAGGGCCGCCCGCCGCCGCCGAGTCGTGGGAGTTGGATGTTGGTTTGACTGACTCTCGTGAGGCGGCGGCGGATCGATGGCAAGCGACGCCGGTCCATCCTCGTATCTGCTCTTCAGCTCGCGCGCCCTCTTACACACACACGGACTCGAACCAATATCACGTGTTTTCCTAGCTACTACATGAAACGTATCATCGAAAACCTTTTTCTGTTTACTTAACATTGTAAACCAGAGATCGACATAAACAGGCGATTCCATGGCAGTTTCTAAGTCATACCTTAGCTTACTAAATAAAAAATAAAAAATCTGATGTGCTGCACTCACATGACTTTCTCTACTCTTGTACTAACCATTCTTACAAACTCTTATTCCTATATCTTCTTCGTGTTAGTTGAAATAAACATTTGTACAAATTATCTTATTGCTTATTTCCTTGTAGGTGCAAGGGGAATATTAGAATATAGTAGGCTTTGTGCGGTAGTCAAATGTTTAAAATCTTTGAGACCCCGTTCTCTTTGCACGCTTAGCATATAAAAAATGAACAACCATGTTCCCTTTCACGAAAGTTTTGCTTTCCGAAACTCACACACATAACAAGGAATATCTCCGAAATGGTTCACTCTACCAAACAATTTACTGAGACATAAATTGTGTATTTTAGCAAGATCTACATTTTTTGTATAGTATGATTTTGTCTATCTCTAACGGTTTACCAGTTATGCCAAAGTCGTCCAGAGTAAATACGACTACAGGGGCTATAGCCAGAAAATTCAAAGTATACATTTCATTTATCATAAAAATATCTCAAACATACCACATTTTAATCAAAATCGTTAGAGCCATTTTCAAGAAAATTAAAACTTTCGAAACATTTTCCATGTAAAGGGTAGTTTAGGGTGGGGCTATTTTCTTCAAAATCTTCGTGTCGCATCCTTGAAAGACATTAAACTTAAATACCAATTTTGGTTTTTAACCGACTTTTCGGTTTTGAGTTAAGTTGTCCACAGACTGACACACACACAGCACACCTTTTTCTATAAATGCTTGTTTTTTACTAGTAGATGAAATACAAACTTCCTCTTATCTATTATGACTAGGTGATGGAAGAAGTAAAACCGCAGCTAACACTTCAGCTTATAAAACAGCACTGTAAGTTTAAGCTGATATGGAAATGAGATCTGGCCACGTGCTTCTCGCCGCATCTTAACCGGAGGCTGTATGTAGAATATGCTTCCTCTCGGGAACACAAAATGTGGAGCCGCTTAGTTTGGCTGGCTGTATAATCCGGCGCAGATTAGAGCTTTGCTGACCAAGTGATCCTAAGGGGGCAGTCCTTCGCCCACCCACCCAACAGTCTGTTGCTTTAGAAATGAATAATACTTCCTTCTTTAGTACCAGGAACGGCTCGAAACTTTAATGTTTTAAATACACACACGCCTTACGTTTACATACGCTCGTGAATCCATTTGAGATATTTTTATGACAAATGAAATGTATTTTTGAACTTTCTGGCTATAGCCCCTGTAGTATTTAGTCTGGGCAACTTTTGTATAACTGGAAAACCGTTAGAGATAGACCAAATCTTACTATACAAAAAATGTAGATCTTGTTCATTTTTTTATATTTTAAGTGTACAAAGAGAACGGAATGTCAAAGCTTTAAAATATTTGACCATCGCACAAAGCCTACTGTATTCTAATATTCCCCTTGTACCTACAAGGAAATAAGCAATAAGATAATTTGTACAAATGTTTATCTCAACTAACACGAAGAAGATATAGGAATAAGAGTTTGTAAGAATGGTTAGTACAAGAGTAGAGAAAGTCATGTGAGTGCAACACATCAGATTTTTAATATTTGTATACAGGCGGTGCCGTGGCCGAGTGGTTTGAGCGTTCGCCTAACACCTAGGCGGCCCGAGTTCGATGCCAGGGTCAACTGGTCAATGAGTCTATATCTTATGGAAGGAGTATAGATATCTTACCCTTACGTTTCAACACCCTTAGTACTGCCATAGGTTTTGTATCAAGTCCAAAGAAGCTAGCCACCTGCATGTGCAGAACTCACCTGCAATACAGAATAATACGAATTAGTATTTGATCACAATTGTATTTATCATATTAATACTACAAGAGCATCATATGCATGAAAGTGAAAATATCTCATGTGAAAACTGTTTATGAATACATTAGACCAAATCTGTAATGAAATCCTTCAGAAGTAGATGGTTGTGTGATGGCTTTGAAATTTTATGCTCTTACATAATCACAAGAAAACTCTAACAGCGAATTTCCACTTGACGAAAATATAAGTATTTAAAAATTCAAACCAATAATAAGATATATCTCGGAAATGGTTAAGGCCACAACATGTGATGTAACCTGATCGACATTAAATGCGTAATGAGTAGAGGAAGTATTGCAAAAGGACGTTTAAATACCAACATTGGCATTTAGTTTAGTATATTCTGAAGATGCGGCACAAAGAAAGAAAACGCTATAGTAAACTATCCATTACACATACAATGTTTTGAAATTTTTATTCAGTCAAAATGTCTCTAAAGACATTAATTAAAGTACCCTAAGTTCAAGATATTTTCATGTGAAATTAAGTGTTTATGTTGAATTTTCTCGCAACAGTCTCTGAAGTCTTTCATTCTAGATGACCTTTGCATGACCAATAAACCTCCACAAAAAATGTAGATCGTTTGTTTTAAAATATCTATATTTTTCTCAAATAGGAAGTCATTGTTCGTCTTTTATGACATCGCCATGCGAAGACAAGGAAATTCTAAACCCATAATACAGAGTAGAAGGGAAGTTATTGCATTCCTTCTAATATGTGCTTCATAGAACCATTACAAACAAAAAAGTCTTTTGACATCTTCTTTAATCAGCCGATTTCGAAAAAATAAATGTTTTTTTTTATCTAAATTGGATGCGTAATTCTTCTATGTAAGAAGTTAACAGTTAATTACTTGTAAGATGCGTATAGTCAATTATTTCTGACATAACTTCGGTAGTAATTATGGGACATCACACCGGGTGTCGAAATAATTAATCACTTAAAAGATGGGAAGGAATACTCCGAGCAGCTCTTTCAGACGTGAAGTAAGTCGACAACGTTGGGGTTGGTCAGGGAGTTGACTTTCCGGCTATAGCCCTTGTAGTCCTATTTACTCTGAATGACTTTTGAATAATTCCTAAACCGTAAGAGATAGACAAAATCTTAAATTTATGTCTAAATAAATTTTTTTGTAGAGTGAACCATTTCGGAGATATTCCTTGTTGCTTGTATCAGTTTTGGAGAACTTATACTTCTGTTAAATGAAACATCGTTATTTATTTTTTATATGTTAATCGTGCAAAGAGAACGTAATCTCAAACCTTTAAAACATTTGACTAGCGCTCAAAGTATATTTCATTCTTATATTCTACTTGCATCTGTAAGGAAATAAGCAATAAGATAATTTGTACAAATGTTTATCTCAACTAACACGAAGAAGATATAGGAATAAGAGTTTGTAAGAATGGTTAGTACAAGAGTAGAGAAAGTCATGTGAGTGCAACACATCAGATTTTTTAACCAGTGTTGCATAAATTCTTGTTTAAACTGTTGAGATGTGTATGAGAGAGTGATTTTTCCAAGTGTTGTTGCTTCTTTGGCTGGTTTATCGACTTGTTCATTGCCAACAATTCCAATATGTAACGGTATAGAGCTGCTTAATTTCTTCAATTATTGCTTCCTTGTTTGTATAACTTAGGATGCTTTCAATTGCACTTGGTGAGTGTGTACTGCGAGAGGCAGAAGGATAAACGACACATTTCCTAAATGTCTGCGTCAACAACACGGTCGTGGGTTTCAGTGGTTGAAATCTAATACTGCCATGTGTGGTTAGTGCGAGTGAAGCGTGCTGTAGTGGTTCATCAAATGAACAAACAACACAAGTAACCAAAACAAAAGGTGCTAACAGAGTTACATGGTAAAGTTCTCCACATTATGGGGACATGTGTGTGTGTGTGCTTATATCTAGATACAGGAGAGAGCATAGCGATAGTCGGCAAGAACCAATCAACTTCCATCTAGCAAGTATTACACAGAGGTATAACCAAACTGCGACAAATTTCCTCTACTTACCAGTAGAAAAAATAAACATAAGATTTTTCATTTTTTTTTTTTTTTTATTTTCAAAAGTGACTGTAACGATCTTGAATAAAATACAATATTTTTAAATATTTTCCTGAGACATAAAATGTATATCTTGCTGGGGATAGTCCGTGAAGTCGTTTTCATTCTAAATGACTCCATAATTCCACTCTTTGTAAATTTTCCTCAGCTTAACCAGGCAGGTAAAATGCAGGCACCTGCTTTAGAAAGTTACGACAATGCCGTTTTCTAAACTATACATTTTCCATGTCTACAACAGATGCTATAAAAGGAAATATTTTGCTCTGCCATTCCCTCTTTGCAGGACTAAGCCGCAGAAACGGTTTCATAAAAACTTATCAATATGAAATAAGAGGACTTAAATTAAAATGTTGGCCAAAATAATTGAATCTTGGCCAAATTTTCATTCAAATAAGTGAATGTAATATAAACCTTGATATGTAAATGCAGTTTCAAAGCCTGGATGGAAAAAAAAAAAAGAAAAAAAAAAAAGTTGATGTATCCAATTCACACGAGCTTCTCTACTCACTGTTCCAGCTATTGTTACGAAAGCTTATTTTCCTTCATCGAGATAAACTTTCATTACACATTCCGTTGTAGGAATACCAGCTAAGGAAGAGTCAGATTCTTAAAAAGTTAGTGGCCAAGCCATCTTTGTATGACACGAGAAAAAACGACTAACGATTCACCACATTTACCATTCAAAGCATTAACAAAAAACTACTGTGACGAAGCGGCGTGCTCCAAGGTTATTGGGAGGTCGGCGCCGGGCAGTCGCAACGGTAAACAGAAACGCGCTTGGCGTCCACGGCGTGCCGAATGGTCAGGCCGTGCGACTCTCACCAAAGTGGCCCCGGTTCGATCCCAGGCGACCGCATGCGGTATGCGTGGCGCAGGGGCCGATTTTCTCCGGCTGCTCCAGTTTCCCCACCATTCATTTCACCAACTCCTGCACCATTACCTTTCCTTTTATGCATTTCACCCTAATTTTATGTCACCTCCTTCCTAAATTGGGGCTGATTGTCCATCTGGGCTACTCTCTGTGATTCAGAGTTTGTCTGCTTCATCATCACATTCATATCATCTCCTTCCCCATTCAAACTCATCATCCATTCTAGCTACTCTCTCCGAGTTTGTCTGCATCTCGATAGACATCTGGCCGCACTTGCAAGTTCTGGGGAGTGTTAGTCATCCGTGCGGAGAGGGTAAACAGAGAAAGAAGAAGAATATTTGGATGGAACGCAATATACCAGATACGTGACAGAGAAAGTAAAAAGGCTGAAACAAGAATAGTTTGATTGCGGCAAGGTTCGAAAGCATTACCCTGTGTGGAGATTGGGTAACGCCCTGGCTGGGCGGAAACCATTTTCAGAATCGTTGTTTATGCAATATGTGCGAGAGATTGCCATTTCTGCATTGCGCTCAGCAATCGAGGAAAAAATATAACTCACGTTTTATTTCATTTTCTTGCCCTAACAAATTTCAGCAGATACAACTGTTGCTCGTACACCTGGTCCCGGTTTTATTGCTTCATAAAAATTGAATTCCCCGCTCAGTATTGTTCATTTGTTTCCGTTTCCTGTAATGCTCGCACGTTTTTCGTTATGTTCGAGATTTTTATCAGCTTCAAAGATATAAACGGATCACTTGCTGCATGAATCTAGTAATTCGTACTCTTGCAAGATGAACTAATTTTATTCATGCCTGCAATGTTAATTTTAAGAAGTTTAACTCCACTTTTAAGAGAAACCATTTACTTTAGAAGTGTGAAATTTGGAACACATAAATGAATTCTTTTTAAACGTACTGTTTCGTGGCTTTTTCTTGTTGTCAAGGCAACGTGGCATGGTTCCTCTTCTACCACGAATTTACATTCCTTCCATTTTGCTTCCCTTTTCATATTTCAGCAAGGCCTATAAGGGCAGTGCAGTGTTGTCAGCGTCGGAAAGATAACCCAGTTTAATAGAACGCTCAAAACGCACATACCTGAACCTCAATTATTTAATTAGCACTGTTTCAGAACAATAGTGTTCTGATAACAATTTACAGACAAAAGGTATCTTCGTTCATTAAATTAATTTCATTAGCATGAAAAAGAACATTTAATTAATTTATTCAAATGTTCCAAATGGCTAAGAGGAATATAAATTAATTCATTTAACCTAAAATTAGTTCCGTCCCATGAACTGCAATTTTCCATTTCTGTTGGAAGCTGTCAGCACAGCGTTTTCTGTGAAATGCACAGTTCTACTGGGTCGTTCTTAACCTTGATGGGTTCTTCTGAAGGCCTTTGATACGCGGGGAACTCTGACAACATGATTAATTAGACTGTCGTTAATTTCATTCATTGGCGCACAGGAAATATACAGCAATGCAACACTAGTCTATTGGTATCGAGGTACCGAAGGGAACGCTTATGGTTTGTTTTCTCATAAGTAGGACCCGGATTTCGAGGACCTTGCATCTCTTTACTGAGGATGCTCTGTGGAAATTATACGTGGATCATAACATTCAGAGAAATTCAACTTTGAAATTTTTTATTTATTTACACTTTCATTTTTAGATAATTTTATCTCATAGGGTGTTTTACAGGTTATAAACCACCGTCAGGGCCCTGTTCAGCTTTTTGTTATCTATAGTTGCATTATTCTTATATTAATAAAATCTAGTTACAGATCCTCGAAGTCTAAAACTTCCTGAAAATCTGTAGAAATGTGGCTATATTTGTTAAACAGTTGGACGAGTCAAACTAAACGCTTCACGTCTATTGTAAGACAGACTTGTCCTCTGAAGAATAAGGGATGAATCTAGCTGCTACTTTTGAGGGTCGCACCACGCTTACTAACCTTCACAGGACAGAAGCTAATGGTTGAGGTGATATTTGTATTTCGTCATTCGGAAAGTAAAATGAATATTCTGCGAAATTGGTGAAAACAGTTGCGAGCAATTTAAGTTGTATGGAAGGTGAAGTGCTCAAACTTGTCTTTGCTAAAATGGAAAATACGTTGAACAAGAAAGGTATAAGACTGCAATTTACTGTTAGGTAAAGAAGTATTCTCTTTGTGAAGAAGAGCTGGAAATATACTATATTTATTGCTTTAAGCATGCTCTTGTATCTTCTGCTGATGTTGAAAGAAGTTTCTGAATTTGTAAGTACGCCATTAGTTGATAATAGATAATGCTTCAATTTTTGAAAACTTACAAAAGCTGTTAGGAACGAATTTGTAATTCAGCATTCAATAATAAAATATGGTTGAAATCTGCTAAAAAGATCAAGAAATGGAGCTAATTTTTAAGCCATTCTTTGTTCTTTTAGGTTATGTTAATATACTAAAGTCAAAAAGTCATCACTTCCAGGGCCATTTGTAATATTCTTTAAGTCACCAAAATATGAGCTCTTCTCATAAGTAAGGTTAGGAGTTTAAAACTCGATTCACGAGAGCGAAGCACGAACAAATTTATCTGATGAGACCCTGAATTTATTCCACGAATAAAATGCACCATATTGCATAAATAAGAATTACTTTCTTACACCATTATGTCAAATGTCTGATCATGGCCTACTAAATGAGTGAACAATTGAATTCAGTAACTAATGCTACAAACAATGAGAATGAGAAAATAGCTAACCTGAAAATTTAGATAAGCTAAAATCAGAACTCAACAAAGACATATTTAGCTATTTAGAAACTAACAGTATTTGAATTGCATTAATTAAAATATAGTTGAAGGAATATAAGGGTTCGAAAATGGAAACTAAGTGTATTGGACAGAAGTGGTTGTTCGCGTAGTAGAACATTCTTAGCTTTGTGGAAAAGTTTGTGAAGTCATCTTCATTCTAATGATTCAGGATAAAATTTTACATCATAAAAGTGTAGATTTCATTTACGCACTCTATTTGTATAAAACAATTTTTGTAGCGTTAACCTATTCCGAGATATTACTCATTATGTATAAATTTTCAAATTCTTTCATCACATAAAAACACGCTTTTTAAAACCGTCACTCTGTTTACGTCCTCTACCCTTTTACATAAAAAAGCATAGGGCAACAGCCCTTCATCAAGGCTTACCGCAAGGCCGCTGCATCCCCCGCTTTTGCCCACTTCAGGCGTCATGAGTGGGGTGCAGAAATGGATGTTGGGACGTGGCCAGCGCACCGGGCCCTCCAGACCGGTTATGTGGCCTTCGCGACCTGGGGTAGGTCCTCAAAAGTAATGTAGTTTAAAAGGAAGTAGATCAAATAATAATCTTTTGTAGGATGCGTTTCAGAAGAGTGAGGAGAGAAAGTCATGTAAATGCTACACAGCAGATATTTATGTTCGTTGGGAATCTTATAGACTTCCATTGCATCTAACATATCACTGCCTGAAACAATTGCAAGTTCACTGAATACCAGTTATGATCTAGGGAATTCTTCAGATGTTCCAGACACTTCTGTGGGCAGCGGCGGCGTAGGTTGAGGACTCAGTGACACTTCTACGTCACTGGCTAGTTCCACCCACACAAAGAACAACAAGAATTCCATATGGGGCTGATCGATGGAACACCAAACATTCAGAACTATTTTCTACAAGAGAGAGGCAATACTGCTCGACCCCTCATGGCCAACTTCCAATCGATTTCCGGATGTAGCCGTCGTGAAACCTAATTTAGAATTCGCGATAATCCTGGGACCCTTCTCTCTGCGTCTCTCTTTATTTGAGCAGAGCTCACTCAGTAAACCTTTCGTCTGCACAAGAATTCTACCATGAGGCAAATCTGAGACAGCAGCTATTTTATAGACACAGTTCAGTAACTCAGCAGTGAATATGGAAAATTCTTTTACTTTCTCTACTACATACAGTAAAGTAGAAGTAGCCCCTGAATTAAAAAAAAGAAAAGTAGGTAGGTACGTGTGTGTATGTGTGTGTGCGCACGCGCGCCACTGTGGACAGCATAACTCAAAAAGCTGGTTTTTAAGTTTAATGTCTTTCAGGAATGCGACACAAGGATTTTGAAGAAAATTCTTCTACCCTGAACTACCCTTTACATGGAAAATTTTTCGGAAAAAAGATTTGATTCTCTTGAAAATCACTGATTTCGATTAAAATGCCATATGTTTGAAATACTTTTATGACAAAATATATATCTTGAATTTTTGGCTATAGCCCTTGTAATCTTATTTACTCTAGACGACTTTTGCATTAGTAAACCGTTAGAGATAGGCCAAATCTTACTATAAAAATATGATGTGTTGCACTCACATGACTTTGTCTACTCTTTTACTAACCATTCTTACAAACTCTTATTCCTAAATCTTCTTCGTGTTAGTTAAAATAAACATATGTACAAATTATTTTATTGCTTATTTCCTTGTACGGACAAGGGGAATGTTAGATTCTGTTGTCTTTGCACACTTAACATATAAAAAAATGAACAACGATGATCCATTTCACGAAAGTTCTAAGTTTTCCAAAACTCACACACATAACAAGGAGTATCTCCGAAATGGTTCACCCTACAAGAAAATTTATTGAGACATAAATTGTGTATTTTAGCAAGATCTACATTTTTTGTATAGTATAATTTGGTCTATCTCTAACGGTTTACCAGTTATGCAAAAGTCCTCCAGAGTAAATACGACTACAGGGGCTATAGCCAGAAAATTCAAGATATACATTTCATTTATCATAAAAATATCTCAAACCTCTGACATTTTAATCAAAATCGTTAGAGCCATTTTCAAGAAAATCAAAATTTTTGAAAAATTTTCCATGTAAAGGGTAGTGTAGGGTGAGACTATTTTCTTCAAAATTTTCGTGTCGCATCCTTGAAAGACATTAAACTTAAATACCAAGTTTGGCTTTTAACCGACTTTTCGTTTTTAAGTTATGCTGTCCACAGACTGACACACACACGGACCTTTTTCTAAAAATGCTTTTTTTTTTGTATTCAGGGGGTCTCAAAACATATATTTCCGGTGAAATCTCGACATCGAATTTTTGTGTGGAATGCGATACTTCCTCTACTTACCAGTAGAGAAAGTAAAAATGTAGATCTTGCTAAAATACACAATTTATGTCTAAATAAATTTTTTTTACACAGTGAACCACTTCGAAGATATTCCTTGTTATGGAGAACTTATACTTCTGTCAAATGGAACATCGTTATTCAATTTTTTAAGATAATTTGTACAAATGTTTATCTCAACTAACACGAAGAAGATATAGGAATAAGAGTTTGTAAGAATGGTTAGTACAAGAGTAGACATAGTCATGTGAGTGCAACACATGATTTTGATGTAAAATGCAATATTTCCTTTACTAATTACAGATAAGAAGCAGAGAAAATAAAATTGTCATTTTTCCCCCTTCAGAAGTACGTAATCGCAAACTTGTGCAACATATTTATTGCAAACGGACATAAGTTGAAAGATGTGTGGTAATTTGGTGCTGGTCCAAGTTATCTTCCCCACATGATTCTCGCCACACTCGCCGATCCCAGTAATTGCACTTCCGAGGAGTGAAACAAAACAAAGTCCATGCTGGTGTTGAGGGTTGGAAGTAACATCATCTTTACATAAATATAATGACTTGAATATCGCAGCAGTGGCTACGTGATTAAGGAAATGAGTGTTCAGCTTGCTTGCACGTAACCCAGTGCAGCATTACAACTTATTTTCCATGCAACAGGTTTGAAAGAAGCCACGAGAGCAAGGAAAACTGTCACTTTCGTCCTGTAAACAACTTATTTCATTGTTTTCTTCTTGTTCAGTTGCGTTTAAATGTATTACCTGCAGTTGTTATGTGGGAAGCCCCTCGTTGTGATTCATTTACAGCCCAGCAGGGGCGCTAGGGTGTTTCCCCCACTTGCAGTTCTGTAACTTGTTTAAATTGCACATAAACCAAATGCTTCTGTCATAGCATTCTGTGCTAAATAATCCAAAATTACAAACCTGGTCCTTTTTACTTTCTCTACCACGTATAGTAAGTAGAGGAAGTATTATATTCCACCCAAAAATTCGATGTCGAAATTTCACCGGAAATGCATGTTTTGAGGACCTCTGAATCCCCCAAAAAAGGCATTTCCGTGTGTGTGTGTGTGTGTGTGTGTGTGTGTGTGTGTGTGTGTGTGTGTGTGTGTGTGTGTGTGTGTGTCAGTCTATGGACAGCATTACTCAAAAACGAAGTCTATTAAAAACCAAGGTTTGTATTTAAATTTAATATCTTTCAAGGATGCGACACAAGATTTTGAAGAAAATCCCCCCACCCTAAACTACCCTTTATATGGAAATGTTTTCGAAAACTTAATTTCTTTTAAATGGCTCCAAGAATTTTGATTAAAATGCCAAATGATTTTATGGCAAATGAAATGTATATTTTGAATTTTCTGGCTATAGCCCAAGTAGTCGTATTTACTCTGGATGACTTTTGCATAACTGGTAAACCGTAAGACATGTATACTTTTCCCTTGAAAGATTATTAACTAATTAAAGCGTTTCTTGCAAAACAAATTGGTTTTAAAGAGTTCAATGGCACTCTTATCTCACCCCCGCTTTGCATTTGTAATTTTCGAATGATATGCTGAGGTCACTGGCACCACTTCCGATTCACATATACCTTAGTTATAAATACTTTTCTGCAATACTTCATACGTAAGTTAATTACAACATAGAATAATTGCACTATAAGCTCGCTGGACATGTATAATGTTTAGATTTCTCATGAAAATATGTCAATAAAACTGTCTCACTGGTATAACTTTATATCAAAGCACCACTTTCGGAACGCATTCGACATCTCTTTGTTTCGACTTGGCTGGTAAAAATGATACACATGCTAGATCCGCAGCTTCTATACCAATGTCGCTCAGTTTTATAACATTTTACTACTCGATAACTATCAAAAGTCGAAATATTCAATTCGGCTACATGAACATAACCTAGAAACCAAGACGTGTGCTACTTCAAGTAAAGAATCTATTACGTCATTCATTAACAAAAGAGTGGATAAGAAGGCTTTGCCCATATAATTTACATGTGGCTTTTCATTTGTTCACATACAGAATTGATTTTTTCTTAGTGTTAAATAAAATATGGAAAAGCAATTTTGATTTATTATTGCTTTTTACGGTTTTTCCAAGTAAGTATTGAAAAAAGTAATTGACTTACCACGAACTGTCTGCGAGCCTCGCATTTCCAAAACGCGTTCTCCATCTGATACGCATCACTTAGTTCTTGGTAGAAATATGCAATTGTATCGAAAGTTTTAACGCCGTGTTTTCCGAACTAAATGACTATTAGGGATAATTGGTTCATTTCGTATATGCTTAAGAGAAAACCTAACGATTAACACCAAATGAAAGCAAGAGAACATGAGCAATTGTTCCAAAATAAAACCACCGACATGACCTGAGATGTAAACACGACATACAAATAAAATAAACGAAAACAAAAACCGGTAAACGCACTCATTATGCCATATTTTTGCGTTTAAAATGATTACGTATAGTAATTATGTTTATTTAAACCAAAAAGTAATCACTAACAAATTCCCTACTTATTTACATACATCAGCGCTTACTAATTTAAATAAACACATTATGTTAATGAGGAATGGAAGTTTCAGAGCACGGTTATGATTCAAAACACGTGTCCTATATTTGTCGCGTCGGTTTAGAATTTTTAAATTCTGGTTTCACGATCTCTTTGATAAACATTCACAAAAAATACGTCGATCTTTTAAAAATAATTTAATGCCAAATAATGTTGTACGGTTAAACAGGACGTGAAATCAGGCTGTAAACCCGGTGATGTAAATATAATTTGAACCCACAAAATGTATTTGTACAACAGGAAAGAGAACAGTAGCCGCCATTAAATGTCGTGTCTGCCTTAACGATGTCCTAATGAAGCTTTATCTCGATTAACACGAAACAAATGGAATGAGTGTTACTTTTAGACGATTTAGCGGGGAAAATCATGTGTATCCAAGCATCTTTTTCTTTGTAACTGCAATGGAGGAATTCTTTGCAAGTCCCTCGTGTTCACCATATCTAGGGTTTAACCGCAATATGCTAGTTATTCTGTCTACTGCTCAACTCTGCAAAAATCGTTTTGTTTACTCGTTTAGAGCAATCAGTGTTACAGAAGGCACTTCGGGTGAGAATCGTTTGTATTTAGTCTCATAATTACAGACACTTGAGCATAACCGACGTATTTTCACTGGAAGTCAGAAACTACTCCCACTTTAATATCGAGTTGGTGCATTGATCAAGCAGTTTGGGGCCCAACCGCTCGTCAAATATTGGGTTACAACTGATCAATGCGCGGCGCACGTATCATTTGTTTCAGAAGGACATCACACTATCGGCAGACTTGCCGCTCTTTTGTTTATGTCTCTCTTCACAATATTGGGTTCGTTTTCAATGCAGCACATTTCAAATTATTGTAGAAGTTTAATATGGTTAACAACTCGTGGAAAGGTAACCTATTGTTGGGTTATGTCTACTGGAGCAGAGCAATTCTTGGATTAAAGGGAATCTGAAACGCTGCTAATGAATACAGGAATACGTTCAGTTCTACATGCTCTGAAATACACAGATATACGTGACTTATAACTTTGTTCATAGTATACCAACAGTCATACACCACCGGGAAATTTGGGAAAGGGAGAACTGTTGACAAGCTTCACATTGAAATTTCTGGTACTAAGGGGTTCTTTAACTGCGTCCATATGGACCCCGTGGGATTACAAGATTCAAACTGTGGTAAGTGAGGTTATGTTAATCAAAAACTATACGTTAAATTCGAAAGATTAGATTTTTCAGTCAACGAGGCATTTAAAATGAAAATATTTACCTTTAGATGATCATATAAAAATTATTTTCTTGGAAAATTAGGCCAGGAAGGTAGTTTTTTCCACCATCATATTCAAAATTATGAGATGAATGATTGAAACCTGTCGAAATCAGCAATTTTGGTTCCGAAAATCAGTAATAATATATTAAGTGCCATGAAGCGAACATCACCTTAGCATTTTAGGGTAAACATTAAATATTTTCGAGATCCTCTCTCTTATTGATGTGTATTTTCAACGCCGTCCAAACGCCGATTAACAAACATCCTATTCTATTTTACAGATACTGTATTTACATCCTGAAAGAGAGTCCAGTGTTGTATCGCTGTAAATAAACTACACCAGACACACACTCTCTCCCTAGAGAGGGTGTAATTTATTGCCCTATGCTCTCTATTCTAACCAGAGAACATTTAGGAGCTGCAAGATTCAGACACCGCCTTCTCTACAGCGTTACATTAAATAACATTGCTTTTCCTTATGTTGCACGTCAGCTTTCTCAACTAGAATGACCCATTAATTTAATTTTTATCGGCTGTATCTTGAAAATACAAGATACGCATTTTACTCACATTCGAAAAATCTCAAAATGTGGATAAACCGCCAAGCTACGGAAAACATCAGGTATTCTAGCTAGTTATTTATAAACATAGTTTTTGTTCAAAGCACTGAGCTGTTTTGATCTGGGATGTGGCGTGGTATAAACCAGATGATCTGTGTGGACGGTAAAGCATTGCGTTGTGGGACAGTCTTGTATATATAGCAGCTCAAGTTCTATTTCTGTCAAAGCAGATAAGCCCTCTAAGGACGTAAGTCACTCCCACACACGTCTGATATCCTTGCGTGACGAACAGTTGAACATCAGACCAGCACCTTAACCACGTAAATACGTAACCCTTCCCCTGACCTAATTACTCAATTAAAATAGGTCAGACGTTATGATTCCAATAATTATAATTATCAGCTATTGTCTACGATGTAATGAAAAAAAGATTAAAAAGTGACCACTTTAAAATTCCTTTAATGAGCTTTAAGACACGCTCCTTACATCGCCTTAAAGGAGAAAGAGTTTTGAAAATGAAGCTGGCCTGATGTTACAGACGTTGTTGCTGAGATTGACCGAAGTCGCAGGGAAATTAATTGTGTGTCCTCAACACTAACACGTCAAGCTACTGGGCGACGTAATAGAGCTTAGTGGTGAAGGGTATGGGATCAAAGTGGCACTGCAATATTGTACTTGTAGCAGACCTGACGTGCTGTCCTGCACAGTGACGTAGGTGCCTACTTGATGACGCAAGCCGAGTCGTTACGGCGTCAAATCAATCATGTTATATCCAGAATTACACTGGAAATAAAACTCAAGGTTGCTTTTTTACCCAACACCCACTGTGCCGAACCAAAACTACTGTAGAGTGTGCTCTATTTAACACAGAGGTGTTAAATTATCATGTACGAATTATCACCTGGTCATTCTTTTGTATTGTAAAAATTATCACCAGTATTCTCTTTGAAGCTATTTATTTTGCTACAAGTTGCAACGATTGAAGCCAGAACAAGTGTTTGTCGGTCACATGTTGATAATATAAATGCTTCAACCGCCTAATAATATCTCAAAGTCCCTTTGATTCAGTCCTTTTCCGCCGATAAAGCTATGCAACTTCTTTCCCTGGGTATGCGTGAGTATTCTTTAAAAACGATGGCACTAATGATGTTCATAACGCCAAACAAAATTGAAAACCACTCATACGTGACTTAGTTGAAATCAACCAATTACGTGCATAACTATTTTAAATTCCAACCAATGACAGGCTTCCTGTGCGAAAAAATTATGACAGTTCATTATCACATTTTCCGCTTTTCTTGTGTTATGATCAGGTTAGACAATCTAACTGCACTGTGCGAACAGATGACGCAACAGAACCGCTGTTCAAATGTCAAATATGGCTGACTCTCGCTTCGTTGCTGAAATAGATTAAATAATTCAAAGAGGGAAACCTTAGAACAGAGAATACAACAGGAAATATGTTTGGAATTAGTTTGACTCTACGTTTTGAGTCATACTGTCCAAAGACTGACAGACACACGGACCTTTTTCGGGTGAAATCTCGACATCGAATTTTTCGGTGCAATGCAATAATTTCTCTACTTATTATACATAGAAGAGAAAGTAAAAAAAAGAAGTATCGAAAACTTGAAGCACCGATGCTTGGAAAAACTGCTAACGTCACGAAGAAAGAGAGACAGAGAGAGATATTAACGTGCTCTACGTTCTTCAATTATTTTCTTCCCTGTTACGTTTTCCATACGAAAATTTACAAAAGTATGCAAAATGCAAGGTACTTTATTTTATTTTTTATCTATTTATTTATTGCTTTTTGTTACCAATACCTAACGGATATGAGATTACAGAAATAAGGCAGATCGTGTATACGTGTGCCCATAAAAAACGTCTTCCTTTACTTTAGCATTAACCTCAAATTTTGGAATGCTTCGTCTAAATATTCGACAGTCACTTTACAAGGTTATGTGTGTCCTAAAAGAAGATAATTAATAGATTTTGTATCTGAGAGAAATTCATTGCTGAGTAAACTTGTTAACCACTCTAATTACTCCACTTTTTCCTTGTTTTGGAAAACAAAATCGCTAGTAGATACCAATTACGAGCTCATAGTTGACTGATTACAAGCACTGATTAAACCTCCATATCTCTGGTTTATTTTTGGGTATTCGTTATTCGGCTGAAAATGCAGTAGCTAATCCTTTGACGCAGTTCAAAGCGCTCCCGTATGGTTTGGATCAGAAATATTCATGCACAAGGTTTTTCCATTATGAAATCGAATTTATAGGTTAAAAGTGCACTGTAAGCACTTCAGCCATCGTTTGACGTGGAGTTTGTAGAACGTATGCGCATATATGATGCGCACCACACGTCCGAGCCAAAGAGACTTCTAAAAGTCGCATTATCCTGATGATAGCTGGTGAACAGTGATTACTAAAAGGTAACGTATACAGACAGGATGTAAATATATATACAGGGTGTAAATGAATAACACTGCACGAATTTTACACGTGACAGACGTAGCCAATTAGCTGTAATGCATGATGAGAAATTGGAGAGTCAGAAACAATTAGAAAATAAATTATTCAATAGAAGTAAACAACACTATGTGCATTGTATATCATGGTGGCATTTTCGTATTTTAAAGCATAAGCCCAGATTGCTCTCAAAACGGAAAAGAAAGAAAAAAATCTGATGTGTTGCACTCACATGACTTTCTCTACTCTTGTACTAACCATTCTAACAAACTCTTATTCCAATATCTTCTTCGTGTTAGTTAAGATAAACATTTGTACAAATTATCTTATTGCTTATTTCCTTGTAGGTACAAGGCGAATACGAGAATGCAGTAGACTTCGAGCGATAGTAAATCCTTTCAAGCTTTGAGATTCCGTTCTCTTTGCACATTTAACGTATAAAAAATGAACAACGATGTTCCATTTCACGAAAGTTTTGTTTTCCTAAACTCACACACATAACAAGGAATATCTCCGTAATGGTTCAATCTACAAGAAAATTTATTGGGACAAAAACTGTGTATTTTAGCAAGATCTACATTTTTTGTATAGTATGATTTGGTCTATCTCTAACGGTTTACTAGTTATGCAAAAGTCGTCCAGAGTAAATACGACTACAGGGGCTATAGCCAGAAAATTCAAGATATACATTTCATTTGTCATCAAAATATCTCAAACATATGACATTTTAATCAAAATCGTTAGAGCTATTTTCAAGAAAATTAACTTCGTAGTAGACACTGTAATTCCGTAAGAACAGTTGACCGTAGGTTTGTTTACCTATGATCATCTGTCTTCCTGTTTTGGTTCTAGCTATATAAACCAAATATGATCACATAGTACAGAGCCTCGAGGTATATTTTTGACACCCTGTAGAGTTTACACTCCCCAGAGCTGTTTAAGACAGACATCTGCTTTGTCTTCGTGTGAAGTACTCAATTGTCAAGTTGCGGAAACAGCTCTTATGATCTAGACATCCCAAACATATTCATGTCTCAGAGATCAGACATTCTGAAGCACTGCAAAAGAATGCAGAGCACGCGAAAACCTGTGGATTCTTTATATTCCGTAAATGAAAGTAAAATGAATATTTCCCCATGAATGTCTTGATACGAAAAGGGTTTTTTCTTGTAGGGTGAACCATTTCAGAGATATTCCTTGTTATGTGTGTGAGTTTCGGAAAACTTCAAACTTGGAACATGTGCAACGCCGGTTATTTCAGCTAGTTTATTGGGTATATATGACCTAAGCGGGATAAAAGCAATAATATGTCACTGCTATGGAAAATACAGTTGACGAACGCTTGTTTGTTAACTTTTTGTGATATTTAAATCAATGAAGTAGTTAATTACAACCAGCTTGTGTAGTTTAATTGACTTTTTTATTTATTTGTGAATACACGAGTGTGTGTATGTCGTTTGCGCTTTATCTTTATTGTATGTTATTTTGTAATTTTAATTAACTCTATCTGTGGTACAACGTTGTAGTCGTATATCACTAATTGACTACTCAGTAAAATGAACGAACGAACGAACGAACGAACGAACGAACGAACGTTGACGTTGATGCTCGTGCTTTCACAGTTAACAAATGAGAAGCAGCACAAGACAAGCGCATTATCTTTATTAATATTATCAGGGGAAATGTGTTACATTCATATTAGTTTCACTACCGTGTACCTAGTAGCTAGAGGAAGTATTGCACATTCTTGCCAGGCTTTTGGTACAACAAATGTCCCTACAAAAATCATCATGCCGCGCTGAACACCCCCACTTTAACGATAACTACCCCAGCGTGCAGATATGATAAACTGTGGCAGAACTAGTGAATATGTTACGGCGGTAAATATTTACCTCCATTGTTTTTAACTTAGCTGTTAATAGCATAGTCAATAATCCAAGAGAAAATATTTTCACAACACCTTCTATCAGTGGTATGCTAAAGTCACTAACTAAAACAAATATTTATCCCAATAATTGAAGTTTGCGGACACGAACAATTTATTTTACAGACAAACTATTTTGCGTTCTAACAAAGCAGATAAACTATACATAGCTATTTAAGGGATCTTGTGAAAAAGTCCAAAAAATTATGAAATTGAGGATTTTTAGGTTTATGAATATAAATGTTGCCAAAACCTTCACTCATTGGCTGGCAGTAACATGTTTTTAGATTCCGCCAATTTTTAATGGTGGCTCTAAATGCCACATGCCTATTTTGAAGCTGAAATTGTGAACGCCATAATTATGAATATAATACTGCATCACATGGCGGAATTAGATAATCAGAAAATGTTAAAATTGTTACGTGTATAAATGTGCGAGATCTGGGAATATTAGTTGTGACTAAAATTGTCAAAAGGCACGAAAAGGTACAGACAAGTCATTAGGGGCGAGCTTCAAGGAAGTCAAGCGAGGCCTGGTAAGACCAGTTTTCCTGGAAATCGCTCAGCGCCGGTGTGAGCCGGAGAACAAGGGATGGTCGTTTCTTCAAAACCCTCTCGCTAATTAAGAAGTGAAAGGTACAGAGAGCGATAACGCACAGGCACTTGCCTGCAAGAACCCGGAGAGAAAGGGTCGTTGAGAGTTGCCCTCCAGAACCCGGCGGGTCACTACACTCGTCGCCCATATCTTCAGTCACGGGACTTGTATTCTGGATCCTCAAGTGTGAGGACACATTATAGCTAATATTAACAATCTTGTGTCTTAGTAAAGACACGGTAGCGACTCAACTTATTTAATAACGATCGGCAAATCTCACACTTTCTTATTTTGGTGAGAATAAAACTGTTTCAACGAAGTTCTGGTTTTATTCGTAAACATCCACGCATACCCTGAGATTAAAGTCGCATGCCAGAGCAGCCGGAGCAGAAGACATCAGAAAGCAGCAGTCGGCATAGGAGCGACGATTCCACATCAATTTGAAATGCCCCTTTTTGTGTTTACAGAACGTGAAATGGAACATCGTTGTTCATTTTTTATATGTTAATCGTGCAAAGAGAACAGAATCTCAAAGCTTTAAAACATTTGACTATCGCACAAAGCCTACTGTATTCTAATATTCCCCTTGTACCTACAAGGAAATAAGCAATAAGATAATTTGTACAAATGTTTATCTCAACTAACACGAAGCAGATATAGGAATAAGAGTCGAATACAATGGTTCCCCTACTTTAACTAGTAGAGAAGGTAACAATCTCACTTACTTTCCTATGTTCGAAATGCAATAAACATAAAAGGCATTCCAAGGAAGATAGTTTTAACTTCACAACTAGTTCTAACGCCCTTTGAGCAAGTTTGCTTGTAGTTGGAAACGATCCAGTTTCCTGGGTCATAAAAAGTCGAAAGTCAGTTCAGTTTACGTCCGTGCTAATTTCATACTCATTTTCATTAATATTTATTTGCTTCTCAGTCTCTTCTCGTTAGAAGACTGTGATAATTTCCATGTAAATTTTCTGCTCTAATTTTTCTCTTGGGAAAGTTCCCACTACATACCTTATTATCTATTTTATTATGATGATTACTTCTGCGTCTCTTGACAATTTTCGTAGAAAAAGTTGAGTATATGAGTCCCTCTGCAGGCACAGCTAAAAAGAAACGAACCCAAATAACCACAAACGACATTTGCATAAAGCAAACTTCAGTTTTCTAAGCAGTTTTCAAGAAAGGTGAAAGGCAAAACACTGGCTACACATGATTCGGTAGCCGAATACTATCCATAGATTGGTAATCTTGGGGGGCCGATAAAGTTCAATACAGAAGTACAGACGGCTTCAAATGTTTTGCGAGTCGCATGCTCCTAGCCGCGGGGGGAAGCCAGGATGGTTTATCTATAAGTTATGCCAGGTGGTCTCAAAGGTCGAGTTGCCAGCTCATACCTGTCTACAAGGGTGAGGGGCGTAATGTGTAAGTCCAACGAGAATATCATTCCAACATTTCTCTTACACTTGGTCGTAAGAAAGTAATCTGAGTGTAAAGAAAACAATATTAAAGTTATAAATCTAGAACGAACTCGCAGCGAGGATGGAAACTAAATATTTGGTATTATAGGCGTCATATCACTCTATAATGAAACTAAATCTAAAACCTTTAAATAAAGTTTAATATACAACGGTTTTTAAGCTATTCATGGGGGAACACGCATACGTACTGTAAAATTTGCAAATGTATTTTGTTCAGAGAACATGAAATCGTGTATTTGACCTGAAATTTTATATCGAACTTTAAAACATTGAATGGCTGTTTGTGGGAAATAGCAGGAAAACAGAACTTCAAAGGAAAATGAAAGTTTAGCGTAACACAAGTAACAGAACGACTGTAAATCACAGAACATGTTTCAAAAGAAACCATTTTTAGACAAAGGTCCGCGCGCGCGCGCGTGTGTGTGTGTGTGTGCGCGCGCGTGTGTGTGTGCGCGTGTGTGTGTGTGTGTGTGTCTGTGTGCGCGTGTGTGTGTCAGTCTGTGGACAGCATAACTCAAAAACGAGAAGTCGGTTAAAAACCAAAGTTGGCATTTAAGTTTGATATCTTTGAAGGATGCGGCACCTAGTCTTTGAAGAAATTTTCTCCGCCCTAAACTACCCTTCATATGGATAATTTTTCAACAATTTTGATTAAAATGCCATATGTTTTAGATATTTTTATGACAAATGGAATATATATGTTCAATTTTCTGGCATAGCCCATTTAGTCCTGTTTACTCTGGAAGACTTTTCATAACTGGTAAACCGTTAGAGATAGACCAAATCTTACTATACAAAAAATGGAGACCTTGCTAAAATACACTATTTATGTTCAAAAATTGTTTTGTAGAGTGAATCATTTTGGACATATTTCATGTTATTTGTGTGAGTTTTGGAAAATTACACTTTTGTCCAATGGACATCGTTCATTTTTTTATATGTTAATCGTGCAAGGAGAACAGAAATTGAAAGCTTTAAAAGATTTGACTATCGCTCAAAGCCTATTGTATTCTAACATTCTCCCTTTGCACTTACATCGAAATAAGCAATAAGATTGTACAAATGTTTATCTCTCCTCACACGAAGAAGATATTGACATTGTAAATGTAAGGTTAGCATGGTTGTAATGCAAATGCAGGTATCGTTAAACACGTGCGATGAATTTACTGTCGGTATTAAAAGATAGAACCAAACGCTGTTCCGGTATTGTTAACTATGGGCCGCTTACGTGCGTACGTCAAACGTTGTCCAGCAAACAAATCCTATTTTACTATGCACGCCAACACAGATACGTATATTAACAGCTCACGGAGAAGGCAAACATAGTTATATGCGAAACAACGCCGTGCTGGAGCATGACTCACAAGGGAATTGTACAACTTACTAAAGCCCTGGACATTGTTTTCTGGAATCGTTTCAGGTCACTAGTTCACACGATACGCAAATGCGATCTACGAGAGATGGGTTTTATGTAGGGTAAACCAGACCATCTGTGAACTGTCTTTACTTTCTCTACTGCCTATAGTAAGATGGGGAAGTATCGTACTCAACCCCAAATTTCGATGTTGAAATCTCACCAGAAATGAATCCTTTAAGGCGCCTAAATAAAAAAGCTATTTTAGCAGTTAGTTGTTATTTAAGTTTAACATCTTTCAAGGATACGACACAAAGAGTTTGAAGAAAATTCGTCCACCCTAAACTACTTTTGATATGCTCAAAAATGGCTAACGATTTTCATCATAATGTCATATGTTGAAGATATTTTTAGCACAAATGAAACATATTTTGAATTTTCTAGCTATAGCCTATGTAGTCTATGACTGGAAAACCCTAAGAGATATACTAAATCTTACCATACAAAAATTGTACATCTGACTAAAAGACACAATTTGTGCCCAAATACATTTTTGGGATATATTACTTATTACTTGTATCAGTTTCGAAAAACTTAAAACTTTCGTAAAATGCAACATCATTCATTTTTACTTTTTCTACTGAGAAGTAGAGGGAAGTATTGTATTCCACCCAAAAATTCGATGTCAATATTTCACCGGAAATATGTTTTGAGACACCCTAAATCCCCTAAAACGGATTTTTAGAGAAAGGTCTGTCTGTGTCTGTGTCTGTGTCAGTCTATAGACAGCATAACTCAAAAATGAAAAGTGGCTTAAAAAGCAAAGTTGGTATTTAAGTTTAACGTCTTTCAAGGATGCGACACGAAGATTTTGAAGAAAATAGCCCCACCCTAAACTACCCTTTACATAGAACATTTTTCGAAAATTTTGATTTTCTTGAAAATGGCTCTAACGATTTTGATTAAAATATCATACGTTTGAGATATTTTGATGACAAATGAAATGTATATCTTGAATTTTCTGGCTATAGCCCCTTTAGTCGTATTTACTCTGGGCGACTTTTGCATAACTGGTAAACCGTTAGAGATAGACCAAATCGTACTATACAAACATGTAGATCTTGCTAAAATATACAATTTATGTCTGAATAAATTTTCTTATAGGATGAACCATTTCGGAGATATTCCTTTTTATGTGTGTGAGTTTCTGAAAACTTAACCTAAGAGAACGGGATCTCAAAGTTTTAAAACATTTGACTATCACACAAAGTCTACTGTATTTCAATATTCCCCTTGTACCTACAAGGAAATAAGCAATAAGATAATTTGTACAAATGTTTATCTCAACTAACACGAAGAAGATATAGGAATAAGAGTTTGTAAGAGTGGTTAGTACAAGAGCAGAGAAAGTCGTGTTTCATTTCATTGCGAATGGGATAGGACCTAATGCGTAAGTCGCTTTACCTCTGAGAGCCTTGGAAGGGTTCCCACACGATAACAGCTGAAACCGATGTAGGTATAACAAACAAGCTAGCATCACGTGGTTTCAAGTTGCCTGGTGGACCTGCAATGCAGATATGCAACACAGCCTCCCAACCATTAAAAGCTTCCCTGCCTGCCTGCCGTTCCTACCCCAAAGCGGGAGTGCGGGTGCCCTGCCACGTGCCTCTAACTCTCGTGTTTTCACTTATTTCTTCCATTTTTATTTCTGTTGGAACTTCCTTAGAGAGGATCTTCCGCTTTAACATGCGTGGACGTCAACAGCGAGTGTTAAAACTGTAGCAACTTCCAGCAAGTTTATACATCTCTCTTCGAAAGTATTAGTCAGAAGATAATACAACAGTTTTTTTTTTTTTTTTTTTTTTTAATTTTCCTTTCGCAAGTTACTATATTTAGAAAAAGGTCCACGTGGCTGAGTATCTGTGAACAGCAAAGTGGTAACGTGTGTGATTCGCATTAGGAAGGTCATGGGTTCGATCTTGTCGACGCCGTTAGAGCCTTCAGCTGTCACCAAGGTGGCCCGGGCTCGATCCCAGGGACTGGTATGTGGTATTCGTGGTGGACGAAGCGCCATTTTATCTGGTTTTCCCCGCCAATTGCTCCATCATCACCTTTCCTTTCATCCATATCTGGTGCTGGACTGACCACGTGCTTCCAGGTCTTCACTCTGTCCCTCTGCTCCCCAAAAAGGATCTGACCCTAGGCACAGTATACTTACTTCCCACGTTGGTGTTCTTTAAAAGAATGAAAATATTTCAAAAAAAAAAAAAGTCTGTGTAAAGTATATACATACACTATTATTATCCAAACAACAGTAAACTTGTAACACTCAAAGAATAAAACGGCCCATGCATTGGTAATTCATGTCAACTACATTTCTATGGCATTAACATCTTCCGAGATACAATTTTATTATTGCTTTCAATTGTAAAAAGTTTTTCTTTTATGGTTTACGTCACTCGTTTCTTTTACTCGTAATCATGCAAATACAACGGAATTAGAAATCCATCAAATACCGACCTGCTTTTAAAACATCTGACTATAGCTTAAGCCTATTGTAGAACGAAATGTGTATAAAACGTATATAGAAATGTTTACTTCGATAAACATGGGACAGATAAAACTTTTTTTTCCTGTAATACCTAACTGTTCGTAGAAGACTGCGATGCGACAAATATGAATATAACACAAATATTTTTAAAGCGGAATGTAGAACTTCAAGCACCTCAGTGATGGGCAGAGGGGTAGGGGCCAATTTTGTTAATTTATTTTCAAATACTCCCCTCTCTGGCTTTCAAAAATCAACTGATAAGCTCTTTGCAAAAGCGATATATTTTTGACGTGGATATTCTGTTGTAGAATTTGAAAATTGCGTGGTTCAACAAGCAAACAGTGACATATGGAAATGGGAATTTTGGAATGAAAACATTTTCCGGTAAATTGCATGACTTCGGAAAACGTTCTCGTTGACATTTCCCATGCATATTCATTGTCGACACACGCTGCATGAAAATATGCAGACCAGTGCTTCACTAAAAGCGTCAATTTTGTGGTCATTTACTGTTTATAGCCAGGGACCGGATTTCACATCCTTTTTGCTTGTTAAGTGATACTTATTGGGTACCCATTGAGGTACATCGATATACCTTCAGGTTATGCTGCCCATATACAGATAATTTACTATACGTATAGAGAAAGTAAACATTACAGAAGGTGGGCATAAAGTACCCCCCCCCCCCCCCCCCCCGC
Organism: Tenodera sinensis; assembly: GCA_030765045.1. NCBI lineage: Eukaryota > Metazoa > Arthropoda > Insecta > Mantodea > Mantidae > Tenodera > Tenodera sinensis. Next base: position 12,685,262 of record CM060967.1, on the reverse strand, counting down.
CCTTGCGGTAATGCTAGGGTTAAGTCTCTCCATGATTTTTAAGTGCCAACATAGAAGTCATCGTGGGTTCCCAACTTGTGTAGCGTGCAGTTTGTAGACAGGGAAACAATGAAGACAAAAGAACCAAGCCTGTGACGTATGCAGGGGGTTGTAATGAAGGGGTCACCTGGTAGTTTTCTGTGCTGGAGACAGTCTTCTGCCACGTTTAGGTCAAGGTCACGTGTTGTGCATTAGAGATAATGTCCATTGCTTGTCGCTGCATTAAGCCCTTGGTCTCCGTGGTATTCACAAGGGTTAATCCTGCGTACCTGCGTATCTGCATGCGTGCACCCTCTTAGGTGCGTGTCCCTGCTGGCATTAGTCAACATTGTTAATCCCGGATCAACATTTCACCACACTTCACAAAATTTCACTTATGTAACACGCAGATATTTCCGGAAAACCTACAAACTTTAGTACTCCTACCATATTCTGTATATATTCACACAAAAATGTTGCGCATCAGAGCTTCAAGGCTCTCCCATAAGAATTTTTCACTTGAAAAATGAATAACGACCTCCGTTTGAGAACGTGTATAAACGTAGCAAAATTCTGACACACAACAATAAATATCTCCGAAATTGTTCACTTCACAAAAAAGATCATTTTGCATAAATTGTTTTTAGCGATATTTACATATTTTTTGTAAAGCAAGACTTCGTCTATCTCTTACGGTTTACAATTATGCAGAAGTCAGCACGAATAAACAGGACTACATAGTCTATAGCCAGAAGATTCAAAATATATATTTTATTTGTCATAAAATATATTAAACATATGGTACTTTAATCAAAATCGTTAGAGCCGTTTTTCAGAAAATATAAATTTTCGAAAAAAATTTCTATGTAAAGGGTAGTTTAGGATGGAACTATTTTCTTCAATGTCTTCGTGTCGCTTCCTTGAAATATTTGAAACTTGAATACACGCGAGAATGTTTTTCTAAACATTCTTTTCTTGGATTCGGGGGGCCTCAAAACATATATTTATGGTAAAATCTGTGTAAAGATTAAATGAAATTTCAAGACTGGAAAAGAAGATCATAGGTTTATTCAACCCAAATAAGAACGTTGGGTCAACGAAAACTGCCTGTGCTAAGACTCCACCAAAGGCAACAAAAACTTCAGCAATGAACACAAAACGAAGAGTAGAAAAATTGAAGATGACTTCCTACATTGAAATTATTATGCAACACAAATAAATTGCGAAATTGTCATTCAAGCTTCTGTTATATCTTGTAATTTCCTTTAAGAGTATTCGACAGTATATTTTAGTTAATATGTGAAAGGAAACAGTTGAATCTAGCAGCACTCGTATAATGATTGCATAAGCTATCGTAAAGAAAGAGCAGAATCCATGGCATTCCGGGCTACAGCGATGAGCCTGAATAACTTTTCGTCTACTATTCCTATCTCAATCAACGAATAATTAAATTAATTACTTCTACAGATCCATATTAAAGTGCTTGTTTTTATTTGACTCTATAAACACACTAATTCAATGTATAAACACAAACTTACATAATCTCATAGCTTGGCGTCCTTTTGAATCAGGCTACGGGGTTCACAATTCCACAAACACGGACTATAACTTTTCATAAGTTCATATTCTCTCACTTCGCACAAAATACACTTATTCTGAACGAGGTTATTTTCCACTCTTTCACCGCCATAAATGTTCGTCTGAGAAACACTTTATACAGGCAAATTATTAAATTCCCGTGGACATTGTCTTTTTCGATGTGACGCCTACCCAAGCCATGGAAAGAAGACAATTGAATCTTCACTTTACCAACTATATTTACCATCCTTAAGTTTAGGAGGCCTTTCTGCCGCATCTATAATTTTGTATTAGATTATTTTTGAGAGCTTACATAGAAATATCGCCTAAATTTTGAGAGCCGAACAGTTCTTGAATGGGATTTATCATTCAACATGGGATAAATAATACTATTTTACATTATATTATTTATTTACAACTTTCTTGATTATTCTCCTTTATTTTATAATTATTTTCCACTTAGATTTGTTATTTCCTACAACAATCTCGTTTATATACCCAATTTATTGATATTTAAGGGAACACAAGTGATATTTTAGTCTGTTTGGTCAAAAAATTATATTTTTATCGCAAAAAATTCACCATACCTTAAATAATATATCTGCAATGTTTTAATCACCTAGGGAGGGATAAACACATATTTTGGACACCATTTTTTAAGTTGTGCGCCTCTGCCTTTTAAATAGGTATGCCCACACTTTCCGCTTCATTTTTAAACTCATTTTTCTAGAAAATATTTTTTTTGTTACTTTCTCGTATTAAAAATGTATCTTCTCCCACAAAAATCTAGAGCTAAAACTTTTGTACAATATAGTTCAGAATATGGGTAGTAAACTGACCGTTTGGAATTTTGATATTGGTTATTTTTTTTAAAAAAATAGTTAATATAATAATGCGGTGTTTTATGAGTTTTTACACTTTGCTGTATTAATTTTTTTTAAGAAAAATATTCATTATATAAAAAACCCCATCCTTTAATTTGTTAGAGGTAATAAGAGATATAATTTAAAAAAATAAATTTTGTAGTTCAACCTCTCTAGGAGGAGATAGATTTATATAAAATAATATATTAAGAATGTGATAAGATATTGGAATTAAATTTGCTACACCGATTTCTTTACTAGCTCGAAATGCCTGTGCAAAAACTTAAGCTCCCAACTTGAATACTCTAGATTGAACTTCGTTGTGCATTCTACCCACTAAAGTTTATTCACAATTATCTGCTAGGAGTAAGCTTACAGCGAAGACTTTGTCCCAGGTTTGTTTCACGTTACAATTTATGGCAAACATCTTTAGGTATTTCTCTCGCCAAGTTTCATGTCCATCAATTTGTGGAGAGACGTTCCTGAGATGTTCACATTCCTGATTCTCTCTGGAATCCAGCAATTACACGAAGACTCTTCTGGTTCAATACATTTGTTAACGGCCTTCTCAGTGAAACCGTTTGCATTAAGTTTCACTGCATATTTTGATTGCCCATTTACTTTGCCAGCTGGGCCTACGTAATTGAGATTACTCTACTGCTTGTATGTCCCCTCTTTAAGGACCTCACAGGGGCAAGAAAATCAACCATTAAAATAAAATACTTGTGCATACAATTGCTAACTCGACCTGAAGTGAATGTTATTGAATTTAATTATGAAACATAGTTTTTTAGTTTCTGTAATACGTATAGTAAAGTAGAGGAAGTATTGTATTCCACCGAAAAATCTGATGTCAAGATTTCACCGGAAATATGTTTTGAAGCCCCCTGAATAAAAAAAAAAAAAAAAAAAAACCTTTTTGGGAAAAGGTCCGTGTGTGTGTCTGTCAGTCTGTGCACAGTATAACTCAAAAACCAAAACTCGGTTAAAAACCAAGGTTGGTATTTAAGTTTAATGTCTTTCAAGGATGCGACACGAAGATCTTGAAGAAAATAGCCCCACCCTAAACTACCCTTTACATGGAAAATTTTTCGAAAACTTTCATTTTCTTGAAAATGGCTGTAAAGATTTTGGTTAAAATGGTCTATGTTTAAGACATATGCATGACAAATGAAATGTATATTTTGATTTTTCTGGATATAGCCTATGCAGTCATGTTTACTCTTGATGACTTTTGTGTAACACGTAAACCGTAAGAGGTGGATAAAATCTTACTATACAAAAAATGTAGATCTTGCTAAAGTACACAATTTATGTCTCAATAAATTTTTTTATAGAGTGAACCATTTCGGAGATATTCCTTGCTATTTGTGTGAATTTTGGAATACTTAAAACTTTCAAGTGGAACACCGTTATTCATTTGTTATATCTTAGGAGTGCAAAGAGAACGGTATCTGAAAGGTTTAAAAGATTTGACTATCACTCAAATCCTACTGTATTTCCAAAATTCACCTTCAACCTACAAGGAAATAAGCAATAAGACTAACACGAGGAACACATCGTTCTTCCAGCTGGTGTTCGTTTTTTGCCGATCCGGTTTATTATTATATTCCTGAATCATAACTTCAACTCGAAAGCTTCCTCTGTGATGAGCTGCAGAAGGATTACAAAGTAAATGCTATTTTTAACCTGGTGAGATAACACAGGACAAGAAATGCTGCTGCTCCTACAATCTTTGTTTTATTTATTTGATGGTAGAATTATTGTGTCTTTGACGTTTTCTCTGTGCTGTGCTTTGCTCTCTTTGAAGTGGAGCTGACAACAGGTAGAAGAGTTTTTGTTGCCTTTCAGTTGCACTTCTAAGATCTTGTCTCAAAGCGATTTGGTTTGACTGCAAGTTCCCCGTATCCATCAGCTACCAGAGAGAAGTAAACGAGTCAGTGGAGGGTTCATGTAATTGGAATCTCCGTCAGTAATCGAAACTGCACTGCAAGGAAAAACCCTTTGAACTATGGGCGCCTAAAGGTACATACGATGTGCCAATCGCTAATAAATCAGCCTTTTCTTCAATGGTTGTAAAATATAGGTACACCTTCTCTTCAGACATAAATTGTGTATTTTAGCAAGATCTACATTTTTTGTATAGTAAGATTTGGTCTATCTCTAACAGTTTGCCAGTTATGCAAAATTCGTCCAGAGTAAATACGACTACAGGGGCTATAGCCAGAAAATTCAAGATATACATTTCATTTGTCATCAAAATATCTCAAACATATGGCATTTTAATCAAAATCGTTAGAGCCATTTTGAAGAAAATAAAAATTTTCGAAAAATTTTCCATGTAAAGGGCAGTTTAGGGTGGGGCTATTTTCTTCAAAATCTTCGTGTCGCATCCTTGAAAGACATTAAACTTAAATACCGAGTTTGGTTTTGAAGCGAATTTTCGTATTTGAGTTATGCTGTCCACAGACTGACACACAGACATACACGGACCTTTTTCTAAAAATGCTTTTCTTTTCTTTTTTTTTTTTTTTTTTTTTTTTTTTTTTTTTTTTTTTTTTATTTCCGGTGAAATCTCGATATCGAGTTTTCGGGTGAAATACAATACTTCTATGGTAATTGCTACTCCTGATTTCCAAATCACTCGTGGCTTCAGCAAGTTAGAATTAAGTGTTCATTTTCCAGGACAAAGGTTTGAAACAGGAGTACCAACAATGTTACCATCGCCAAAATCATGAGTGACACTGCAACAATCCGATCGAGTCAGCGTATTCCTGAACACACTAATTGACAGATGTCACCGCTAGAGTGCAGGCGACAATATACAGCTCGAAAGGGTTACACAGAACAATGTTATACCTGCTTCGTTTGTTACGCACGTATCTGTTCATTTGTTAATGTTCATAGAACAGTACTGCGTAGATATTGAAGGCTAGATACGAGGAAGTCGACGTACGAACTGGAAGATTTTGTATAAGAAAAAGTTTGTTTGGGCTCTCTCCCAGGGAGGGCAGTTCGCTTCCTCATCCCCCACATGTCCCATTTGGTAATATTGTCATTCTATTCAAATATACGTTAGCTCAAATGGAATTTCAGTGTCGCCATTGAAACAAATACCAATGCAAGTTTTTAGGCTGCTCAAACCACAACTGGCCTGGTCAGCGAAACTCAGAAACATTTATTGCAATTAAGTACTGAACTGATGCCGTCCATTGTCATCTTGAGATGAGCTTGAGGCAGTTATAAACGGAATGGTTCCTTCCTCAGACGTTTGCTCAGCACTTTCCACAGTGTCCGTGGTGTAGAACCGAACTCTCTGCTTGCCCACACAAACCATTTCCTCGGACTCTCTATATTATCTTCTTTTATGAGCTTAAGTATCACCGCAGGCGCTCAGTGAAATTTTTTTCTTTCCTTTCATTCTTTTCCGGAGATTTCCTATAACAATTTTTTTCTACTAACTATTCTTACTTATGCTATTTGTATAGAGTTAATTTCATTACAAATTTCATTATAGGTCCAAGAGCAATACAGGAGGCTGAGTGATTGTCAAACGAGTTGGCCTTTAAATTCCACAATCTTTTCGGAAATCATGAACAGTACAGATTACCTCCATATGACGTAAGGTTGCATTAACATTTGAATACTAAACAATCGCCAGTTAGCGATGACGTCACCATCTTCTCCAATATGCTGGACAACGGACCAAAATAAAATAAACATCAGAGACTCCAAAATGTGAGGTAGAATAAGCGGATCCAAAATAGCACGATGTAGCAAATAAACGATTCGTTAAAGTCAAAATAGACTTTTCGTTTACGGACGTTCCTCCCACTGAAGGTATGAAAGATCACTTTATCAGGCTTGAGGTCCGCCATCGGGAACTGCAGAGAGCTACGTCAGAAGATCCATACCGGCAGCGCTTCCAGGAAGCAATACTGGGGCAATTAGAACCGGCGTCGCTCGTCGCTCCTAAAAACTCTCCCATTGATTCTGGAACACGGCGTTCTATGCTTCCTTTCCACTACGAGAATACCTTCAAACATCACAAGGTCGAAGAAGTGCGTAACTGCCCACGCATGCATTAATGAGTAGAGAAAGTAATGTGAATGCAACACTTTTTTGAGCTGGCCAGTGCCTATATTCTTTTGCAGGCATGGTCAACATTTGAAGCGTGTTCTCGCCTTCATAAAAGCAGTTGTTCTTCACACCTCAGGCGGCCCTCAGTGTCCGCGCATAAAGGCGCACAATTATACTTTACAAGGGGCTACACGTATGCCGCACCTTGCTCCATTGTTACAAAGGAATGCACCAGTTTCACCCAGGCATGAAGGCGCATTTCTCTTGACGCGTGAGCGATAGTCAATTCTTTTAAGCTTTGAGATTCCGTTCTCTTTGCAAGTGTAACATATAAAAAAAATGAACAACGATGTTCCATTTCACGAAAGTTTCAAGCTTTCTAAATCTGAAACAAATAAAAAGGAATATCTGCAGTAACACACGATAAGTGGTTCACTTTGTGGGTTTGTTCTGTTTTCATAGTCATTCATCTAATTCTGACTGGCACAAAATTATATAGGTATTTTACCAAACTATAGCTAGAGTATCTTGAAGCTATGATCTCTTCAACAGTAAATAACCAAAATGTTGCTTCGATCTAATAACTTTCACAGCTCTACACCATGGAAGATGATTAATTCCGGTTCTTCTATGTAAATACCACACCGCCTTCCACTCTGAACAAATGCAAGCTGTCATAGCGGCGGGACAATTGTTGACGACTCGTGAAAGTTCAGTTGAATGGCGTGCTGATTTTATAGAAGCCACAACGTTACTGTTTACGTTCCCGGTGTCTTGGTACAACAGAGCTACTGAATAGAATTGCCGTCGCTCTTTGAAGGGCAAATAAATGCGCAACAACATATATTTGACAGAGGCATCGTACAAACGAATAGGTACTTGCATCTAGATCAAAGGGCAATCCAATCAGCCAACTCTTGTGGGCGAATCAAAGGAATGAAGAAGCAAGCGTCTTTAATCTGCAAGTAGTCAAGTTAATCAAGAGCTACATACACACGTGCAGACCCTGTATTTACTAGCGATGTGTGGTAGTGACCTTAGGCATCGCAAGTGATTAGAGGGGGTTAAAGGTAATTTCTGGCTGTAATTGAGTGTCACACCCCCATTAATTTTTGTCACGTTTAGTTTGTTGATTATATATAGCAAAAAACCTCCAAACGGGTTGCATCCTTGGTGCTCGTTGTCGTCTGCCGATATCACAGAAACGTTTTGTTGTATAATGCTTGAAAATGTATTACAGAATCGAAATACCAAAACACAGTAAGGTTTAAGCGATAGTAAGGGGATACGGAATGCCCTATCTTCACAATGTTCAAATGTATCGCATATAAGGAACATTTTCTAAGCACCTATACAACCTAAAAAGCTGACATTCTCACAGTTTCTAGGTGTAATATTCTTATCATACCCGAAACAACAGCTTTTTTAAACAAAAATGTGATGTGTTGCACTCACATGACTTTCTCTACTCTTGTACTAACCACTCTTACAAACTCTTATTCCTATATCTTCTTCGTGTTAGTTGAGATAAACATTTGTACAAATTATCGTATTGCTTATTTCCTTGTAGGTACAAGGGGAATATTAGAATACAGTAGGCTTTGTGTGATAGTCAAATCTTTTAAAGCTTTGAGATTCCCTTCTCTTTGCACGCTTAACATATAAAAAATGAACAACGATGATCCATTTCACGAAAGTTCTAAGTTTTCCGAAACTCACACACATAACAAGGAATATCTCCGAAATGGTTCACCCTACAAGAAAATTTATTGAGACATAAATTGTGTATTTTACCAAGATCTACATTTTTTGTATAGTATAATTTGGTCTATCTCTAACGGTTTACCAGTTATACAAAACTCGTCCAGAGTAAATACGACTACACGGGCTATAGTCAGAAAATTCAAAATATACATTTAATTTGTCATAAAAATATCTCAAACATATGCCATTTTAATCAAGTGAGCCAAAGAGGATAAGACACTGACAGTCCATAAGATATGTTTTCGCTGCTTGTACAAACTGAGTCTATTTTCATCTCTCTGATATATTCAAAAACTATGTCCATGGAAGTTTAATGAATAAACTTACGTAAGTGCAGCTTTTGTCGAAGAGCGGAAAGTGGTACAACGATGTCAAATTCCTTCAATCAGGCTGTATGCCTTTCAACTGCGGACAACAATCAACAACAACATAGTGTTTTTGCCGCCAAACACCGCCTCCTCTCATCTAAAAATACAACATGCCCAGCATCAGCGGCAATGTTTTTTTACATCCCCTGCCAGACAGAATGTTTAATTAGCAACGATGCCAGTGTATCTCTCCAGTCCAGTTGACGTATGCGCTACAAGGGGTGGGCAAAGTTCGATCATAATAATTATTATTGCTGTTTTTTGAGGCAGCCCCTGTTCCTGCAGCAAGGGGCTTAGCGGCTAGGGATGTTCTCGCAGCGCTCAGCTATTGATCGGTCAAACCACCTACTGGTACCCCCCCCCCCCCCCCCCCAACGCCGCTCTGCGCAGTGGCGGCCAGTGAGCTACGCACCCCCTTTAAATATGTTAATTTAATCCATACCTGGAAACATAAATTTCGCATGACTGCGGAAGGCTTAACTAAGGCTTTCTCCTAGCGCTGGTATCTTGTGTCTTCAAGTGTTTGTGCTGAAAGATGCCACATGCTCGTGTACCAGAACTTATCACTGCAGCATGGGGCAATATCGCTTCTCATTTTCATATTACCCTCACAACACCCAACACTGCAAGCGATTAGCCCAGTCTACCAACAACCTGAAATATTTACCCATTTTAGGAGTTTACAGAAACCATCACAATATAATTATATTTTAGATATAAAAATCTGATACTGAGATTTCAACGGAATTACAAAATTGAGTCCCTTAAGTAATAAAATAAATGCACTAACTTCTTGTTACTTGAGACAAACATTTGTACAAATTATTTTATTGCTTATTTCCTTGTAGGTACAAGGGGCATATTAGAACACAGTAGGCTTTGTGCGATAGTCAAATATTTTAAAGCTTTCGGATTCCGTTCTCTTTGGAAACTTAAAGAAATGAACAGCGATGTTCCATTTCGCGAAAGTTTTTTAAGTTTTCCGAAACTCACACACATAACAAGGAATATCTCCGAAATGGTTCACTCTACAAGAAAATTTATTGACACATAAATTGTGTATTTTAGCAAGATCTACATTTTTTATAGTATAGTATAATTTGGTCTATCTCTAACGGTTTACCAGTTATGCTAAAGTATCCAGAGTAAATACGACTACAGGGGCTATAGCCAGAAAATTCAAAATATACATTTCATTTGTCATAAAAATATCTCAAACATATGACATTTTAATCAAAATCGTTAGAGCCATTTTCAAGAAAATCAAAATTTTCGAAATATTTTCCATGTAAAGGGTAGTTTAGGGTGGGGCTATTTTCTTCAAAATGATTGTGTCGGATCCTTGAAAGACATTATACTTAAATACAAACTTTGGCTTTTGACAGACTTTTCGCTTTTGAGATATGCTGTCTACAGACAAGCACGCACGCACGCACGCACACACACAAACACACACGTTTCACAAAAAAACTGCCTAGAACGATTTTGATTAAAATACATATTTACACGAAAAATAAAATGCACATCTTGAATTTTAGCATAAGAATCCTTCGTTTGGAATACGTTTTGCATAATATTGTATACTTGGTAAGTCATGTAGATATTGTTAAAATAACAATTTCCAAGATACTTCTTGTTATTAATTTCAATTTTCAAGCAATTTATTCCCTTTTACTTCTACTGCTTTAAGTAGGTACTTGTTTCACCCAAAAATTCGAAGTCGATATTTTACACGAAAAAATGCTGCAAGGTCCCTAAACGAAGTATTGTATTCCACCCAAAAATTCCAATACTTACACTTCTCAAATGGAAGGTCGTGCATAGAGAAGGGAATTTGAAAACCTTCATATACCGACGAGGTTTGATTATCACTTAAAGCCAACGGTATTCTCATATTCCTCTTACACATAGGTATGCAATAATTTCTGCAAATTATTATCTCAACTTACAGGAAGAAAATAGAGGAATAAGGTTTTGTAAGAAAAAGTCATCTGAGTTATTATTGTATTTATTAGTTGTTATATTATGAGCAACATCGTTATCATCCCCTATTATTGCTCTGGGGGACGACACCCCTGAAAGCCCGGGCTTACGCCCACAGGCTCACTCACGAGTGGAATTAAACCCACGCATTCTCCGTTTTGGGAACTCTACGCCCCGACCAAGTGCACAGTATAAACAGCAATTAGTTAAAATAGGTCGAACCCCTAAAGGCGAAATATCTCCTGGCAATCGTGTCTAGACAAGCGAGGCATATTAAATTAATATACCTACCCCTGAAATAACCGTAATATTTATTAGAGCTTCTCGTGTTAACAGCCGTGCGATATTTATCAAGTAAATTGTGATACTGGATGTTTCAAATTCTTCACGCCATGTCTCTCGAATATTCCAAAATCCAGACTCGTTCATCTTTAGTTAAATTATCCGCCATTGTGATACAAGATTGAAAACAATGAATAAAAAAGACAAAAGACAATCTCAAGAAGGCTGTGAAACTTAATAATGAAATAAATAGCCATACAAATCAAAATACTCATCTTAATCCATCAAATTTACGAATACAATGCACTATCTCAGCTTTCTTGGTGGCAGCAATATCGTTTTAACGCTATCTGGTGCTTTAGCCAAAGTGACAACCGAACATCGACGTCCATTCTCCAATGTTACCACTTGTGCATTTCTTTGGATCGCGTTACCTTTGTTAATATCCTCTTGCGTTATCATACTTTCTTTTGTGTTTGACCAACTCAAACAATAATTATAAGCCTAAGGTAGACCCAACATTGAGACCGTAAACTCCTGTAAATAGTAAAACAACGAACGAAATATCTAGTCTTTTATTTCAGCCGTTGGTAAACCTGGGAAAAACAAACGCGACAACAGCCTTCTATGATATAATTTAAAATAATTATTAGTATTGTTAACACCAGGTCGATTTATCGGGACACAAGTTTATCTTTGGTTTGTGTGCAGCGCAAAATAAAGCGGAAATAACTTTCTATGTAAGGATTAGACAGTGCAAATACGGCTGTTATTTGGAATATGCGCTGCAGCTGTGCGCTTCCTGTGTCACGGTGTAATGATTTTGTTCATTTCACAATTAATCATTTCCGTGTGCGCTTCGGCTAAGTCCCTGCAAGAGCATATAAACGAGCCGTGCTGTGTTCCATTCAATCAAACTGTTCGATATTGTGGTTTTTTATGTCTCTTGGATCAACAACAGTAGTATTAATTGGTGGAATGATGCTATTATTTCTCGATACTCGTATCGATTGACCTCATAGTCACTTTATGCATTAAATCTGATGTGATACACCCACTCGACTTTTTGAGGTTAGGATCATGAAGTCCACATATAGTATAATAATGTGACAAAATGACAAAACTCGAGTCTAATTATTGTATTATCTTTTCTGTCACTTTATTCACCTCCAAAACATTTGCATAAATACACAGTTCTCTTCTAGTGGTTCACTACTAAAACTGCTTCACTGGTTATATTTCGACGCCATGTATCTCTCAAGATTGTGCGCACACACACGCACACACTCCCAAAACTGGCTCTTTATATAGCGAGAATGACGTAACAGGGACCTTTCTGGTACTACAACTTTCCTGGAACCTCTACAAATACACTGGCCGCTGGACGCCTCGCGAAAAATCTCGAAAACCCTTTGTCTCGCCGCGCTCATTGTCACATTTTCACAAACAGAGGCGCGTACATCAGACATACCTACATAGTAACAGTGTACTGTTTACATCTGACACAGGTTTCACAGTCGGAGACCTGGCTTAGCAGTGCAGTAAAAATACCTCTGGTTCCTAACCTCAAAATGCTTAGTTTGGTTCTGCCTTTCCACTAAATTTTAGGCACATTGCTATCCCCCAGTATAATTGATATAAAATATCCTACAGACTGACACACACACACACACACACACACACACACACACACGCACGCACACACACACACACACACACACACAAACACACACAGACACACACACACAGGACCTTTATCTAAAGGAGGTTCAAGGGGCCTCAAAATATATTTCCGCTGAAATGTCGACATCGAATTTTTGGGTGGAATACAATGCTTCCTCTATTTACTATACGTACTAGAGAAAGTAAACATGTCAAATGCAACAAACTCGCATCAATACCTTTGTATACTGCCACCATTTTCCAGGTTTTAACACTGCGATACGGCAATGTTAACTTAACACCGAGTTTAACACATTGTTAAGTCAGGTTAACATTGTGTTAAAATTTAGCATTGCTGCTGAAATCGGCCGTTAATTTATTGATAGCTACGGAAAATATTTGCAGAAGTGGAAGCAAATCATTGAATGCTCTAATTACTTGAGGTACTCAAGTTGAAAGTGAAGCAGTGATAGACATAAACCAAAAGACCAATCAGGAACGTGAAACGGATAACTTCACGTCGGAGTGCCGCAAAAACCCGGATCAATACCGACGTGCAGTTTAATCTTACTTTAATCAGCAGAGAGATTTAAAGGAATACATTGATTTTAATTTGCAAATAGCTCGCGGCCTGCCTTTGGCTGATCCATCAATGAAGTAATGGATATTTACAACGTCGGCGCGCGCATTTTCCAAATGATTCATTTATTCTTTTTATTGTAACCTCCAAAACCAACAGGAACAGAGCCATCTATCGGTGTACCGGGAAACAAAGTGTGTTGCACACTGCTTTGTTTTCAAACATAAAACAGTGAGTGCGGAAAATGAAACTTTTCCACGCCCCTTGTTTAGCAGCAGACACCACGAGGAATAAATAACACCCCATAACAATGTCACATAAATTACACACCGAAAGGAGACATTTTCGATTAGGGTAACCCAGTTTTAAACTCAGCAAGATGAATCGCTGTAACGTACGAGGGGAGGACCCGGGTTCGATTCCCGGTGAGTGCTCACTCAGACCTTGCGCTTTTTCGTGCTATACCCTGTTCATAGACAAATGCTGGGGTGATTTTCACCTTCTTTGGCTCTGTTTACTAGACGGTAGAGAAAATCATGTGAGTGCAACACACCAGATTTTTTTCAGGAGGGGCAGCAAGTTTGAAGTTTGTAATCAACAATATTAATTTATTATTCTGTTATAGTTTTTGATGTGTATAATCGTATGAAATTGTGCTAAATAAAAATTGTTCATCAGATCAAAACTAAAATAATAGTAAATAATTTACTGCACATTGAAGTCATTAATTTCCTAGGGGGGCCGCGGCCCCTCCTTTGCAACGCCCATGCTAGTGGGTAGAGAAATTCATGTGAATGTAACGTTTTTTCACGCCTTCTGGCATAGCACTCTCTTTTCCTCCCTTCCGCACTGCAACCCTCAATTATCAACTCTGTCATATCGTTTAACGAACCAGAATGAAAGTGGAATGAAAATTTTCCCCAACCCAAATACTATGCTCACTGGGAAAAAACATTGATTTCTCTTGAAGCGTTTGCAGTGCTCGTATATTCTGTCACTAGAGGTGTTTTCTCAATACTACATACAGTTTGGCCCGTTGCAGCAAACATTGCTTTATAAAGCGGGGGGGGGGGGGGGGTGTCACAATGCTACTAAACTCCCTTCTCCGGCACAAACGCATCATTCACTGAACTGCGTCTGACAGTTCACAATACGTGTGTGCGCGGCATTGTCCCAAACACATTTTCCACTTTTCATATTTTAGAAACACGTAGCGTAGAAACGAAAGCCAAATACGTACAGTCTGAATCAAAAAACTGAACGCAAACTTGGGGGGAGATTCAATTAAAATAATTTTTACTTTCTCTACTGGTAAGTAGGGGAAGTATTGTATTCTACCCAAAAATTCGATGTCGAGTTTTCACCGGAAATGTATATTTTGAGACCTCTGAATTAAAAAAAAAAAAAAGCATTTTTAGAAAAAGGTCCGTGTGTGTGTCTGTCAGTCTGTGGAGAGCATAACTCAAAAACGAAAAGTTGGTTAAGAACCAAATTTGATATTTAAGTTTAATATCTTTCCAGGATGTAACATGCAGATTTTGAAGAAAATAGCCCCACCCTAAACTACCCTTTACATGGAAACTTTTTCGAAAATTTTGATTTTCTTCAAAATGGCTTTAACGATTTTGATTAAAATGCCATATGTTTAAGATATTTGTGTGAGAAATGAAATGTATATCTTGAATTTTCTGGCTATAGCCCCTGTAGTCCTGTTTACTCTGGATGACTTTTGAATAATTCGTAAACCGTAAGAGATCGACAAAATCTTAGTATACAAAAAATGTAGATCTTAGTAAAATACACAATTTATGTCTGAATAATTTTTTTGTAGAGTGAACCATTTCACAGATATTCCTTGTTATTTGTGTCTGTTTCGGAAAACTTGGAAACCTTTCGTGAAATGGAACATCGTTGTTCATTTTTTATATGTTAACCGTGCAAAGAGAACAGAATCTCAAAGCTTTAAAAGATTTGACTATCGCTCAAATTCGCCTTGCACTTGCAACAAAACGAGTAATAGGATAATTTGTACAAATGTTTATCTGAACTAACATGAAGATATAGGAATAAGGGTTTGCAACTTTTATATTTTCCTCGAATGGGGATATCGTCCCACCCTGTTCTTACAAGTACAAAAGAGAACAGAATTATAAGAACATCACATAGCGACTAGCTCTTAAGAAATCGGTTAAACCTGCTCCGTTACTCAACGTTTAAACAAGTGCTATAATCTCCACAAGGTAAACAGACAAGGTTTTGCTAACTATGGAGATTTAAAAACCTCCGACTATTTATTTTGATTTCCACAAAAAGTGTTTTTGCGAAAATGTTTATAAACCAGAGATTAAGTTGAACTTTGCTGCCTAATCTACAGTGATATCGTGTATAAGGAAGGATATTTGTTGAGCGTGCGTGTGTGTGAGAAGGTCCCTGCGGAGTGTAGCCTTGTCCAGCTGGTTGCCGTTCTGTAAGGCGCACTGGGGAGAAGTACGTGGTCGGTGCTAGGCCATATCTGGAACCATAATCTGGAATTATGTACTTGACGCTCCTGCTGATATCAGCCAATTCCCTAATTGTCCTCTAGGGGTCATTGCACAAACAACCCAATCGCAAAAATACAGAAATTGAATCCGAGACCTCTGTGGCAGACCCCGGAGTTTAGGGGAGGTTAAAAAACAAGTGATAGTGAACATAGATGTGAACGGCAGATGTTAGAGAAAAACGCAGAGAGAAAAGAAAACGGAAGAGTGCTGGGTGAAATGAATATTTAAATAAGAGGAAATCGGAAGAAAAGGGAAGAAACAAGTGAAGAGCAGAACATATGACAAAAGTAAAGAGGAAAGTAACGAGATAAAAAACAAAAGAGGAGCAGAGAGAGCTCTGAAAACAAATGCAGGAAATGCAAGAGAAAAGAGAATAGAACTTAAGAAAGAAGGAAAGGAGGGAAGCGAATAGAGAAAAAGAAGACACAAGAGAGAAAGATGGTGAACAAAAGAGCACTGCACTGAGAAGCTGAGTGCAGAGGACAAGAAGGGAGGGGGAGAGATGGGATAATGGATAGGAGAGGCAGGGGAAACGAAGCGAAATGGAATGGAAGAGAAGAAAAGAGAAGGGAATAGAAGAGAGAAAGGAAGAAACGAGAGTAAGACAGAAAAGAAAATGGAAGAGAAGCGAAACGGAGGGGTAGAGGAGAGGAAGAAAGACAAGAGAAAGTCGCACCGACACGAACACTTGCTGCGCTCCCTTGTGGTGCTGCAGATCTGCCGCCATAGCTCGCTCTACATAAAAGCTATGGATTTTGCTTGCTTCATGAGCCCCAAGGCTCTTCGCTATGTCCGTTGTTCTTTTTTGCACAAATGTCGTCAAACGGACCCGAAGCGTATTCACCACAATCTTTTCTTCTTCTTCTTCCTTTCATTTGTTCCCGCTTTTTTATGAGAAATCTATTTCCTGCCTTTGAAGCCCAGTCACTCGCTCGCTCGCTGTCTAGCATTTCTTTGTTTCTTGTTCTTCTTGTGGTAATATAAGGGCTGTCTTCTGCACAGCCTGTCACATTGCTCTAACCCGCTTTAAATTACTTTCTTGTGGGGGCAAAGTACTCCAACATCATATTGACTTTCTTTTAATAGCACCTTTTATAATAACAAGTCACGAAACACGGGGCAATGGACTTTCTTCCGAAAAAAAGCATATTTACATGAGTTTCTCCACTCTTTCTTCTACAAAATATTGTTAAAAAACTTATTTTCCTATCTACTTCATGTTAACCAGGGCCCGAATATTTATGACGTGTCGTGGTTTCCGTTTGAGGGTTTTTCCATAGAGAATATAAGCGAAGCACGATTTTATCAATGGAAGATTAAAATAATGGAATTTTCATGGCTCAGATAGTCATATTTGGGCTTTTTTTAACCTTTTTTTTTGTCATTTTTCTCTACTACATACAGTAAGTAGAGGGGGTATTGTGTTCCACCCAAAAATTCGATATCGAGATTTAACTGGAAATATATGTTTTGAGGACCCCTCAATAAAAAACTCACTAACTAGTGACCAAATAATAAATTCCCAGGAGACGCAGAAGTGTCTAACAATACAGTGGCACGGCTTGTTCACTGTAATCGATACATTCATTTGTCAATCGCAACTTGCAATTACTGCACGGCAGTTCATGCAGAAGTCCTTCCATCAAGTGGTTAGTGAGTTTGTGACAACAAGTTAACCACCACAGTACCACTTCACTTATACTACCAACTTCATCAACCGAAGAACCGCAGAACTAGCTTCAAGAGAGCGTTTGGATAATAACAGGAGTCTGCACAACCATTACCAATACAATTTCGCAATTCAACGGTTTGCACCCAACAGAAAATTCGGTGTTTCAAAACAGGGCGCACTTCGCCAGTGTTGCAGCGGCGTGACTCAAGTCCGGGATGTTTTTTTACTTTCTCTGCTGTTAAGTAGGGGAAGTATTGTACTCCACCCAAAAATTCGATGTCGAGATTTCACCGGAAATATATGTTTTGAGACCCCCTGAATCCGAAAAAAAGCATATTTAGTAAACAGTCCGTCCATGCGTGCATTAAACTACCCTTTAAATGGAAAATCTTTAGAGAAGTGTCTTCAGATAACTCAAGAGCCCTACATTGGGTTTGGTAAACTATGATTCATTGGAAGATGGTCGTATATAACAATAAGACAGCAATAATTACACAATCTTTAAAACATTTTTGTATGCATTAAATATAAATGGCTTTTTTACACATATTAAACGTATATAGCTTTAAACCTCTTTTTATTACACATTAATTGCACTTTTTAATTTTATGGAACCTTCTCAAACAGCAGCGGATCGACAAAGTCCTTGACGAGACTAGCGACACTGTTTCTTTTATTTTCCGTTGAATATGCCATAAAAGTGTTAATATTGTTTGGAAATTAAATGCTTAACGATATGGCATAATTTATATTCCATTTAAAGTAACATTTTTTTCACAAAAAACAGCGATATGACATTACCGAACACATCACCACAAATTATAAAATATTGGTTTCATTTTAAATTTTATTTGAGAATTTTAGGTTAAGTACTTCGACCGTGTAAAAAACTCGGAACCACTTATTTATCATAGCTGCGATTTTGCAAAAGATAATAACTTAACGTCTACTTTAGATGCTAAAACTGAGGCCCTTGGCCCAAAAAATACAAGGCTTTTAGCTGTCTGAAATGAAATTTGAGCTGGCGAATTATTAACCAATGAACAACCGCGCTTAGGACTACGTCTGCAGAGGATTATGGGAAATAAACACGTTTAAATTGTCGCCAATAAATACTAAAACATTTTTATTTGTATTCCTCCCATAATAAACGTAAGTTGATATACTCACAGTAAAAGATGATAATATGAGAGGAAATCGCGTGCGCAGTTGAATGCCAACTTACCTGCAACAAAAATACAAAAGCAGGATTAGACACGTGTATTACAATCAGTATAGACACAAGGTATAGAGTCTGGCCCGGTCAAGGAGGTCAGAAAGGACCTCAATCGACAAGGACACGTAAAGAGAGGAACTGTCAGCTCTCATCTTTATGCACCTTGACATCTGGGACGGGCAAAATTTATTTGAAATGCATCTCATGTCAGGCGATCCCATTTTCTGCGTGATGGAATGAAGTCCTTCGCTGTGCATTCTGTTCCTCACCTATACAGGGTGTCAGTGCGCAGATGAAGCTGGATGGTAAAACCTCCCATAACAAGTTCATCTACCAGGAAGTTCATCTACTTCTGCTATCCCGTGCACGCGTTCATGTCTATGACAACTGAAAGTCGAAAGTGGACCAGGGCTCGAAAACTGCTTTCGCCACGTGTTATCAGTTACTGGAAGTAACGAGGGAAGGCGTGGTTTTATCTCCAAGTAATCATCACGATACCTGAGTAGATAGTCTTTACTGTCAACATTCCAGATCTTCCGCTCTACACACACACACTAAAGTTGCAAGATTGCCAAGCGCAGGTTCACGAGTTTCTTGCAATAGAACACGGGAAATTATTTAATATCATTTTGTGGCTAAACGACCCATTTTAGTAAGAAATGTAACCCATGTTTTGAAGCTCTATCTCTCTATGTTAACTGCAGAACCAAAGCAATGGTGACATATTGGAATTCAAACATTCGAGTAATTATTTTATTTTTTATTTATGAAACCAGAGAGAGAAAAATCTAATGTAACTTTCACATTGCTTTCTCTACCCATTCTTATAAAATTAGTTTTAAAATATTATTTTTCTATCTACTTTGCGTTAGTCGAGATAAAATTTGCAAACGTGCTCTTATGTCATATTTCCTTGTGGGTACAATGGGAATACAATAGACAACCGATAGTCAAATATAAGAACTGGTGATTATGTGAAGGCTTTGAAATTCCCTTCTCTTTGCAAGGTCAAAAAAGACAGAAAATAAGACAAACGACTACCCATTTCAAAAGAAGTGTATTTTAAAAGCAAACCAATAACAGGGAATATCTCGGAAAATGGTTAACTGAAAAGAGATCTGCATTTTTTGTAAGATTTTATCTATCTCTTACGCTTATGTAAGTCATTCAAACTGAGCACGACTTCAGAGACTATTTTCAGAAAATTCAAGATATACATTTTATATGTCATCAAAATATTTCAGTTTTTGCATTTAAATCCAAATCCTTAGAGCCGTTTTTGAGAAAATCAAAATTTTCAAAAATTTTTCCATGTAAAGGGTAATTTTTTGAAAATCCTCGTGTCGCTTTTAAGAAAAAATGTGTGTGTGAACTTTTTCACTATAGCCTATGTAGTCCTGTTGACTTTTGTATAACTAGTAAAGCGTAAGAGATAGACCAAATCTTACTATATAAAAATGTAGTTCTCATTAAAGCGCACTATTTATGTCAAATTATCGGGTTTTTTTTTCCCCTGAGTGAACCGTTTCGTAGATATTCCTTGGTATTTAGCACACTTTTGCAATACTCATAGGTGTTTATAAAATACGAGATCATTATTTTTTTATCTCTTGGTCATGCTACGAGAACGGAATTTTAAAGTCATCACACATCGACCACTCTTAAAAGATTTGACTATTGCTTAAATCCTACTCTATTCCCCTTGCAGTTAAAGAATATTAGCAGTGAGATAAGTTGTACTAATGTTTATGTCGATTAACATGAAATAGGTTTGTAAGGATGGTTAGTGCAACAGTAGGGGTCCTAAAAGTGAACGATGGTGGGTTGAGAAAGCCTTGCGAACGTACCACAAGCTCGCTGTTTCCTATACGCCACTGTTGAACTGCACCAAGCCGTAAGATGTAACATAGATCAGCATGAGGGGATAATTACTTGACAATAACAGTGTTACCTGCAGTACCACCTACCCTTAGATCAACATTGTTACGTCGAGGGGATGTTTATTAGCACCTTAACTACATTTACTACAAGGGAGTGTGTCAACCTTGTTTTAATAATTCTGGTTAGGAGCATGCACCAACTAACAACTTGAAGGGTTGTGCAGATCAACATCAGATGATCGGCCTTTGAATTTATGAATACGCCCATCGCCGGCCGCTCGTTAACTACGTCATGCAGCGTCGTCAATAGCATTATGAGACTACCTCAGCACACGTGGGGCATTAACTCTTTGAAACGACGTTAAATGGGAGTACATTCATAATCTTTTAGAGTTATTAGCTACTAATGCTCCATACTGGATGGTTCTAGAGTGCTGCGCTCACGAAAGTTACAAATGGACTTGTTCTGCTGTGCACGAAAATAAATCACTGTTGCCGTTCACGGGTTATTAAAGCCGCAGCATCACAGTGATGCAATTGATTCACTTTGGTTGCTAATTCCCCAAATAGTTCTGTCATACAACCCCTCTGCCCAATTCCAGTTCCAAGCGATTAATAAACAATTTAAACCGTTCTACTGAGGGTATTCGAATAAACACATATACAGTCTATTCGCATTCTTTTCGGCCACCAGGTGGGGTATGAGAGGTAAGGACTAGTCCGTGCAGGAAGTGGCACGTGGTGGCACACGAAGTGCTGGCGACGTTGAACGTTCAACTCTACTACAAGTGAATGGTATAAGAGCCCACCACCAACTGTTATACAGCTGCAAAAACTTATAAAACAAATATATATGTTGCAGTCACATGACTTTTTCTACTCTTGTACTAACCAATACTACAAACTCTTATTCCTTTAAATAAGGAAAATTGAAGCTATTAACAGTGAAGCAACAAGATTCTAAAGTAAGAACAAATTAGAAACTAAAAACTTCACTTATCTTAGTAATGTTGCACGTTCTTTTTGCACAAACTGACCCAGGGTTTCAACTTGTCTCCAACTCATTCTCAAAGCTATACAAATTCGTTACCAAAGCTACAATCTTTCATTTTTTTTCTGAAAACAAAAAACAAATACTGATATTCAATTTTTATTTACCAATCTCTGAAAACAAAAAATTATAAATACAATCTATATATGGTAATTCGAAGTTCATAACACGGTTCCTGTTTTTTAAAATAATTTTTTTTCCCAAACCATTAAATCTATACGACCACTTAATTGTTTTAATAATTTAACTTCTGGATTAATTTCATGATTAAATGACCAAAAATGATCTTCAACATTACTAAGATAAGTGAAGTTTTTAGTTTTAATTTGTTCTTACTTTAGAATCTTATTCCTTTATCTTCGTGTTACTTGAGATAGTTAAATCTTTTAAAGCTTCAAGATTTCGTTCTGTTTGCACGGTTAAGATATAAAAAAATGAATCAGATCTTCCAAAACTCACACAAATAACAAGGAATATCTCTGAAATGGTTCACTCTACAAAAAAAAATGTATTTGGACATAAATTGTGTGTTAGTAGATCTACACTTTTTGTTTAGTAAGATTTGGTCTATCTCTTACGGTTTACCAGTTACGCAAAAGTCATCAAGAGTAAACAAGTCTACATAGGCTGTAGTCAGAAAATTGAAAATATACATTTCGTTTCTCATAAAAATATCTCAAACATATGGCATTTTAACTAAAATCGTTGGAGTCATTTTCGAGAAAATAAAAATTTTGGAAAAATGTTCCATGTAAAGGGTAGTTTATGGTGGAGCAATTTTGTTGAAAACCTATATGTCGCATCCTTGAAAGACATTAAACTTAAATACCAACTTTGGTTTTAAACCGACTTTTCGTTTTTGAGTTATGTTGTCCACAGATTGACAGACACAAACACCCACTGGGACTTTTTGTAAAAGATAGTTCTAAAAATGCTATTTTAAGTGTGAGTACACGAGCACTACTTGCGAATATGTTAGCAGAAAAAGCAGCATACAAAATGTGTAATATTAGAGGTAGCAGGATGCGAAAGACGGATGGATACGTGTTCGCAAAGCATGACGCGGGCGGGCGGCCTGCCTACACTGGTATTGTTCTGGGAAGCCAAGTGCACTTGAGGGGTTATATTTAGACATAGAGGAGTACCCCCAAGGAGCCGATTACAGTTCCTGGGCGCTCCGGGAACATCTGCCCATTAACAAGCTAATCTAAACGGAGCGATAAAGCCAGGCTAGGCCAGACCACGTGGTAACTGATGCTACCGCCATCTCAACAATGCTAATTTGGCGAAAAACATCAAAGCAGAAAGCGCGCTAGTAATTTGATATGAAGCTTAAATCTCTACAAGCACTCTCAAAGTATGTGATCTGTTGAATATTTTTCAACCCTTCATACGGCAGTAGGTACTCTGGGAATAGTGAAATAATTGTTTTGACTTAATATGGTTAACTAAATGGATACTTTCTAGCACAAAATGGCTAAATGTTATTCAAAAATGTCTTCTATTTTTTTAAAAAGTTGAGATACATACATATACGTAACACTTCCATTAGTCATTACTAAAAAGTTTTAATATTGCCTAAAACCCTAATTACACAACAGATGCATAAAATATGCGTTTTAGATTAAGTACTGTGTGCACAGTGTAATAAAACATGGGGTATAGAAGTATTACATAAACAGGTAAATATTTGAACGTTTTTAATCTTTAGATGTGCTGCAAAATGCACATCGTCAATTTCCTTTTAGTGGTAAATGGTACCAACATTTGCAAGTATTTTTGCATTACGTATATTTAGTAGAAGATTATCATCTGCCTCCGAATATCTTCCAAAATTGGAGTACTCTGCAATGTTATCTGTACTTTCATTGACAAAGAGAGCAATTTTTTTATCCCCTAATCCTTTTCTTCTTAAGGTTATGTCTCTAATAATGTGAATTTGCTGACTAGCACAAAAATATTTTTGCACCAAGTATTTCGTATATGTATGTTTACTCCTAATTTCTTCCATACTGTAACATTACTTTTAGTCAAGATATGTGAATGTTATTGAAAAGTGTTAATTCTACTAGGGGACTACTAGTTGTTTACATGTGAACAAAATCGAAATTTCCTAACCTCAAATTTTCCTACTCTCCTGAGTAAAGTAAATAAACACAACCCAGCGACGAAGTGGTAACCAAAGTAAGTACTTACATAATAAACTAGAATGTTTGAAGATTATTTGGTAACCATTGAACATCAACTGCATTTGAAATAACTATCCTAATTTTCGTTTTATAAAATATGGAAAAACTACACAACTTTCCAGGCGGGACAGAAGCCTATCTTGTAATTGTTGTAAATCAAGAACTTGCAGCAAATAGAAGAGAACCAATGTACAGATATAATCTCACAATTGTATATTAGTGATTACAACACTTAAATAGCATAAAATACTAATTACAATGACACGAACAAAAATGAAGGCTTGCAGAAAAGCATGCGCATGCGCTCTGAACGTTCATTGGTACACAGTGGTACCACCTGAGCATGCTGCAATCAAGATGTCAGGGAAGCAGGTAAGTGCAGTAATGTTATTGTTCAGTTCCTTGTAGGTGTAAGAGGAATATTAAATTTTTGGGTCGAATAATCTAGAAAACCCTTTTGTCCTGGCGCTCTGATTGTTGCCATGTGTTTGCTCGTTTTGAGGCTGTGATTCTAGCCTGCATTTTAACATATGTATTTAACAACCTAAATTGAAGGGCGTGAGGGGGGGGGGGAGAAAAAAGAACTAGTAATGTCTGTTTGAATGACGTGAAGCATTAAGTAGACATTGATCGACATCCGCAATGTTGGAAATTGATGTTTCACGTCGTTATTTTGGCTGTGCAAACTTCGGTTTTGGAATTTAATGGAACTACCAGCAGACAGCGAATACAAGCGAGCACGGTAATATCCACATTAACGAGTATGTGTCATATCCCCTCTATCTCTACTATTTTTCTGCGTCTACTTGCTAGAGGGTTACATATCAATCTTTCCTTCATATAAAAATGTTGGAAAGGAATTGTGTACTTTAAGAGAGCTAAAATTCCGAGCAGTAAAAGTTTTGTTTACCTTTTGTAGTTCATAACTCGAGTTTATTTTAGTGCTCCATTTATATGCCACCTTTAACACCTAAATCATGGATGTCCAAACTTCTCCCTTTGCAGAACTAAATAAAAAAATCTGATGTGTTCCACTCACACGACTTTCTCTACTCTTCCACTAACCATTCTTAAAAACTGTTATTCCTATATCTTCTTCGTGTTAGTTAAGATACACATTTGTACAAATTATCTTATTGCTTATTTCCTTGTAGGTGCAAGGGGAATATTAGAATACAGTAGGCTTTGAGCGATAGTCAAATCTTTTAAAGCTATGAGATTGTACAACTATGATCCATTTCACGAAAGTTTTAAGTTTTTTCACACACATAATAAGGAATATCTCCGAAATGGTTCACCCTACAAGAAAATTTATTGAGATATAAATTGTGTATTTTAGCAAGAGCTACATTTTCTGTAGGGTATGATTTGGTCTATCTCTAACGGTTTACCAGTTATGCAAAAGTCGTCCAGAGTAAATACGACTACAGGTGCTATAGCCAGAAAATTCAAGATATACATTTCATTTGTCATACAAATATCTCAAACATATGACATTTTAATCAAAACCTTTAGAGCCATTTTCAAGAAAATCAAAATTTTCGAAAAATGTTCCATTTAAAGGGTAGTTTAGGATGGGGTTATTTTCTCCAAAATCTTCGTGTCGCATCCTTAAAAGACATTAAACTTAAATACCAACTTTGGTTTTTAATCGACTTTTCGTTTTTCAGTTATGCTGTTCACAGACACACACACGGACCTTTTTCTAAGAATGCTTTTTTGGATTCAGGGTGAAATCTCGACATCGAATTTTTGGGCGGAATACAATACTTCCCCTACTTACCAGTAGAGAAAGTAATAATAGTTGGCAATACCAATAGAAACAGACAGAAAATTGTTTGCTAAACTGCTATCAAATTGTATTCGTAACCGGGAAAACAGAAATTGCACACAGCAATACCTCGCATTGTATTGCTCTATTAAATTTTCACAGTTTTTGAAACCCATTGTGAGTGGTAAAGTTCTTTTACATAATATCGCAAATGCACTGGTGTTAATTAATCTCCTACCAACACATGGTTAAAATATGTTTTCAGAGAGAGAGAGTGGTCACCAAGTAATGCTGATTTAATACGAGGAGAGAAATAAAACACGTGTACAGCGCGATAGAATAATCCCCTCCCTCCCTCGTCTATTTTGAAATATTTTCCTGATAATCGTGTTTAAAGTGTTTTTGATGTTCGCTTGTCGACGAGAGTGATGAATGATGGGGTCGATGCGCAGTAGTCTATGCCTCGCTGCACGTAACCCAATAACCAGTGTTGCCACAACTAAATAATGAAAATATTGCAACAAGACTTTGCAATTATCGCATTTCATCAAACCTAATATATTCTCCGACATATTCCACTAAATTACATCATAAGTTCATTTAGATGCATCGTAATGAACAAATAGTGTAATGCATTGTTTATGTGAATCGAGAACGACGAGGATGAGTGTGAATTATTAGTTTTGTTAGTTCGCTTGACACTATCAAGACTATCGCAAAAATCTGGCGTGTTGCACTCACATGACTTTCTCTACTCTTGTACTAACCATTCTTACCAACTCTTATTCCTATATCTTCTTCGTGTTAGTTGAGATAAACATTTGTACAAATTATCTTATTGCTTATTTCCTTGTAGGTACAAGGGGAGTATTAGGATACAGTAGACTTTGAGCGATAGTCAAATGTTTTAAAGCTTTCAAATTCCGATCTCTTTGCACCATTAACATATAAAAATGATTAACCAAGTTTCATTTTACGAAAGTTTTTTTTAAGTTTTTCAAACTCACAGAAATAACAAGGAATATGTCCGAAGTAGTTCACCCTGCAAAAAAATTTATTTGGGTATAAACTGTGTGTTTCAGGAAAATCTACACCGCCTGAATCCCACAAAAAGGAGTATTTTTATAAAATGGTTCATGTAGGTATGGGTTATCTGTCTCAGCACAGCTCAAAAACGAAAAGTGGGTTAAAAACCAAACTTGGTATTTAAATTTAACATCTTTTAGTTGAATGTCTTTCTAGGATGCGACACGAAGATTTTGAAGAAAATTGCTCCACCCTAAATTACACTTTACTTGACAAATGTCTTATTTTCTTCAAAATGACGATTTTGATGCAAATGGAATGTATATTTTCAATTTTCTGGCTATAGCCTATGCAGTCCTGTACTCTGAATTACTTTTGCATAACTGATAAACCGTAAGAGATAAACCAAATCTTACTATAGAAACGCTAAAACACAAATTATATCCAGCTGCCGTTTTTGTGGACTGAACCATTTTGGAGATATTCTTTATTACTTATATGAGTTTTGCAATACTTAAATTGTTACAATCGTTATTCACTTTTTTATCTGTAGGCCATGCAGTCACTACAAAAGTAAATAAAGTCACGTGACTGCAAGACATATTTTTAAAATTATTGCGGCTGTTAATACCTTAACGAGGTTGTAAGTTCAAAACTGCAGTAAGGTCCTTTTTGGCAAGTTTACAGTCGAGTCACGCGCGGACTGTCGGCTCAAGGTTTATAAAAGTCCCTCTGTCTGTCTGCCTCTTGATGTTATCGTAATACCCTTTCCTCGAGTCTTTCCCTGTAGCACAGGATTTGTGGAAGCACGTAAATATAAAACTTTAAGCATTAAAGGGTTACGCACAGAAACTCGAAAGTAGGACTTTTTGTTCCTTTTGCTTTCTCCACCATTCATCCGTAATACAAGTTTTGTATCACACCGAATCCAACAACAGCATTTTTGTCTGTGAGAGAGTGTAATTTCTTAAAAAATCTGATGTGCTGCACTCACATGACTTTCTCTACTCTTGTACTAACCATTCTTACAAACTCTTATTCCTATATGTTCTTCGTGTTAGTTGAGAAAAACATTTGTACAAATTATTTTATTGGTTAGTACCTGGGTGACCGAGCTTCGCTCGGCGATTTTTGCCTCTGTTTTTGTGAAATTTTGTTTTGTTTTGGTTTTTTTTTTTTTTTTTTTGTAATACGTTGCATTTATATTTCAATCATAGAAAATTATATGAATTGTATGTTGAAGGGCAAACAGGGGATATATGAATGTGCTACGTAAAAGAAAAGCGAGTAGAAAGCCATTTGAAAGTAATATATTGTGTAGTAAAACTGTTATCATAAAAACTTTCTTCAAGGAAAAATACATATACGTGCCGAATTTCGCGGTGATATGATATGAATTGTTTAAAGAAAAGTGAGTAGAGAAAGATGTGAATGTGTTACCTAAAAGTAAGTAGAGAAACAACTGTGAATGTAATATGCGCGTTTCTATTTCAAACATACAGAAAACTGTATGACTTATTTTAAAAGCGAGGATAAAAATATTTTTTGAGTAAAATCACGTTTTTTTATGGAAAATTGTTTATAGAAGAGTGAGTAGAGAAAGAGATGTGAAAGATATGAATGTGTTACCTATAAGTGAGAAGAGAAAACAGTATGAATATAATATGTAGCATTTCTGTTTCAAACATACAGAAAATTGTATTAATTTAAAAGTGGGGATAAAATGTTTATTGGTGTAAAATCACGTTTTTTATGGAAAATTGTTTATAGAAGAGTGAGTAGAGAAAGCGGTGTGAATGTGTTACCTAAAAGTGAGTAGAGAAAACAGTATGAATATAATATGTAGCATTTCTATTTCAAACATACAGAAAATTGTATGACTTCTTTTTAGAAGTGTGAGTAGAAAAAGAGATGTGAATGTGTTAGCTAAAAGTAAGTAAGAAATCACTGTGAATGTAATATGCAGCATCTCTACTTTAAACATACAGAAAGTTGTATAATTTGTTTGTGGAAGAGTGAGTAGAGAACCCACTGTGAATTGTGTTACTTAAAAGTGAGAAGAGAAAACAGTGTGAATGTAACAGTATTTCTATTTCAAACACACAGAATATGGTATGATTTACAAAAGCGGAGATAAAAATGTTCTTCGGTGTAAAATCAGGTTTTTTATGGAAAATTGTTTATAGAGGAGTGGGTAGAGAAAGAGATGTGAATGTGTTGCCTAAAAGTGAGTAGAGAAAACACTGTGAAAGTAATATGCATGTATACAAAAATTTAACCAAACCTTTAGAGCCGTTTCTGAAATACCGGGAACATATATACAAGAATTGCTGTGTGGAAGCGGGAATAAAAAATGTTATTTTTTTATGTAAAATCGCGTTTTTTCGGGAATTACGCCTTTATAGGTGAACTTAAAAAGCAAAACTCTTATCAGAATACAAAATTTGATCGAAATCGTTAGAGCCGTTTCCAAGTTCCTCGGAATAAATCTATATATACAAGAATTGCTCGTTTAAATATATAAGATTTCCTTTCAAGGGGAATATTAGAATACAGTAGGGTTTGTGCGATAGTCAAATGTTTTAAAGCTTTGAGATTCCGTTCTCTTTGCATATTAAAAAATGAACAACGATGTTGCGTTTGACGAAAGTTGAAGTTTTTATAGTTGAGTAGCCATAATTTCTTAACTCCCGTATACTGTCAACATTGTAGACGTGACCCAGGAATAAGGGCTGTGTTCCCCTTTATGAAGAAGGTGTAATACGATAAAGATCGTTCCTAATTATCCGACACAAATCAGTGTACATACTCCCCTCTGGTGTTGATATAGATATTCTCCATTCCCTGAAGCTATCAGACCAGACCCTTTTGTTAGTTCCCTTCTTTTCACGGAGTATATTTAGAAACGGAAGGCAGGCTTCTCTTCTGTAGAGTCCAATTACGTTTGTTCAATAGACCTGTGCTTCTCATGTTCACCGTTCGTTCGTTCGCATTCCTCGTCTCGAAACACAGCACTAAGAGAAAGAAAGAAAGAAAAGAAAAGCGAAGCTCGAAAAAACCGTAGTCACACCGGTTAAATGTTTATCAAACTGAGGATGAAATTCGGTGCTCTTATAAGACTATGTACTCTAATATTTCCCTTGTATCTACAAGGAAGTAATGCAATTTGTGCAAAGTCATGTGAGTGTAAAACATCTGATTTTTAAACAATGGGGTACAGTTGTTAATGCATTGTCTAATATGTTTCGCAGAATTTACATGTAAGCGGCCAGCATTACTAAGTAGTTCAGTATTAGTTGATAGATGGCAGAACCAATTTTGTTTGCCCTTTTTGTTAAGAAAAGACAGAAATATAGTTTGAAAAAACCAAATAGAATATGTTACATACGTAGATAATAAGGGAAATGTTATATGTAAGTGTAGTAATGTTTATAATGAACAGCTTCACTTTCTTTTTGGAATAAATCTGGTTTTTATAATTTTGTTTTCTCGTGAAAGTCTCCAGTGTTAATTTTAAATATTGTAGAGGCCTCTAAAGTCGCATTAGCGGTTAGGTGCTGGGGCTAGAAACTCCATTGCTGAGTCCTTCATGTCGGTTTCTGCCGAAGTTCTGCACGACACAATCCTCAGATATTTTCTCTTCGTGTAAGTTTTACCACAAATGTCTCACAGAGTTGGTTGCCCGATGTTTTGTGTACGGCCAGGAATTGAACAACGCCTGTCAATATAGACCATCCACGTGTATATACCTAAATACGTGACTTGGTTTCCAGGAGCTAGCAAAATCTCGGCAGCAGTATGAGAAGAAATACATTTGTATTTAAAGACGAGTAAGATAAGCAGAGTTTCTCTTATAAACGAACATGTAATATTTATTTACATGAAAAATCAAATATAGTGCAAACTTTCTCACTACTTACATTTGTTTTTAACTGATTGTCTTAAGAAAAATGATGGTAAAGTTTATAACCATAGATGTTTTTTACAGATCAGGTCGCTGAAGTTCATTTCGGCCTGTTAACAGTCCGATAAACACCTGAATAAAGTATTTCTCGCAACATAACCAATATTTCGCATTAACGCGTGTGGCGTATGGAATTTAGAAGTAACATATTTTGCCCTTCTTCTGTTTAGGTCGCCATCTCGTAAAGCTTCCACTTTAACCGCCTGAAGGTTGTCTGCCAGGCGAAGCCTGCCATGAATAATTTGTTTTCCATCCCACGCAGATACAAGATGCAGCTTCAGTAAGAAATTCACAGCGCCATTTCGTGTGTCTTTCGAGAACATCTGCCTATCTTCACTTGAAGACATATTGCGATGGTTGGGCTTGATAAATAAAACAGCGGAATATAACTATATATGCGCGATGGGGAGCTTAGAAGCAATGGCAGTGCGCATGCGCTCTATTGCCATGAAGATTAGTGGCTGTTAATTATTTTTTAGACAGCTGATAGTAAAAGTCGGACTTTTAGTACTTCACGACAGTGTTAAACGATAATTTGTTTGTAACAATGGTTAGTACAAGAGTAGAGAAAGTCATGTGAGTGCAACACCAGATTTTTTATTGATGTTTTGCTTGATGAAGATGCACCCTTGGTACCCATATGTTTTACGGTCAAACCGTAAAGTTGGCAGTATATATTCCAACACAATAGAAAGGATAAATCGAACGAGGAAGATTCTCGTCTTAAGTTCAAAACAAGAGAGCTCGGTTTCACTTATCTGCTACAAAAAAGGAAAGGAGCGGCGGCAAGACAGAAAAAGCGTTCGTCCTCGAAAGGCCTTAACATCTACTAAGTTCAAGGAAACAGGCGTTAGGTAACGCTAAAGGAAGCCTTACATTAAATACACTGCTTCCGCTTGTCGGTCGAACAATGAAGCGAAGCTATTTTCAGAGATTCGCACTCTAGCCCGTGTGGCACCCGGGAGATAATGGTAGAAACAATCCCCTGGGTGTGCACGTGTATCGGGACCATTCGCCCCTTATCGTTCAACAGTAGCTCCGCCTCTTTTGTTTCTCTTCAAAGCGCTATCAAAGTATTTTCATTTCACCAACTAGCCTAGAAGCTAAAGGAAGCCACTGCCAAGTTACCGGGCCCTTGGAGCGTCAGAGCGCTACATTCACTTGTTATCTGTTTACTAAAGCGCGTTTCACCCTTAGAAGACAGTACACGTTAAATGGAGCGCAGTGTTGCAACATGTACTAGTTGCGAATCTTTCTCCACGCGCGACCCCGAGGTGGCCGGAGTTCTGTACTTAGTCCTTCAATTGCTGCTTGACGAGACGGGCACTTTTAACTTTGGTATCCCTGCACGCCTTTGTTACTGTATGACCTAAATTTACAAATGACTCGTCTGTATAAACAACTGATTTCCCCTGGTCCCTAAACCTTTTTACGTCTTTTAGATATTTATGTCGCCATCTGATGGTATCGATATCGTCTCTTTCTATTAATATGCACTTGTTACCCCTTCTTTCATATTCGGACCCCAAATCATGTAAGAACCGACTAAGAGTGGCCCTTGAGAAATTTGGTAGGGTCTCATCACTGTTGAACCGTGACAAAATTATATTCAGCGTAGGTTCAATATTTGCAAACAGTAAAGAATGAACAATTCGCCGCACTCCACCTTGCACTATTCACTATATACTTCTTTTTTTCCCGCCCTTTTTTGCTTTCTTTTTCGATGGCGTTCTTAGAGGTCCTTTCATTACTTCCTTTTTAATCCTACACACTACTATTTCTGAACATCCGATAGCCTTAGCTGTTTCTTTTACTGCCTTACTTACACGCTATTTAGTTCAAAAATAATCTAACACCTTCATAATTATTTGGCGTTCCTTACTTCTTAATTTACCAATATGTCTCTTCCTAGCTTCCCCTTCCATAACTGCAAATATTTACGAAACTATTAAACAAATAACGCAATAGCAGCTCATAGATTCCACACAGTTACACACCGACTTCTTTCGAACTAATGCTAGTGCTGCTCCTTATATTATCTTCTGTGTCAGGCCTGGCACGAGAATACGCTGAATAGATGAATACCTTTTGTTTGCCCTACTCGATGAAAGAAAGAAGTTACAGCCTTTTGGTTTATTTTAAAAACTTTCTCCAACCTTCCTCAACATTTGTTCTCGCTGGTTCCCTGATGTAAACTCAATAACAAAAAAGTTTCACACTGCGTAACTTTTGCAGGGCACAGGTATAAAAGTTTCCGAAAACATTTAATTTAAAAACTTATAACACTTAACTGAGTAAACATAGAGAATTCAAAGTGGGCAGGTAGTAGCACTATAGTTTACTCTACCTAAGTAAAAAATATAGACGCATTCTAGCAGTTAGTTTGTTAGTTAGTGCGTGATGAGTATAGAAACAGCAAATATCGGACTTCTATTGAAAAAAATGTTTTTTAAAGAAATATAGGCCTATAGAAATGTATAATGACTCTAAAAAGGATATAAACCAATAGAGAAAAACATTCTGCGTAGGATAATGTATTCAAACCTGAAATTTATAACAAATGAATATTTATACCATGCTATTAGGAACCTGGCAACAGCGCGAAGG
Organism: Tenodera sinensis; assembly: GCA_030765045.1. Taxonomy (NCBI): domain Eukaryota; kingdom Metazoa; phylum Arthropoda; class Insecta; order Mantodea; family Mantidae; genus Tenodera; species Tenodera sinensis. The sequence goes on along the minus strand of CM060967.1, from coordinate 12,652,165 downwards.
TAGAAAAGGACGAGGCTAATGGCAACTTGTATGCGCTAGATAGAGACAGAGATGTCCCATTTAACTCCATACTGTCTTCTAAGAGTGGAACAAGGTATAGAATAGTAAAATACTCAGTAATTTCGGGTATAGTACGGAATCTGCCTTTCTCTGAACCATCACAAGACAATGACAAACATTTGTGGAATTGTGGAATTTCAATGCCAGCATAAACGGGTCCGGTTTTAAACAGACTAACGCCTCGCCCTTGCAAACACAAGGAAATGTCTACTGGAACTATTTCTGCTTTCCTTAGTTTGCAGAAGCTACATAAAAATAGACGAATAGGGGTAGAAAAAACTCTCAGCTGTTTTTTGTACTTGCGCATGCTTGATTATGAGCTGTATTTAATTTCAATTATGCTACAGCTAATGAAAATGTATGTTTTAATCCACGAGGTAGGGACGGTGCCTCTATGTCCCTGGAGATATTCATTTACCAAACTTTAATTTCCTCCGGTTTAACTCATTCAGCGTAAGAAGCATTTTTTACTCCCGACAGTCGAATCTGCCAGCTTCGCAAATAATTGCCGCACTCCGCCCTGAGTTGATTAAAATATATCCCTTTTTTACGGTTCCAATAAGAGCGAGCGAGCGAGCGAGCAGGCTTTTGTTCCTTCCAGAAACTAAGGAAGTTTCTAGAGCCTGGACTGAAGCCACGGAAATTCATTAAGCAAGACTTGTTAAAAATACATTTAACTCAGAGCAGTGTTTGTGTTAATATCACTTAGAACTTGGGATGTTGAAAAATCGAAATCAACCAAGCGTGGTCAAAATGCAACATTGTGCCAGCGGGCGCAGCGCACAACAAAGGACGGTCGCGGCAAAGCTACTTCACAACACGTACCAGGTCGGCGAGCAAACAAAGGCACTCAAGGTCAAGCTGCCTCGTGCGACAGTTTGTGTATATGTATATAAGTTTCCCAAAACTGACGCAAAAAACAAGGAATATCTCCGAAATGGTTCACTCTACAACGAAATTTATTCAGACAAAAATTGTGTGTTTTAGTGAGACCTAGATTTTTTGTACAGTAAGATTTTGTCTATCTCTTACGGTTTACGAGTTATTTAAAAGTCATCCAGAGTAAACAGGGCTACATAGGCTATAGCCAGAAAATTCAAAATATACATTTCATTTGTCATATAAATAACTCAAAGATATGGCATTTTAATCAAAATCGTTTGAGCCATTTTTAAGAAAATTAAAATTATCGAAAATATTTCCATGTAAAGGGTAGTTTAGGGTGGGGCTATTTTCTTCAAAATCTTTGTGTCGCATCCTTGGAAGACGTTAAACTTAGATACCAATTTTGGTTTTTAACCGACTTTTCGTTTTTGAGTTGTACTATATAAGACAGCAGTAGATTCATCACAGCCAGTGTCGCTCACATACAAACCTTCCATGCAAGAAAAATACATAAAAGAAAAATACGGGAGAAAAGCAGTAAAGAGCAGCACCCTACAAGATACCAACCCTTCGATTGAAAAACACTAAAATTTTTCTAGTGTGTCACTCGATTTAAAAGCAGAAGCGTCTGTCAAGTTTTTTCACCTTTCGCCAGATAGAAGTGTAAAAGATAAATACATAGGTAGGTAGAAAAACTAGAGCACTCTCTCTCTCTCTCTGGGTTTAACTGTCTTGGAATGTAAACTCCACTAAAAGTTCCCGTCCGAAACAAATAGCGTTTGCTACCTTATAGTGAAACCTTAGGGAAATTTGCTTCAACCCATCTAGCCATTTCCCTGTCGACTCTACTGCCACTTCATGGCAAAATGCTCAAATATTCTACGAAATGCAGAGGAATTACACGAGTTCCTGCAAGCACACCTAAAACACAAACTACGGATATTAAAATGCTTTGCCATTACATAAAAATAACTGAGTTTTCTTAATCTTGGATTTAAGTCAAATGTATTTCAGTAAATTACCCCAAAACTTCTGGATGTAAAAATAGCAATTTCTTTCTGTACTACGGGTGGTTATTCCAACCCAAAAATTCATTATCCAGATTTCTCCGGAAATATATGTAGCTGCATTAACTCAAAACCGAAAACTCAGTTAAATACCGAACTTTTATTTAATTTCAGTATCTTTCAAGGAAGCGGCGGACGATGAAATCATGTAAAATACATCTATAGTGCACCTTACATATTTGCACAATGTATATGTTTTAATTATAGTTTTAATTACTTGTTCTCAATAAACGCACTTTTAATATAATACTAACACAAAGAAAAGACAAAAAGTGCTAGAATCCGATCGCATTACACCCCCTAGGACTTACAAGGCTGGGCCTAGAGTCATTTTGAATTTTCTTCGAATAATCTCTAAGCTATCCTTCATTCTGAAACGAATAACTGCTAAAGCGTAAGAGAGAGATAAGTTTAGTACACAAAAATTGTAGATATTGATTAAACACACAGTTTATGTCAAATTTTTTTGTAGCATTATGCATTTCCAAGATATTATCTGTTACTAGTTTAAATTCTTAGGCATCTGCTTATGGCTTTTTTTTTTTTTTTCAGTTCATAAGTACTTAATCGTTTTTTTTTTTCCTGCGTATGCATTTCAAAACAGTGACAGTGATCCACTTTTTACAAAAGTCTAGGGGTGTCCAAACTTGTCTCTTACGACCTAATGACGTTTTCGCTCCAACTCACCCCGTTCCTTTGATCTCTATGCATTCACGTAACCAAGCATTAGAGAGGTTTGTAAAATTTATATTAGAATTTACACTGTAGCAGTAACCTGAAGGAAGGTGATCTAATGACAACCCTGTCAGACTCCTAGACGGCGCATCTGTTGCAACGAGTCTTTGAAGAAGACAGACGTGTGCGAGTCAAGGAAATTCTAGTCGTATCGATTGCCGCACCTTACATCTCTAAGAGGGTGAGAGACACAGATTTACATTCTTTCTCCTCGGCCAGGGGACATGGAGCCAAGCGAACATCTGCAAGGCGCTCTGGGCAATGCGGCTCGTAACACCGTCTTGTGCAAAGTGACCCCGCTCAACACAGATGTGATAGAGCACCTCCAAACAGACGCTCTGTGTTTCACTTGCACGTGTAATACTTCCTCCTGTCACAAATTGTTGGTAAATACACTTTTAAAAGAATAAAACAGTTGATATTTTAAGTTTTGTTGTGTGTGGAATATTTTGAATATTAGGATATATTCGTAGTGTGAATAAATTCCCGCAAAAGTATAAAACAGATGTTATTTAACAGCCTTAAGTGTGCACAGTATTGATTTCATAGTTATAAAAGTTTAAGAACTTCAAATTTCAGTACTAGACTCCCTAAATAGCGTTTACTCTAGTATAAGTAAACCGCCGTGCCTCTGCGATGACTGTTCTTACAGGGCTGTAGTGCGGGCTGCATGGCCGTTGCCCTGCAGGCGTTTGAAAGGATCACAAATCATCCAGCTAAGAATTAAGCCACAGGCCGCGATGCAAGTTTCTATTTTATCTGGCGGCCGTAATTTATTTCCAGCCGTGTTATTTATCAGTAAAGTTCAATGTAAATGAGAAAAATTGCGGTCTCAAATAGGTTAAGTTTAATCTGACTCGCCAATGACTGTGGGGTATGAAACGCAAATTGTGAAAACAAGTGATGTTATTTCTGTCACGTGATGTTTACTCTGTGAATATGATATTGGAAAACACTCTCTCGTCACATTACTTCTACAAACATTTTGTGACAGTACTTCAATAAAAAATTAACCACCCGGCAACATGCGGATGAAGCGTTGTCCAGCGTACGTATTAACTACCTATTGTGTAGGTACCTCTATGTTCAAATGTTTGCTCATTACAATGGTCAACTTTAGAAAATCTTTATATTTTAATGTGCTGTTTAAACGTAATTATTACATATAACAAAATTTATAAAATTGTCTAGGTTGTGTTCATTCCAAAATCTATTGTGTTGCACTCACATGGCTTTCTCTACTCTTGTACTATTTTCACAAACTCTTATTCCTATATCTTCTTCGTGTTAGTTAAGATAAACATTTGTACAAATTATCTTATTGTTTATTTCTTTGTAAGCTCTGAGTGATAGTCAAGTATTTTAAAACTTTTAAATTGTATTCTCTTTGCACGGGTGACGTATAAGAATATGAATAACGATGTTTCATTTGGCGAAAGTTTATTTTCCAAAACTCGCCAATCACCAAAGGAGACCGGGTTCGACGTCCGCCGACCGCGCACTTTGACTTGGGTAATGTCATTTAGGCGAATGCCCTTCATTCCATTTCTTTACCATCTACAAGTGTGATTTCAGGCGTACAGTGTTTGGCGGTGGTGGACAGATGGCGCGCATGCTTCCACATTTAACTGCTACTTTTGGTGCTAGGTGGCGTTGGATGGCCGCTGTTCGTGGCGGGATCTCAGACTTGTAAGGGACTTCCGCGCGTCTCTGTGACCATCAGTACCTCCCTGTCTCACTGGGGGTGTTAGCCACCATATACCATTCACCCTATTTTAAGTTTTACACATCCATGAATATATGAGGTTCTCTCAGCTAATAATTTGTTTGCTTTATGATTAAACCCTAGATAGGGTGCTTCAAATATCCTGAAATATCTGAATTTGGAATATGTTCGTTTCCGAGTAGTGATTAAGGGGCAGGTAAGTACCCCCTAGTGGAGAGGGAAATATGCTGGCTAATGAGGAATGGCCACGAGCAACTCCTGCCGTCTTGAGAGCTATCGATCGATCGATCTTCTGGAGGAAAATGTGATTACCTTCCTTGAGATTGTCGGTCAGGCTTTCGGAAACCAATCTGTTCGCGCTGTACCTGCAGACATCAACATGGCAACTTACATTGCTGCAGCCGGAACCATCCCTTACCACTGGTGGGGTGCGGGAGAGTGCTACGAAATGGACAGTGGCGTAATCAAGCGAGGGCGCACTGCTAGGGCTATCAAATATAGGATTCTCTTAGAAGAGGAACCATCCTAGCATCGTCTACCAATCCGGCGATAGCCGGGAGTTGAACCCGGTGCCTCCTCGATGGGTTTTACCCAGTAATACATCACTAGGACAGTTGAGAGCTGAGCCACGCCACTGAACACAGCTACAGAAATTCGGCGAGTGGTTTTGAGTTTTCCATCTTCCCCTACATTTCTTTTTTGTAGCTTGGGCCGCGTTCAGGTTTTCAATATTTGTGATAAATGCATGTGGCGAGCCACTCGTCTTCCGCTCCCCTTTCAGCATTGCTACCCTTAACTTATAATACAGATCCTTCCCGTGTCTGCAGCAGGGGCAAAACCTTCCTCGCATTTCGAGTTACACTACTATGTTCTATTCTATTTCCATCCCCTTAAGTGTCCCCCATGGTTGCCCTAACCAATATTTGAACCCGAGACCTCCAATGTGAGATATACACGCTACACCCCCCCCCCCCCACAACTACAGGGAGCACCCTTCACGAGATCAAAGATCATTAAGGAATGTCGAGGACCTGACTTAATTGGAAATGAAAATGCAGACACGCTTACTAAAATGGGAAAACAGACAAGAACCTGTCTTGGGTTTACCACACTAATGGTAAACACAAATCTGTTACACTGAATTCATATAGAATACTGAAAACAAATCTATTATCCGAGTCAAATCTGGTGCATATGGTAGCAGCCAATAGGAGCGTCCTATAAAGAATAGGCATGGGGAACAGGTGTGACAGGAATGTAATTGACTATTTGCTCTCTCCACTTACTGACACAATAAGGAGGACTGGTCGGTTCTGCGAGGTAGACAGACAATAGTGGGTAGCTAACAGCTGTGAGGAAGTGGATGGTTAAAACTACGTTGTAGCAGAAGTGACATATTGAGTCAGTTTTCCCCATCTATGCGCGCGGCATAAGAAAAACTTAAGTAAAATTTGTGTAATCAGTTAAACAGTTTGCAACCTTCTAAACATTCATGTAACTGCACATTATCTAGTTTTTCTGTGCCCTGGTCAGAGTTATTTGGGGTCGTACATGCTTGCACGATTATTCTGTTTATATCTGACGTTTTAAGCTTATATTAAACTACTCTTGTAATTCATAAGCGAGAAAACCCTAGTTCTGTCTACCAGGTAACGCTGAGGTCATCTGGTGGTTAACGAGAAAATTAGACATGGAAACTTAATGATACAACAGTCATCTGCTAGGAGCGCTATAGTCCTTATAATTTTAGGGGTGGTTTCTATAAGAAATTTAAATCTATTTATGTATTTTTTGTAATTTCTTTTTCAACTGGGTTGACAGTATGTTATTCTTTTCGTTTATTTTATTATGTTTTGTGAGGGGATTTTAACTAATTAGGTAAACAAGGCCCTCTGCCGCAAAGGATATGAACTTCGTGTTCCAGACATGATTTTTTTTTTTTTTCACGGGTGTATGTCTTTTAATGAAACCGATGATGTCTTGGAGTGTAAAGGGTTACTTTTAAAGTCATTCACCTTTATTCCAATAACAACAAAAATGTCATGTGTTCTACTCACATGACTTTCTCTACTCTTGTACTAACCATTCTTACAAATTATCTTATTGCTTATTTCCTTGTAGGTGCAAGGGCAATATTAGAATACAGTAGGCTTTGTGCGATAATCAAATCGTTAAGATCCCGTTCTCCTTACACACTTCACATAAAAAAAATGAACAACGATGTTCCATTTCACAAAAGTTTTAAGTTTTGCGAAACTGACACAAATAAGAAGGAATATCTCCGAAATCGTTCACTGTGCAAAAAAATTATTTGGACATAAAGTGTGTATTTTACCAAGATCTACATTTTTTCTACAGTAAGATTTTGTCTATCTCTTACGGTTTACGAGTTATTCAAAAGTCATTCAGAGCAAACAGGACTACAGAGGCTATAGCCAGAAAATCCAAAATATACATTTAATTTCTCATTAAAATATCTCAAACATATCGCATTTTAATCAGAATAGTTCCAGCCATGTTCAAAAAAATCAAAAATTTCGAAAAATGTATCATGTAAAGGGTAGTTTAGGGTGGAGCAATTTTCTTTAAAATCTTCATGTCGCATCCTTGAAAAACGTTAAACCTAAATATCAACTTTGGTTTTTAACGGACTCTTCGTTTTTGAGTTATGCTGTCCACAGACTGACAGACACACACGGACTTTTTTGCTAAAAATGCTGTTTTTTAATTGAGGTTGCTATTTCTGGTGAAATCTCGACATTGAATTTTTGGATGGAATGCAATACTTGCTATTTACTATACGTAGTAGAGAAAGTTAAAAGAAATAGCGTGAAAATAGACATAGTCACTAAATATATCCACTAAACTCCAAGAGATATAGCCCACGATTTTAAACAAAGAAACAAAATAGGTAAATGATGAAATGTTGTGCTTTATGCTCTGTTCTTGAACTTTGCTCGTACATGGGTGGATGCTTTGGGCAATAAACGTGTTTTTCTTAGCTGCCGCTGTAATAAGGGTACAATTCTACTCACTGACCGTTAACCACAACTACGCTGCACTGCACTTTATACGGGCCCATACAAATCATAAAACAGCGGTTCTATTTAACTAACACCCCATTTAACTATAGAGGTGGAAATGCACAGTTGCAACAAGGCTTGTGAAGTCAGATGTGGCAATTGGCTTGGATATCTAACTCTCGAAACCATCTCATCTCATCTACTGGGCTTGTAGTCCAATTCACTGCATCTTTGCCCCTAACTGTTATTACTCACTTAATTTTTACTTTCTCTACTGGAGCTATTGTATTAGTCTATGTGTCTGTCAGTCTGTGGACAGCATAACTCAAAAACGAAAGGTCGGTTAAAAACCAAAGTTGGTATTTACGTTCAATGTCTTTCAAGGATGCGACATGAAGATTTTGAAGCAAATACCTCCACCCTAAACTACCCTTTACATGGAAAATTTTTCAAAAGTTTTGATTTTCTTGAAAATGGCTCAAAGGATTTTGATTAAAATGCCATATGTTTGAGCTGTTTTTATGACAAATTAAATGTATATCTTGAATTTTTTGGCTATAGCCCCTGTAGTCGTATTTACTCTGGATGACTTTTGCATAACTCGAAAACCGTAAGAGATAGTTAAAATGTCACTATACAAAAAACGCAGTCCTTGCTAAAACACACAATTTATGTCTAGATAACATTTTTTGTAGAGTGAACAATTTCGGAGATATTCCTCGCTATTTGTGTGAGTTTCGGAAAACTTAAAACTTTCCTAAAATGGAACACAGTTCTTCATTTTTTTATATGTTAAGCGTGCAAAGAGAACGGGATCTCAAAGCTTTAAAATATTTGACTATCGCACAAAGCCTACAAGGAAATAAGCAACAAGATAATTTGTACAAATGTTTATCTCAACTAACACGAAGAAGATATAGGAATAAGAGTTTGTAAGAATGGTTAGTACAAGAGTAGAGAAAGCCATGTGAGTGTAACACTTCAGATTTTTTTACATTAACATCTTGTTGAGTTTATGAACCGTGGATTAATATTTTTGAGAGAGCAACATTACTGAACCAAAGAATAAGCTACCAGTGTTTTTTATCTGCTCTTGACTCGTCCTCTTAGTTTGCAAAATCCAGGATAAAAGTCTGAATGGCGTAAGTAGGATTAGAATGTTTGTCGTGCGGATTTGCAAGTTGCCAAGAGATCTGCCCTATGTATACCAGAGTAGCGGGGTTTTACTTTAATGAAAATATTATCTGTCTCTCCAATCAACAGCCAACACCGTGCACATGGACTGCGCTGGTTCACTTTGACACTTCCATTTCAAAATGTCCTCTATAATGGTGTCTTGTTGTCTGTCGAGGAATAACTCCTCTTTAGTGCACCTTCAACACAGGACTAATGAATAACACTGCAGCCTGAGAACATGTACTTGGTTTGTGATCCTGAAACACGAAATAGGAATCGCTGACGGACTGCCAAGGAAGTGAATAAAAAATATCTGATATGTTGCACTCACATGACTTTCTCTACTCTTGTACTAACCATTCTTACAAACACTTATTCCTATATCTTCTTCGTGTTAGTTGAGATAAACATCGATGCTCCATTTCAGCGAAACTTACTGGCACAAACAACAGGGAATATCTGCGAAATTATTCACTCTACAAGAAAATTTATTTGGACATAAATAGTGTGTTTTAGCGAGATCTACATTTTTTGTATAGTAAGAGTTTGTCTATCTCTTACGGTTTAGGAGTTGTACTAAAGACATCCAGAGTAAATACGACTACATAGGCTATAGACAGAAAATTCAAGATATACATTTCATTTGTCATTAAAATATCTTAAACATATGGCATTTTAATCAAAATCGTTAGAGCCATTTTCAAGAAATTCAAAATTTTTGAAAAATTTTCTATGTAAAGGGTAGTTTAGGGTGGGGCTATTTTCTTCAAAATCTTCGTGTCGCATCCTTGAAAAACATTAAACTTAAATACCAACTTTGGTTTTTAACCGAGTTACGGTTTTTGAGTTATGCTGTGCACAGACATACACACAGACACACTCAGAACTTTTTCTAAAAATGCTTTGTTTTTTTTTATTCAGGGGGCCTCAAAACATGTATTTCTGGTGAAATCTCAACATCGAATTTTTGGGTGGAATACAATAGTTCCCCTACTTACCAGTAGAGAAAGTAAAAATGAACGTCGTTGCATTTCGCTAAAGTTCTAAGTTTTGCGAAACTCACACACACAACAAGGAATATCTCCGGAATGGTTCACTGTACAAAAAAATTTATTCAGACATAAATTGTGTGTTTTAACAAAATCTACATTTTTTCTACAGTAAAATGTTGTCTATCTCTTACAGTTCACGAGTTATTCAAAAGTCCTCCAGAGTAAACAGGACTACAGGGGCTATAACCAGAAAATTCAAGATATACATTTCATTTGTCATCAAAATATCTCAAACATCTGACATTTTAATCAAAATCGTTAGAGCCATTTTCAAGAAATTCAAAATTTTTGAAAAATTTTCTATGTAAAGGGTAGTTTAGGGTGGAGCTATTTTCTTCAAAATCTTCGTGTCGCATCCTTGAAAGACATTGAATGTAAATACCAAGTTTGGCTTTTAACCGACTTTTCGTTTTTGAGTTATGCTGTCCACAGACACACACACACTACGAACATTGCGCATAGCTGTCAAACAGAAAGGTTTGTGTTCCCAAAGGTACGAGGGCTATTGAAAGCAGCACATTAAAAGTGGGGGGGAGCTGTACGCCCTATAATTTTTAAGGGCCGACAGTCCTTGTCACCTGCAAAGCGAATAACAGAGTGCGAGAAGTGCTAATTAAATCGTTCAGGTCGCATTTTCCGGTAAACTTGCTCTGGGATAAGGGCGGGCGGCGGCGGCTGAGGGCTTCAGTAGCTCTCTCCAGGAGCAGTCAATAGAGGACATTATCAGAGGCACCAAGAACCAACCATCCTTAACCATCAACTCGCAGGCGTTCTAACCAACGTATTGTGTCATTAAACGCGCAAGAAAGGGGTCAAGAACGCTGACGTACTGATCTTTGTTCTTCTTATTATATACGTTATTAATTACTGCCTATGTTTAGCACATACTTCGGTTAATCAATTGCATAACAACAACAAAAAAAATTTAATTACCTTGTGCAGCGCTCATAACGCAGCCAAGGGACATTTCCATGACAACAGTCACTTCATTAACAAAGTAGCAACGATTTGGAATCCCAAAAACAGTTAGACACAACTTGGACTGTAAGGGAATTATATAATAAATAATTACTTTAATTTAACAAGAGCACTAACGAGAGCGACTCTGTCGAAAATTTACTTATTCTAAGACATAGCCAAAACAGAGTTGTATTGACGTTAGCAGAGACAGGAAATAAATGAAATGAAGGTTCTTTGGAAATAGAAGGCTACAGGTTCGGCAACGTAGGAAAACTTGCTCCAATCGTGTAGAAGTATTTGTTGTAATGAAAATAGTTTTACCTCTTGTGATGTGATAAGATTACTCGGCAGTAGCTAATGCTGCGACCTTACCTGAAAACAAGAGAGATATGTGTTAAATTCTTTATTTACAGTCGCTGAAACACAATCTCTCTTGAAAAAATTAACTTTTATAAACTATTTGACACATAGAATATATTTGAGTTTTAAGATTTATTACTATTTATAAACATGAATGTTTGTTTCTCCCTTCTTGACTCCTATAGCATTCATCCGTTGCAACGAAAATCTTTCTTCATTCTTTTAAGATGTTGCCAATATCAAAAGTTGGTGTATTGCTGTTAATTTATAAGTTCGTTTAATAAAAAAATTGTCGTACTAATTCCAAACATATTTCCTGTTGTATTCCGTTCTCTGCGGTTTCCCTCTTCGAATTATTTAATCTATCTCAACATTAGATGCTTCACCGAAACGAGATCAGCCATTTTTGACATTTAAACCTGTGGCTCTATGACATCAAATTAGTAAGCCGTTGCGCATCTATAGGACAGTGCAGCTATATTCTCTAACCTGATTACAACATTAGAAAAGCAGAGGGGGTGATAATAAAATTTGATAAATTTTTCGCGAATGAATGTTGCCACTGGTTGAAATTTGCGATTATTATGGCCATGATTGGTTGATTTTAACCAAGTCAGGTATGAGTGAAATAGTCTTAAAAATTTATCGTTTATTCTGACAATGGAGTAGTTCTAGGCTGTGGGATATTTCATATCGATGTGTGTGAATATTGGAGGATTTCTCATCCATTACTTGGAACAGTAGGGACTCTAGGAATTTACAATAATAACATATAAAACAGAGGATATACTGTAACAACCCTCTAGATTACTGTACAGCCGGCTCCAAATGTTTTCTCATGGAGGACAGAGTGTAGGGTAAAGAAACGAAAAAGGTACCTATGATTTACTTGCGGCTGGTCGGCCCAGCGATGGCTTCACCAGTTATTTATTTATTTATTTTCTAATTACATCCCAAAACTCTTAGACATGTAATTTTTTATGTAGTACGCTGTAGAATTTTATAGAAATAATATTAGACAGGTATGAGCTGAGAAGTCAACTTTTCAGACCACCTGACATAACTAATGGATAAGCCATCCTGGCTTCCCCCCGCGGCTAGGAGCACGTGAGTCGGAAAATATTTGATACCGGCTATACAGTAATTTGTTAAACAAAGGGAAGGTAAATGAAATTAATTCGCCATTGCAATTTAAAATACGAACATCGTGTAAGCCAGTTGGTAAAGTAATACATAAGAAAAGGAAATTTTTAGACACTTGATAGTACAACGGGCCTTTTAGTAGTTCACGACTGTGTCAGAATTATAAAGTATTTTAACACTTGTGTCAAAAATAATTATTGCACAGTTCTATGAAAATAATGAGAATTTTACTCAAAGGATATTTTCGTATAAGCAGTGCGTTCAGAAGGCAGTGTAATCATTTGTGTGCACCCTGTATTCCTGCTGCAGCACCACCGCAGTATGACTCTGCAGGGAGCATTCACGACCTTTCAACTGTCGACTATTCACGCAGAAAAGTCATCAGTAGTCACAATCAAGCCTCAACTGTCACCTAGGTGGGTGCGTGCAGATCTGCATACTGACTCACATGTGAAGCAATCTGCCATTGGCTCTTCATTCACCACTTTCATTACCATGATGACGTCATTATCACACCATTCCTTTATATAACCTTCTTTGAATCTGCGTATGTAGAAGATGGGAATACTAGGAGTAAATCTCCGGTTTTCCCCTGAAGAAAGTTTCTGGAACAGCAGAACCGTGACTTGCCTTCGATCTGATTGAGAGTATTTCCTGATTTCTCTGTCTGTCTGTAACGTAAGGATTCTGGCAAGGTAGCTTCCCCTCCTCTCCTTTTCTTTACCCCTCTGCAATGACAACATAGCACTTCCATGCTCCTGCCCGGACAAGTAATAATCAGTGACACTTCGGCGTGAAAGGAAAGTATTGTGTTTTCTTGTCGTTAACTAAATCGTTACCCCTTCTACAATGGCACCACTTTACTATTTATGTTTACACGTTTATCTGATTCTAACGGCAAAGATAGTTTTTCTTATAACAGAATCGTTCCACTATCGCTTATTTCAAGCAATATTTGCAACATTTCCCATAACAGACATTAAGAATTGGAGATAAAGCTATAGAAAATTAAAATGTTGTTTAAATGGGAGGTTGCCCCGGTTCAACAGAACAGTTCCTGGTCTCTCTCGGCCTGAAAAAAGGACAGTGAACAAGCGATCTACAAATCGCTCGAGTATCGAATTGTATTTACGACAGCTGGTTTCGCTCTTTGCCACTTGGCGCGCTGTTAACTTTCATTTACAACCTTGTTGTATTTAACATGCCCAGTAGATAAAGTTCGACTTTAAAGAATGAGCTTTTCGTAGCGTTCTCTTTCCATGTAGCATTTCAGTCACAGAAACAGATGCCAATCTATGTGTATTTACTGCCCACCGCTTTTACGTATCCCATAGCACAGGGCGAATTTTAACCTCACTTATTAATCACCTTGTATCTATCTTACCAATTGCAGAGGCTCTTAGAGAAGCAAAACGCACTGAATGTGAAGTATTCACTTATTCTCTTGCTATGCCAGTGAATTGAGTGCGCGCGCAGAGCGATAGATTTTACGTGCGTTCGCAACATTTTGTGACTTACATCTGTGAAAGCGGAGAAGCACAACTCGAGTCAAAAGTGGAACAAACGTCAGTTCAGCAACTTCCGAGAATGTGAGACAAATATATAACACGAAGATAGAGGTATAAGTTTGTAACAATAGTTAATACGCGAGTAGAGAAAGTTATGTGAGTGCAACACATTACATTTAACTTCGCAGAAGGAAGTCGCAGAAAGCCTTTATGGTTACGCTATCATTAACGGATAGGTATTTAACCGTCAAAGTTGTGTGCGGGTGTTTAAAACTTACACTAAGGAATTAATAAATCAGCGGAAAAAAGCTTTGGTAGAACACCGCCCGCTGCGACCACGTGGTCTCACATTCAAGCTGAACCCCTTGTTCTTAGGCATCTTCTCGGACACACGGATAACACGCAGCTGCTGAATTACTAGGCGCACCGAAGTGACGTCATACAGTACAGTATTACGTACGTGTGTAAAAATCTATAAGACTTTACGAATGCAATGATTATTTTAATATAGGTATTTTTAATATTTAAGCCCTTTAAATGTAGATTTAAATACGTCATCTGCAGGTCACGCCCGTTTTAAACCATCGATATTATATTTGCTATTACTTTATAACTGCACAGAACTTTGCTCAAGAATTCACCAGAAGCTTAAAGAACCAGTGGAACAACGGGATTATGAAGTAGCAATGTTTTAAGTTTATGTCAGTTAGCTAAAAAACACATTAATGTTGTTTTTTTCAGCAAGTTTAAATTTTACAACTTCAGGAACAGTTTTCTCAGAAAGTACTTAAGTTAGAGAGCTGAAATTTTTTGTGACAGTACAAACCATTTAATTTAACAAACTAAGCGCGGATAATGTTTATCTGCAATATATTGAAATTTTAAAAATTAAAAGTTATGCACTTTCAGTGGAATAATATTTGTTGCTATACACATTTTTTAGAGGTTATATTATTATTTCGGAGGTTAAAATACATTCATTGGATACATGGTGCAATTTTCATTACTATATGACAGAGCTAATCTCCCTAAATGTTTATTTCGAAATTAATCGTTTTTAAAAATAATTTTAAAATAATAATGATAATTACAGTAATAAAGAATGCAAAAGACGGTAACTTCGCGAATTTAAAATGCTCAATAATTTCAACGTTTTTTAGCGTCACTTTAGTGGCAGCAAACGATCACTCTTCGCTTGTTTGTCGAAGTGAACAGACTTAAATTTTTTGGAGTGTCTAAGTGCGCGGACACACAAACTTATCACAGTAAAGAATATTTCAAGTAATAATTGTCAACACAGTTTTGTTTGGCTGGTAAATTATGTTATAATAGATGTGCATTGGTCGGTAACGTCTCTGAAAATAGTGAAAACATTGAAACTTTTATTAAAGGACGTTATCAGAATTGGTGTCATCCTTTCAAAACAAAACTCACGCATACCCAGGAAGAGGAATCCCATAGCTTTATCGGCGGCAAGGGACTGAATCGACGGGACTTTGAGGCATTATAAGGTGGCGTGAAGCATTGTTACTTCAAAGATATTATCAACGTGTGACCGACAAAATACTATGTAATTTAGCATCAAAATCGATCGCTAATCCTGCTCCCAAGTTCACACCAACGTGACGCAAAATAAATAATTGTCGTTATTGCCTCTTGGGTATTTGTGTATTAAAGTTGGTATTTCAAATATCCCGAACAAGGCAGAATCACTGGGTGCTCTACAACCTAACTGATGACGTATTACTCTAGCGCCCATATCGAGGCATTCAGTGATTAATAAGTAAATTTCAATACATCGGTTATTGTGCAAGTTGTTAATAATACAATTCTCATTTGTCACTAACAATGTAGTTTACACAGCGACATGTATATCCTAGCCAGACTCAATACGTATCTAAATTTTAATCGACCCAATTTGCGTAAACGCATTCAAGATTTTTAATTATAAAATTAAGAATACAGTTTACACGGCAGGTAATTTCCAGCAGATAAACACGATTTCTTTTAAGTTAGCTCATCCATTTAGAAGTAATACTCACACCTATATCTTCTTCGTGTTAGTTGAGATAAACATTTGTACAAACTATCTTATTGCTTATTTCCTTGTAGGTACAAGGGGAATATTAGAATACAGTAGGCTTTGTGCGATAGTCAAATCTTTTAAAGCTTTGACATCCCGTTCTCTTTGCACCCAATGAGCAACGATGTTCCATTTCACAAAAGTTTTAAGTTTTCCGAAACTGACACAAATAACAAAGAATATCTCTGAAATGGTTCACTCTACAAAAAAATTTGTTCAGACATAAATTATGTATTTTAGCAAGATCTACATTTTTTGTATAGTATGATTTGGTCTATCTCTAACGGTTTACCAGTTATGCAAAAGTCGTTCAGAGTAAATACGCCTACAGGGGCTATAGCCAGAAAATTCAAGATATACATTTCATTTGTCATAAAAATATGTCAAACATATGACATTTTAATCAAAATCGTTAGAGCCATTTTCGAGAAAATCAAAATTTTTGGAAAATTAGAGCCTAACGTACCAAATTATTCCCTAATTCTGTTATATTTTCAACTTGTTTGACTTATTCCTCGAGTTCTGGCCTATCACATGGGGAACCTAGGTATGTTCAAATGTTAGTTGAACAATCCTGCAACAGGGTGCGTTTTCTTCTCGCTGTCCGGATTGTGGTGAACAAAATCGATGCTTCTTTCCTCTTCACCACCAGTAATTTCCGTTTTCAACTCCACAGTAGGTAGTTTTAATTAAGAAGCTATGTTTTTAAATGAGGTTGGAACACAGGAAATATAACCTCACTTCTCACTACCAAATTACGAAGTGAACTCCGAGGAAATTAAACGCGTTCATAATTTTATAAGCCAAAAGAAATAACAGAAAACTGAAAAGAAGAAAAAAGAGAGGGAGAAAGATTTAAAATAAAAGCTACCGTACAGTTGTCAGATTTAGCGAACCTTGGTTTTCCGGTAATTGTAAGTGACTTCAGAAATGTGCTGCTATTTCTACTGAATTAAAGCTAAGGGAAAGTATAATTTAATTACTGATGAATATATAACTTTTATGAAATGAATATATAGCGCTACTTAGGAAGAAAGTTATCTTCAAAGCTAATATATTTATTTAAACATAGAAAACCGCTTTGTTTATGCTAAATGGCTATATTTAAGGCAGATTTTGTAGCGTTTCTCTTAAACGCTGAGACAACTGTTTTTTTATTTTGATAAAGTTGGTATTTGAGAAGCCTAGTAACGCACAGATATTTAAAGGTTAAAAACTGAAGTATGGGCACGTGCAATGAATCCAACAATAGAGCATAGAGAAACCAACAGTGCCTGGGTCAAGCGATTAAGGATTTGCGACATACATACACTTCCTGTCCCGAAATCTGCCATCACTAGGGAAATCAGCATATGCAGTAATACATCCGCGCATCAGTGACGTATTGCAACCCCGGGATAGAGATAAATGATTACTGCAGTCAACTGGGGGGTGCTTTCTGAGGATTATGTCTGCAAAAGCAATGGACATGATAAGAAATATATATCTTAGTACAAACGAGGAAATGATCGAAAATAGACCTTAGGAGAGCAGAAAATAATCCCAAAAAGGTTAGTAAATTATAAACTTAAGGATAAAACTGTAGGAGACCGTCGTCACGTGGTTCACTGACAGTTCTATTGTGTCACTGAGCTACAACGGAAGAAGATGGCGCTGCAAGGCAGAAATATCTGTTGCGAACTTAACATTGTACAACTCGCTAAAACTACCAACCATGCATCACAAAATGCCAAAACAATGTACTATTATTTATTAATATTGTTGTTGTTAGTACTGCATAATCTGTAATAAAATTACCGTATTATACAATCTCAAATAAGGATTGTGGTACCTTTGGTAAGTGCAGTCATCTGTGAAAATGCGCAAGAAGTTCAAGTTTATTATTTATTTATGCCAACAAACTTACTATTGGTATTTTTAAACACAAACCGTGTGTGGGCAATGTTTGAGAGGTAGTGCTAGAACTTAACAATTCAATACCACAGCTGGGATTTGAACGACAGACCCTCCGCTTACTAGGCGGGTGCTCTGAGAACATCCCTTCTCGGTTTACCGCCTTATCTTGTGCCTGTTGTGGTAATTTTCATTTTTATATGCTTCGATGAGCCACAATATCTCTTCCTCAGTCCAATTTTTCATTTTCAAACGTATGTAGAATACGGATTAAAACCACAGCCGCACCGCACAAGAACTTAAGTCACATCACTTAATTACAAACAATAACTCTAAATAACAACAACAAATAACGTTAACAAGTTGGTTGGCAACATTCACATACTTCCGCTGATTTCAATTTTCCAGCGTTGGCAATACATACGTCACCAACGAGTTAAAGGAAATGATGCTTCAGTCACAAACAACTGCCTATCGACCACGTGAGGACGGGCTCCTACAGGATAACCAACCTAAGGATTATGGACCATTAGGGGCTCATGTTTCTCCCCATCTCCTCATGAGTCTTCTAATCATCTGGTACTGATAACACAGGTTAAGAAAGCGTTTGTCATACTTAGTCGATCTTCTTGTATCTCCTTGTCAAGGTTTTTAAAAACAACCTTCTATTTTACACGATCTCTTGCAAGCTTCTTTGCTCCAGTCATATGCAGTCCTTTTCCCATCAAATTCCCTGCAATCTAGTCTTCTCAAGAACGCCTAGAACTCCCCACTGATGGATAAATACGTCATTCTGCCCCTGTGGGTGCAAGTTGACCTCTTCATGGGTCATATGGGCACAGTACGCAACGAGTAGTGTGTCCACTGTAACCAAAATTCATCCTGGAACGGATCGGAATGTCCAATGACGATGAAGGAATTCTTTATGATGAGGTTTCCGATGAGGTGCATGTAATTAAAACAGAATATCGGAGCCGCTCTCTTGTACCTTGAGAGTGCACTGCAATAACCACGAGGAACGTGCTCTGGTCTTTACCTAACCACCGGAAAACTTTAATTGCCTGCGCTGCGGTGCGCTGCGGCTCGTTCATGAAGCTTGGCCGGAAGTTGTAGCAAGATGTAAACACTCTGTTATGTGTAAACCACCAGCGCATACCTTTATTGCATAACAACGTGCGCGCTCAGCCGTGCGCAAATGAGAAATCGCGCACTCTCCCTTCTTCTTTCATTCTCCGTTCATTTACTTCTAATAAGGGTTTTTCTTGACTGCCGGTGTGATTGGATGGAGATTCAACGTAGAAATAAGAATCTGATGTGTTACACTCACATGACTTTCTCTACTCTTGTACTAACCATTCTTACAAACTCTTATTCCTATATCTTCTTCGTGTTAGTTGAAATAAACATTCGTACAAATTATCTTATTGTTTATTTCCTTGTAGGTACAAGGGGAATATTAGAATACAGTAAGCTTTGAGCCTTAGTCAAATGTTTTAAATCTTTGAGATCGCGAACAACTATCTTTAAGTATTCCAAACCTCACACCAATAAAAAGGAATATCTTCGAAATGGTTCACTCTAGAAAAAAAATTATTTGCACATAAATTGTGTGTTTTAGCAAGATCTACATTTTTTGTATAGTAAGATGTCTTCTATCTCTTACGGTTTACGAGTTATGCAAAAGTCGTCCAGAGTAAATACGACTACAGGGGTTATAGCCAGAAAATTCAAGATATACATTTCATTTGTCATCAAAATATCTCAAACATATGGAATTTTAAACAAAATCGTTAGAGCCATTTTCAAGAAAATCAAAAATTTCAAAAAATTTCCATGTAAAGGGAAGTTTAGGGTGGTGCTATTTCCTTCAAAATCTTCATGTCACATCCTTGAAAGACATTAAACTTATATACCAACTTTGGTTTTTAACCGAGTTTTCGTTTTTGAGCTATGCTGTCCACAGACTAACACACACACGAACTTCTTGTTTTAAAAATGCTTTTTCTTTTTATTCAGGGGGCCTCAAAATATATATTTCCGTTGAAATATCGAATTTTTGGGTGGAATACAATACTTCCACTTACCAGTACAAAAAGTAACATGAATTTATAACCTCAACTGTATGTTAAATATTGAAGGAATACTGCCAGCATATATAATAAATATATGAAGAAATGTGCTACAGACAGGATCTACAGAAAACGTTTATAACTTCTTGTTTGTTCATCCTGTTAGCACATCTGGGAACCTTTTGTTGTCAATATAAGGATCTTAATGTATTCCTGAGGGACAGCAAAGAAGGTGCAAAAAGGTTTCTAATGACAGTCGAGGTGAACGACCGTACTATGTTGCTTTAAAAACACAGCTCAGCAGAATATCCTAGAACTGGAAAACCGTACACTAATGAAAAGATTTTTCAAGTTGTCAGAAAACGAATAAAAACCATTTAGCGCGTTATACGACAGAAAATAACACGTAACAGAGACTTGAGGCTCTGCAAAATTGTAGTTCTTGTAAAAACACATAATTTGTGTCCAGATGAACTTCTGTGTGGAGCGAATCATTTCGGAGAAATTCCTTTTTATTGCGGTGAGATTTGGAAAACGGAATCTCAAACCTTTAAAACATTTGACTATCGCTCAAAGACTATAAGGAGCTAACCAATCAGATAATTTCCTCCAATTTCTAAAGTAAAAGCACAAATACCCTCACCCTAAAGCACAACACACGTTTGATAAATGTTTCCTAGAGAAACTGTTAGATACTTTGTGAACAAGTTCTGGCTGCATCCTGCTTGGAAACTTAACTTTACTCGAACTTGTGATTTTGATCGACATCATAAATTATATTTCTGGTCAAATCTCGATATCGAATTTTTGGGTGGAATACAATACTTGCTCTAGTATTGAGGCACTCTTGCTCCTGCAGGACTTGAAAAGCCATTTCTCAGGGTTCAAGTGTTTTCTATCCGTTTCTCTTTAACTTGTGTGTACATTCCCGACATCTGGCAAGCACATTGTCTGCAGGATGTTTGAAACCGGCACTAGTGACAACAATGCTAGGCACTTTAACCTCAAAGTTGCTTGGTATCATTATATTTGGAAGGTTATGGTGGGTTATACTGTGATTATGGGTAAAGTAATTAAAAGGATAATGAAGAAAATGACAAAAATGGCCAATTTCGATATTTTAGCTTTAGTTGCAGCTTTATCAATGTGTAAATACCTTTAGAAAAAATGACAGTAACAAATAGTGATAACAGAATTGTAAAAAAGCATGTCATCCATTTGGAACCAAGATATAAATGCATAATAAATATTTTATTTGCTCTCGCAGTTATTTCCCATATCCGTGAGTTACCAGGCCTTCCTTTTCTTCTTCTTGCAGCTGGACTCCATTCCAAAATCCTTCTCCGTAATCTATCTTCATTCATTCTTCTAATATGTCCGCACCAACTGTATATAAGCCCGCTAAAACATCTATGTTAAAAGACAATGTAACAGAGGCAACAAAAAATCGTGCTTCAATTGTTCCCATAGTTAGAGATTAACAACGAA
Organism: Tenodera sinensis; assembly: GCA_030765045.1. Taxonomy (NCBI): domain Eukaryota; kingdom Metazoa; phylum Arthropoda; class Insecta; order Mantodea; family Mantidae; genus Tenodera; species Tenodera sinensis. The sequence continues at coordinate 12,630,937 of CM060967.1, read as the reverse complement.
TATTTTTCTGAAACGAACGTTTGGAATGTTGAATTTGTGAACAAAGAGGCTTAGATAAAGCTTTAAATAGACAAAGAGAGTTTTATTAACCTAACACTGTGCTATTACAGATGTTTGTTTCATAAAACTGTACAAGAGGTGCTTAAAAGTTCGTCGTTCTGTGATAAAATAAGGAAGAAATTGTAGATAATATATCCATTTTGTCAAATGGAACATAGCTATTCATTTTTATACGTTAACCGTGCAAAGAGAAATGAACTTCAAAGCTTTAAAACATATGACTATCGCTCAAAGCCATTCCCATATTCCCCTTGCATCCATAAGAAAATCAGCGCATTTTTTTTTCTTACATTGCAATCTTGTGTTTGTTTAGAACTTTAGATGTTTTCCGCCGCTATATTGATTCCCTATGGTGTTGGTACAATCAGAATGACGCACTCCAATAACCTGGAACAAAGAGCTTTACTGGTAAATCGAGCAACTTCACACACGCGCCGTGTATGCGATAAATTGATTTTCACGGATGGAGAACCGATGTTACAGGAAACAGCAACCAAATAGCGCTACACATTTCCCAGTTATACGCGCTTTAAGGAAGTAAACGGATAGTTTATAAAAATGTCGGACAAAGACAAAACACACAAGTTAACCTCAATATTATACCAATATATTCAATTTGCCTTCTAATTTTTAATGTTACGTAACATTCCAAGGTTATCATTTTCATCATGCAGCTGTGACGTGCTGGAAACGAATCGATCGTTTAGCGCATGCGCAGAACTCCAAATATCAGCTGTAGGTCATTGTCCCTAGTGAGTGTACAACATTTTATCCATAAATAGACTACTTACTTTTTAGGTAGTTGCATACGGCAGGTAACGCAAACAGCATCTTACATTTTTCCTTACCTGAAAACAAAAGAAACACACTATTAGCCAGTGAAATTATGATCACCATTAAAAAATAAACAAATGTGCATTATATATCGATGGTTTACATTCAAATAACTTTCTCTACACTACTTTTTATTTTTATATATCTAACTTGGAGTAAATATTATTCCTACAAACGCTTATTTCTTCATTTAGATATGTTGATCGAAATTCACTCTTACAGAAATAGTACAGTCAAATGTTTAAAAATGGGTTGGTATATGCTAGCCTTGAAAGTCCTATTCCTGTGACACTTTATTCATTTTTTGTGTAGTAAACATTTGTCTATCTAATGGTTCATATTAAGTGATTGTTAATTTATTTAGCGTTGCAGTTATCAAAACTACTTCATCAATTAAAGGGTGTAGTAGCCTATGAAATATTATTTAAATGCTGTATTCTAATTACTAACCTATTAAAAGAAACGAGAAGCAAGCATTGGCACGACCTAGAGGATTATCATGCATTATCATAGCACGTAGGCGGCTCGGGTTCGATTCCAGGGGATCGTATAATTATAGTTCTTAATATTCATCCAATGTGATTAATTGACGAAAACGAAAGAATTTTTCGTAAGTAAAGTTGATTTAAACGTCCAATTGCTCCAATAAATGCTGAAGAAACGATAATGAATTGCATGAAGCAGTTATTTGTTAATATACATGAAATCAATACAATTTTTTTTTGATAGATAATAAAATAAAACAATTTATTCATGTTCAATGGTGGTATTCAACTCATTAAGGTGTAATTTCTGTATGTTTAGACTACTTTATATATCTCATTTGAATAGACGTAAACAAAACACAGGCACAAGTGCGCATGCGCGTGCAAGCACATCCTTTCTGTTTAGATGCAGACGGTCCTGAAAGACCTATTCCCCATGAAATCACTATCTCGAATGTTTGAATGGAACGCAGCACTTCCCTGACGTAGAAGAGAAAGTAAAAATCACGTAGGTGACATCAGTTTTTGCTGGTTAAAGGTCCTTCGTGAGAACTTGGGTGAGCTGGGTCCCAAATCAATACTGAAAACAAAAGCGTATACAGACAGACAGCAGGGTAAGAGGATTTAGTGAACCTCTTGACCTTTCTCACTTCTTTTCCTTTAAAGACACGTTATTGAGAAGAGTGAATCGTTATCACCTCATGAACGCTATGTTCAAGTCAAAGCCACCGATATGAACACAGAATTGCAGAATGAAGCTTTCGTGAAGTCTTTATCGCAGCTTGTGCTGTAAACAGAAGCTAAATAAAGTACTAATAGTATTTTGCATACTCGTATTCAGCCAATTACTTTTTGCAACACTTAAAAAAACCGTAAAAACAATAATAAATCAAAACTACCTTTCCATATTTTATTAGAAATCAAGAAAAATGAATTCTCAATATGAACAAATGAAAAGCTACATCTAAGTTGTCTCAGATAAACCTAATAATTTCTATATTCCATGTCAAAAAGCAGGTTTTACCTCAAGATCTACTGAATAAATAACAAGAATTAAATCGTTAACAACATGTCCAACATGCAAGTGTAACATTTCAATCAATGAATAATTCATAGCTTGTATATTTTGCTAACGATTCATTAATAACTTGTTTTTAGGTTAGTATGTTGACTGTTACGTCATTTCCTGCTGGTACTGCACGTATCAAAGACCAGTTTTAGCCTTGTTAGTATGGGAATTGATAAATGAATTGTAAATGTAGCTTACACTACCAAATATAAACTTATATCAAATATTGTAAAAGCATAGGTTATAAAGAAAAATTTTAAGTAATTAATTTTTATTTTAGTGAGTATTTATCTCACGAAACCTTTAGACGACAGAAGGATAGCAAGAGGTAATGGTAATGTAGTTCAAAATATCGATGAATTGTTTCACACATTTCAGAGAAAAAGGAACATAACCTCCAATCATACTTTCATTTTTTTACTTATAAACTATAGTGTATTGCCTATCCTGTGTAAGAAAAAATCACCATTAATTCTATCTACATACATTTTATAGATAACATGTGTGCAAAATTTCAAAAACATACTATTTATAAAGACCAAATAAAAATCTTTAAAACTCGCATCCCTCCTTAGGAGGCCATAGAAATGAGGAAAAAAAAAAAAAACTATTTTTACTTTCTCTACTGGTAAGTAGGGGAAGTATTGTATTCCACCCAAAAATTCAAAGTCGAGATTTCACCGGAAATACATGTTTTGAGGCCCCCTTAATCCAAAAAAAAGCATTTTTAGAAAAAGGTCCGTGTGTGTGTGTCTGTGTGTCTGTCTGTCAGTCTGTGGACAGCATAGCTCAAAAACGAAAAGTCGGTTAAAAACCAAAGTTGGTATTTAAGTTTAATGTCGTTCAAGGATGTGACACGAAGATTTTGAAGAAAATAGCCCCACACTAAACTACCCTTTACATGGAAAATTTTTCGAACATTTTGATTTTCTTGAAAATGGCTCTAACGATGTTGATTAAAATGTCATATGTTTGAGATATTTTTATGACAAATGAAATGTATATCTTGAATTTTCTGGCTATAGCCCCTGTAGTCGTGTTTACTCTGGACGACTTTTGCATAACTGGTAAACCGTTAGAAATAGACCAAATTATACTACACAAAAAATGTAGATCTTGCTAAAATACACAATTTATGTCTCAATAAATTTTCTTGTAGGGTGAACCATTTCGGAGATATACCTTATTATGTGTGTGAGTTTCGGAAAACTTGGAACTTTCATGAAATGGAACATCGTTGTTCATTTTTTATATGTTACGTGTACAAAGAGAACGGAATCTCAAAGCTTTAAAACATTTGACTATCGCACAAAGCCTATTGTATTCCAATATTCCCCTTGCACCTACAAGGAAATAGGCAATAAGATAATTTGTACAAATGTTTATTTTAACTAACACGAAGAAGATATAGGAATAAGAGTTTGTAAGAATGGTTAGTACTAAAGTAGAGAAAGTCATGTGAGTGCAACACATCAGATTTTTAAAACTTGCATCCCTCCTTAGGGGGCCATAGAAGTGAGGGAAAAAAACTATTTTTTTATAAAACCTTATACTTCAATTATTTCGTGATCCACCGTGCTCGACGGGTAATATACCGGCCTCTGGTTCCTGTGGTCGAGGGTTCAAACTCGGCAGAGGAGCTCAGGAGTCAAAATATTTAGTATAGCTTCCTTCACAAGGGAAGTAAAGCCAGTGTTTCACGCCAAATATAGAAAAGACGCTAACGATGCTGATTTCATTCTAATCGAGACAAACTTTATACAAATGGTTGTGTTACATTTTCCTCATAGACAGAGAATATGTGAATATGGTGAGTAGGCTTTAAGCGATAGTCAAAAAATGCAGATCTCGTTAAAACACACTCTTTTTATCCTTTTTGGACAATTAACCATTTCCGAGATATTCTTTGTTGTTTAAATTTTAAAATTTCTAAAACCGGTATTCCTTTCCTAACATTAGCAGTTACATTGCTTCATTTAATAATAATAATAATAATAATAATAATAATAATAATAATAATAATAATAATAATAATAATAATAATAATAATAATAATAATAATAATAATAATAATGTTCCTAGTGGTGCTTATTTTGCACTTGCACCTACATTTATTTGCACCGAGCTGTAATTGTAAGGTAGAACTCTTCCGTGACGTAATGCACTCCCTAGATTCTCTTGTTTTATCGCAAGCACATTCTTGCAACTACAAAGTTAGGCAGGCGTGCGTGCAAGATAAATTCCCAAGTAATGGTCCCAAAAATGGAGGTAGTTTACCAACAGAAAGAAACCAATAAAAGTGCAAGCGGGATGTGGAATGCTGAGTCGGTGACAAATTCCCCAACTTCAAGCCCCGACAACAAACACCACCAAAGTTAGCTTTCACAGCAACCGGCGCAGTCAGTCGCATTTTGTACTCTGTTTATTCACCTCTTATTTCAATAACTGCCTCAATGTGCTGTTTTACTATACCACGTAGATGGTAGAGGAAATATCGCGTCCCACACAAAACTTCGACGCCGAGTTTTCACCGGAAATACACGTTTTCAGGTCCCCCGAATAAAAAAAAAAAACATTTTTAGAAAAAGGTCCATGTATGTATGTGTGTAAGTTGGTATTTAAGTTTAATGTCTTTCAAGGATGCGACACGAAGATTTTGAGGAAAATAGCCCCACCCAAAACTATCCTTTACATGGAAGATTTTTCGAAAATTTTGATTTTCTTGAAAATGGCTCCAACGATTTTGATTAAAATGTCAAATGCTTAAGATATTTTTATTACAAATGAAATGTATATCTTGAATTTTCTGGCTATAGCCCCTGTAGTCGTATTTACTCTGGACGACTTTTGCATAACTGGTAAACCGTTAGAGATAGACCAAATCATACTATACAAAAAATGTAGATCTTGCTAAAACACAATTTATGTCTCAATAAATTTTCTTGTAGAGTGAACCATTTCGGAGATATTCCTTGTTATGTGTGTGAGTTTCGGAAAACTTAGAAATTTCGAGAAATGGAGCATTGTTGTTCATTTTTTTATATATTAAGTGTGCAAAGAGAACGGAATCTCAAAGCTTTAAAATATTTGACTATCGCACAAAGCCTACTGTATTCTAATATTCCTCTTATACCTACAAGGAAATAAACAATAAGATAATTTCTGCAAATGCTTTTGTCTCAACACAAAGATATAAGAATATGAGTTTGTGAGAATGGTTAGTACACGTGGATCCAAAACATAATTCCGGTGAAATTTCGATATCGAATTCTTCTATACGTAGCAGAGAAATTAATGCAAACCCAATTTATCTGACTAAAACTGGCGTTTATGTTGTTATCGAATTAAACCGTGTTTTCCCGGTTATAAAACGTACGCTGCCAACACAAGCATCTTAAATGTGAAGATACAAGAGAAGTGCAGGAGGAGGGGGTCGGATTAAGCATTTCACGGATTTTACCCCCGGAGTGTCACATGCAACACGCGGTAAGTACTTGGGACAGCAGACTTCACTTCTACCTGAGCGATTTAGCGTAAACCGCTTAGCTTAGGAAAACATAGTTTACGTAAAATATTAATTTGATTAGCTACAGCAAAGCAAGATGAATATCGCACAGTAATGCTCTTACAGTTTACCTCTAAGGCATCCGATTTTTCATTCCACATACTTCTCTGCTATATAGCTGGCCAGTTTGGTATCAAATAAGAATCTGATGTGTTGCACTCACATGACTTTCTCTACTCTTGTACTAGCCATTCTTACAAACTGTTAGGAATGTGGGAATGAAGTAGGCTTTGTGTGATAGACAAATCTTTTAAAGCTTTGAGATCCCGTTCTCTTTGCACGCTTAACATATAAAAAAATGAACAACGTTGTTCCATTTCACCAACGTTCTAAGTTCTCTGAAACTGATACACATGACAAGGAATATCTCCGAAATAGTTCACTCTACAAAAAAATTTACTTGGACATAAATTGTGTATTTGAGCAAGATCTACATTTTTGTATAGTATGATTTGATCTATCTCTAACGGTTTACCAGTTACGCAAAAGTCGTCCAGAGTAAATACGACTACAGCGGCTATAGCTAGAAAATTCAAGATATACATTTCATTTGTCATCAAAATATCGCAAACATGTGACATTTTAATCAAAATTGTTGGAGCTATTTTCAATAAAATAAAAATTTTCGAAAAATTGTCCATATAAAGGGTACTTTAGGGTGGGGTTATTTTCTTCAAAATCTTCGTGTCACATCCTTGAAAGACATTAAACTTAAATACCAACTTTGGTTTTTAATCTACTTTTCGTTTTTGAGTTATGCTGTCCACAGACTAACACACGGACCTTTTTCTATAGTTTTTTAATTATTCAGACGACCTCAAAACATATATTTCCGGTGAAATCTCGACATAGAATTTTTGGGTGGAATACAATACTTCCTCTACTTACCAGTAGAGAGAGTAAAAACAAAGTGGTGTAAAAGACATTGAAAATAAGCATAGGTCACCAGGTCATGGGTCCTTGGACATTTAAATTATCACGTCTTGAACCTTGAAAGGCTCTCAGAGCAAACACCAAAGCATATGTATATATGAAGCTTTACGTTTACGTATTTGTGGACATTAAAATTAATTTATAAACATAGTATAATTTTATTATGAATTAATCACCTATGAATTAAGTATTTTTGCGCATAAACATGGCTGTATATAGGTTATGTAGAAAAATATAATCTTAACATTTCCTAAAACAGAGGTAAAATAATGGCGTGTACCGGATCCCAACATAAAAGATCAAATAATAATTATTATAACTGGTTTCAAAATTACTTAACAATATTTTATCGCAGGTAAACGATCATGGAAGAAAAACGTATACCAAAATAACAAAGGAAGCACAATTAAAAGTTTATAAGTCTGTACTATTGCCAATACTGCTTTATGGCACAGAAACAGCTACAGAAAGAGATAAAACAAGAATGCGAGTGTCATAAATGGGGTTTCTCAGATCAATGTCTAGAGTACGTGTGTGTAACTGAACATAAAAACAGTGAAGAAACAAAGCGAGAACTCGGAATAGCTACAAGGAGTGCTAGATCGTATAGAGAATTATTACAAGAATTGCAAAGAGAACTTTAACAGAACAGATCAATAGTTATTTATGATACAAAGGTTAAAAGGAACGTTTTATTTTATGAGTAGGTGTAATTCCTAAACGAGGCCAGAGGTGGAGCAGCTGAGGAAAGCCAAGAACAAAACAAAAGCCTTCTAGCTGGTGTATTATAAAGCATTTTTTAGAAAATGCTGAATATTTATAGGTATATTAAATATTATATGTAAATATACATTTAGTTTTACCTTTTTCATGGTTATAATAGTCAATGGGCTGCGCTGTTCACTTGTTGCCTTTGTTAGCATCAGTGTTAACAACATTACTTTTACAAAACCACAACATTCTACACAAAGGAGGCAGTGGAAAAATATGTTTTATTATCTTGCACAAGCCCAGAATCTGTTGTATACGATGTCGTATTGGTTTCTTATTTTCTGGATAACAATTCTAACTTCAGTCTCTCGGCACAGTCCATATTCAAATACAAGAGAATCGCCATTTTATATAAGGATTGTATAACTGAGATTTGTGGCCTACTTGGTCACGTTCTATATAAGAAACCAAAGTTGGCACTATCGGAGTGTTAAAAGCTTTTGAGTACTAAAAGGAAGAATTTTGTACTTTTAACACTGTCGTGAAACTGCTAAAAGTTCAACTTTTACAATCAACTGTTTAAAAAATCCATTAAGAAAGAAAGCAATTATACGCTACGAGGAAAATGAAATATAGGACATCTGATGGAATAAACAATTCATGATTTTTTTTTTTTTTTTTTTTTTTTTTTTTTTTTTTTTTTTTTTTTTTTTTTTTTTTTACGTCCTCCAACATTGTGTCATATCGGACGAATGAATGAAATGGGTGAAATGATGCTCAAATGAGTCCGAGGTCCATGGAGCTTTAAGTTACCCGACATTCGTCTTCTCAGGGTAGGGAAACCTCGGAAAAAACCTTACCCGGATAACTTACCCTAAGCGAGATTCGAACTCGCGACTTCTTGAACGTGAGGCAGACGCGCTAACCATCACGCTATCGAGGTGGGCAAAATTCATGATGATGATGATGATGATGATGATGATGATGATGATGAACTAATTTTTAAAATGTTACTTTGTGCACTACGTATAGTAAACACGTATACCAAAACCAAAAACATTTTTAGATAAAGGTGCGCGGGTGTTTCTGTGGACAACATAACTCAAAAACAAAAAGTCGGTTGAAAACCAAAGTTGGTATTTGAGTTTAATGTCTTCCAAGGATCCGACGCGCAGATTTTGAAGAACATTGCTCCACCCTAAACTACCCTTTACATGGAAACTATTTCGAAAGTTTTTATTTTATTGAAAATGACTAACGATTTTTATTAAAATGTCATATGTTTGAGATATTTTTATGACAAATGAAATGTATATCTTGAATTTTCTGGCTATAGCCCCTGTAGTCGTGTTTACTCTGGACGACTTTTGCATAACTGGTAAACCGTTACAGATAGACCAAATTATACTATACAAAAAAATGTAGATCTTGCTAAAATACACGATTTATTCAAAATAAATGTTTTTGTAGAGTGAACCATTTCGGAGATATTCCTTGTTATTTCACAGGTTGTGCCTGGATGATAGATATAAACAAGTGTCCGATGATGCCAGTAGATGGCTGCAGAAGTTTGTTTGGCTCACAGTTTTCGACCAATTTGGGTGCATATTTGGAAAAGACCAGGCACATCTTGTGGTGAACATTCAGTCAAGGTACCATATTTGGAGTTGGTCACTGTGACACTTGAAATTCCAGTTACAAACGACACAGGTACCATATTTGCATACGATTTAAAACGTCATCAAGGATCAGTACTGCACACACTGCAAACAAATAAAATTTGATTCGCTGCACTCACATGATTTTCTCTACTCGACCTTACGCAAATCCTTACAAATTTTTCCCCCATATAGCATTTGTTAATCAGACACACTGCATGCTTCTTAGTAGGTGCAATGGCAACACGGGAATATAAACTGCTTTAGCAGTAGGAATCGGCAAAAACCGAAAATACTAGTTAATGATTAAATGTGGAACACTTCCTAACCAGGCAGTTTGACTAACGTAATTCACCTATTCCATGAAGTAGGTCCATTTCAATACACTATCGTTTTACAAACCAACCGGGTTTGAAATTACGGCCATTTGCAGCGTTGCTTCATTGTTCTTAAATTGTCAAAACAAAAGAGACACTAACTGCACTAAGATAAGAAATAGGTTATGTGATTTCTGTGCGTATAAATTTGATCTTACAAACTTTTACGCAATTTTCAAAGTAATGGAGCAATTTAAGGACGAAATGAATCACTTTTATTTGACAACCAAACCAGACCAACGTCCATTTTATGGAATATTACATTCCCAGAACTTCGGAAAATGGATTTATCTGAGCAAACGAATTCTATAACACATTCCTAACACCAGAAACTAAACATGGCCTCCTATTGCGCCCATAAACAGCAGTAACGTTTATACTTCAGAAATGTTAACTTGATTCAGCTGAAAATAAAGTGAAAATTCGCCTTGTTGGTGATCGAATTGTTTGTAAACTACTTGAAACACAATTTATCTTTTAGATGTTCTTTAACACTGCAGTTCTCAGCGTTTCATTCCAGAGTTTGCTTAATTTTGCTCAAAGGTCTCCTAATTAAGCTACAGGTTCCTTTACCTGCAACAAAACTTTTTCGTTTTTAATGTCCACCATATTATGCATTGTTCACTGTGATTACCAAATGAAGAAAATGAAAACTGTAAAATAAGGTAAAATTAGGTATTTTTATGTTGTATAGGACAACCAGTTTCGAGCATATATTTCCATAATTAGTATATTCATAACTTGATTTTCTATATATCATAAGGAACAAAATAAATGTTTAACTAAAATCACAGGTTGATAATGAGAGACAAAGTGAAGAAAGACATACAAAGGACTGAGTAAAGGTTAGGAGAAGTTAAAGTTGTAAGTTGTGGTAGCTCGAAATACTATAGATTGTACTAACGACTGTAATTGTGTTAAACTTTCAGAAGAGAAATATAGTTACAGAAAAGTAACAGCACTGGATTGTCATTTTGTCATTTTGGTGTCAGAAGTGGCATTCATCGAATTGTTACTTTTTCACAATAATTTAACATTTAATGCATGAATTTGTCATCTGCAGTAGTTTTAACAGCACAGAAGCTCAAAAAGTCTGTGTTGTGAGCACTCGAAGCTGCTCTTTATCTACCCAGTCCTCATAACTCTAGAAATGGCAAGGAAAATGGGGCTAAATTGTTTGTACTCAAAGCAAATGAACGATTTCAGACTGTCCTCTACTCGAATATGAAATAAAGCAGGTACAATGGTACAATTGCTATTCCCCACTAATAGAGTTATATTGTGTTTGCAACCTAGCTACATTGCAGCACAAAGAACTGCTTTTGGCTTCGTTAGAGATGACCTTTGAGTCAAGTATTTGTAATGCGAAACACCGTGGAGATTTTATATCTCTGCACAGCTCGTGGCTATGCTGAGTCGAGTATATTCAGCTAGAAAAAGAAATATAGGAGTTAATGGAAAACATGGGGAAAATTAAAACCAAGAGAGAGAGAGAGAGAGACGTTGTAACAAGACATTCTAGTCCATCAGCAAGAGAGGAAGGAAGCACTTTTAAGTATCATCTCCGTCTAAAAGCGTCGCCCCCGAGGGTAAGGACTCGACTCGACTCGACTCGACTCCTGTTTCATGTTTCCATCAACCGTGTTTGGCAACGGTTTCTTGTTTGTTTGGATACTTAATTCCCCATCTTCATGCCATGACAGCCTTCCTAATTGTAAACAAACGTCTCTATAAACAAACCAGGCGAAAATAACCTCTTAACTTTGAGTGCAACGCAGTCGAAAAAAAATTCTAATTCTAATATTACATTCACAAGACATCTATTCATTTTTTCAAAACTGGTCTACTTTGCACTACTGCTAATATATGTCTGTGAGCGATAGTCAAATATTTTAAAGCTTTGAGATTACGTTCTCTTTGCACGCTTAACATATAAAAAAACGAACAAAGATGTTGCATTTCACGAAAGTTTTTAAGTTTTTCGAAACTCACACACATAACGAAGAATATCCCCGAAATGGTTCACCCGACAAAAAATTTATTTAGGCATAAATTGTGTATTTTAGCAAGATCTACATTTTTGTATAGTACGATTTGCTCTATCTCTAATGGTTTACTAGTTATTCAAAAGTCGTCCAGAGTAAATACGACTACAGGAGCTATAGCCAGAAAATTCAAGATATACATTTCATTTGTTATAAAAATATCTCAAACATATGGCATTTTAATCAAAATCGTTGGAGGCGTTTTCAAGAAAATCAAAATTTTTTAAAAATCTTCCATGTAAAGGGTAGTTTAGAGTGGGGCTATTTTCTCCAAAATCTTCGTGTCGCATTCTTGAAAGACATTAAACTTAAATACCAACTTTGGTTTTTAACCTACGTCGAGTAGGAAGGCCCGGGATGGAACCAGCTAACTGTGCGAGTGTCCAGTGTTCGATTTGGATGCAAGCTGTGACCCAAATCCCCAACGCTAGCTCTCCTCGAGGCGTAAACATGCTGTGTGCGTATGTGTGTGTGTGCTGCCGAGATTACAAAGAAAAAACAATGGCAATCCTCTTGGGGTTTATTCTCTTCTGTGCGGATTTACTAACGTCAGATAAACAGATATTCCTGACAGTCTTATGTTAGAGCCAGTTTCTTTTCTTTAAGCATTTAGAAGCATCTGTGCTTGCCGTACACCACTGAAATATCCCTAAGTTATCACTTATGTATGCATATTTACTGTTTTCTCCATCGGTTTCAAATATTTCTCGCTCACTTGTCTTATTTCTACACTGGTAGCATATTCTTTTATACTACACCCTTTTCTTTTGTTTAGTCTTGTTCCTTGGGTTCTCCCTCAGCCTCAAGTTTGAAAACGTATTCAAATTTTCTGGATAGAGTATTGTCATTTCTTCATAACATTCGCCTTGGAGCGTTCTTTACATGCAAATAAATACCTTTTTCGAGCCAAACGTCTTTCATAACATAATGCCTGTAATTTTCAGAAACTACAGCATAAATGAATGATTTTTAGCGTTATAGCTTTCCTTCTCTTTATTTTGTTCCATTTATATGCTGTCTTTAACAGTAAGAGCGGCAATATCCAATATTTGCGAAAGATTGGAGGTTGTGTTTACCTCCGTCTACTATACGCGGACACTGTCATGCTGCCATTCAGTTGTTCCGATCTCATATATCAAAACTTCTTCTGGTCTACCCCCACCCTAAACTACCCTTTACATGAAACATTTTTCGAAAATTTTGATTTTCTTGAAAATGGTTTTAATGATTTTGATTAAAATGTCATACGTTTGAGATATTTTTATGCCAAATGAAATGTATATCTTGAATTTTCTGGCTATAGCCTCTGTAGTCGTATTTACTCTGGACGACTTTTGCATAACTGGTAAACCGTTAGAGGTAGAACAAATCATACTGCACAAAAAATATAGATCTTGCTAAAATACACAATTTATGTCTCAATATATTTTCTTGTAGGGTGAACCACTTCGGAAATATTTATTATGTGTGTGTTTCGGAAAACAAAACTTTCGTGAAATGGAACATTGTTGTTCATTTTTTTATTTGTTAAGTGTGCAAAGAGAACGGAATCTTAAAGCTTTGACTATCGCACAAAGCCTATTGTAAGAAAGGTTAGTAGAAGAGCAGAGAAAGTCATGTGAATGCCACACATCAGATTTTTCTTGTTATATTATTTTTGCTCGTATTGTTTCTGATCCACTAAAACCCAAAACTTCAGTTTTATTGGTTGAAAGTTTTAGTTTGCAGTTTTGAGTGATTTTGTTTAGTTGCAGCCGGAAATCGAACCCGGGACTTCTCAATTTGGGAGATAGTACGGCAACCACCAGAATACAGAAGCAATGTATATAGTCTTTTTGTCAAGAACAGAATATAGGTCTAGGAAGTTGAGAAGAACATGTTGGGTTTGTTAATACTTCGGTAATGATTTGAGATTCTGAGCAAAACATTCTTGAAGACGGAAAGGATTTAAATGCTGCTATCTACTTCTCTTTGGCACATCCTGCGGAAGGACATTCCTGACTGTGAGTCACGCGTGGGGCGTCGCAGCACCGTGTTAGGAAGGGTCAAAATGCCACCCAGGTGAGGTTATGTCACGTGCTTCCATGAACTGTTGAGTATTATTTTAGTTTTATCTTTTTAATTTTTATGTCGATGAAATGCATGCAAATTTATTCCAAGTTTGTCAAGAATGTATTTTAGAGGGCTGTTTTAGGTGTTTCTTAACCCAACTAAAGGATTCTTCATTTAAAACCTAACAGGCGCACGTGATTTCACGTATACTCCGTATATATAACACTCTTACCTAATAGAAGATTCTGGAAATGTCGTCCATCTTCGGCTAAACAAGCATTATATCGGGAGAACACATTCTGATAAGTTAGCCCACTGAAATATTTCCGATTTCATTTCTAAAATTTTGTTTTAGTTCTTCCACTATATAAGGATTTGTTTAACGCTCATAACAGTCGGCACTGGGCCTCTGAAAGTGCACATCGCGTTCAAGAAATCCCTCATTATGATCGGAGGGTTGGAGTTTGTTGTGCTAGACGCATAATTGGTCCAATTCGTATATTAAGATTTGGATAATGTGGGTCCAGCACAATATTACGTTAAAATCTCCTTGCTAGTTAGAAGTGCCACGTGACAGCGTACAAATGCGTTCAATAACGCGGCTTAAACTAAATCCTTTGTGATGTCTGATGACAGAGCAAGCTTACGTACGACAGGAATCTTTCCGTGCGGTGTTCCAGCGAAGCTGAGACCGTATCAAAGTTCACTTGTAATTCACCAAGTGGACAAGTAAACAAACATGTTCATTTATTTCAAAACTGACCTGTAGTGGCACGGTAAAGTGACTTAATACATAATTATAATGAGCATTAATTTATTCTGCACTTCATCATTAACACAATTTATTTCTCTATAACTCACGAGATTTAGTATATATAGAAATACAGGAAATACTGGTTTTATTTTCAGAAAAAAGTTTATCTGTACGCGAGCGCGTGCATATGTATGGATAACATAACCTTCTTTTTCTTGTTCTTTGAACAACTTATACTTCTGTCAAATGGAACATAGCTATTCATTTTTTTATATCTCAGGCGTAAAAAGAGAACGGAATTTGACAGCTTTAAAATATTTGACTATCGCACAAAGCTTAAAAGAAACAAGTAATAAGATAATTTGTACAAATGTTTATCTCAACTAACACGAAGAAGATATAGGAATAAGAGTTTGTAAGAATGGTTTGTACAAGAGTAGAGAAAGTCATGTGAGTGCAACACATCAGATTTTTAAACATTTGACTCAGCTTAGTCTACTGCAGGCCTGAGCAATTCGTGGAATAACTTGAGCTCATTTTTTCTACTGTTGTTAGTGAAAGGCCGTGAGCAGGCTGCGCTCAGTGAGCCGTTGGCTATTATATCCTTGTTTTACCTACAATGAAGGTCTTCTAACACTAATTTCTAGACGAGCTAACAGAGAAACTCCTGTGAACATGTCAGATTTCTTTTGTTCTGAAATTACAACTATATACGAATTGGGAGTTTAAGTCTTAGAACACATGGACACAAATATCCCATTACATTCCATGATTATGAAGTATTTACTCAGATGGCTCGCATGTGATTGGCTGAGCCGATTAGATGAAGTTTGTTAAATTTGTTCCGCTCGCCACAAGTTTGTTTATTGCTTCCCTAAGGCCAACCGTCCATTATGGGAAAAATCCAGAGGAAGGAAATTCAGAACGGCAGGATCCCATATGGTCGATGCCTCTAGCAACATTTCCTAATTTCTGTGCGAGTGGAGTGGTGTGGAATATTTTCGCACCCTGAAGGGTGGTGGTGTGGGAGCAATAGGCGCATTTCCTGCTGTTGTTACACGCGCTTTCATTTTCACAACCTCGGCAAGCTGTTGCAACAGTCACACTGAACAATGGAAGTACGTTTTGCCATCTGCTGGTAGCCTCGTGCGTTCTGAATAGCTACGAGTCTAAACGAGAACATAAGAAACCATACCACACCTACATACAGAGCAGAAATCACGTAATAGAAATACAGAACTGCACCTATATAATCTGTCAGCTAACCTGGGTACAGCAGGTTTACTACAAAACTTGGCCAGCAGGCATTTTTTGTCAAGCTGATTAAAAACTTGGTGTTCATTAGAACTTTGTGGCAGATAATCGTTTTAATCTCATTAAAAACAAGGTTTCCTAAACATTATGGTTTCAACTGGCGCCACTCTGCAATAATTTGGTGGCGGTATGTTTCGAAACAAAGCTTGGCCAGCGGCATCTGACGTCATGTGGAGGAAATTGGCGTTGACCGCAGTATATTTACCGAGTTAGAGTGCATCTCGTGTTAAGATTAGCACTAAAATTATTTCATTTATAGTCGTGAAGTCGAAAATGGTTCGACCGACTTGAATATTTTTTTTATTTTATTCGTCTCATTGCTGCGATGCTTTAGAACAAAACATTAACAAAAACCCAAAGGAACAGACGAAGCTTCGAAATTCGTAATTTTTGTATGGGAATTGCCGCTTCTGTTTACTTCCAATATAAGGCGTTTAACATTTGCATCTATTATATCTAAAATGGTTTTTCGAGGGAAATAATATACTGGATTTTTAGAATAGATTGATTAAATGAAACTTAATTACATTTTGCGAACATTCATTTTCATCAGCAAATTGCCTTTGCAGGCTTAGAAATAAACAAAGAAAGATCATTCAATGTTGGTCTAGCAAGACTCGAGGAATTAGGGCAGGCTTAGACATAACCTCAAAATGTACTTTAGCGAAAGTAGAGGAGTTAGTTTGAGGACTTCAATATGCGTCTAATATTATCGATCTCAATGAAAGTATGTAATAAAACCGTTATAAATAATGTAAATCACAGTTTATATGAAGTAGATAGAAGTGTAAGAATAGTTTGTTGAACAATGGAAACAGAAGATCCTTGGACCTTATAAACTATTGTATTACCGGTAAGTCTATATGATATTTCACTGGAGCAATAGCAACTATACATAAAAATAACTTTATACGTACAATAACTGTTTTGACTACAAAAAGATGTGATATAAAACTCGGCAATGTCCGTAAACAGTCGCCTTCTGACAAAAAACCCGCACACAGCAACAAGACTGATGATGTCATTTACTTTCAAAATGAAATCCCATTCTGGTCTGCAGAGCGAGAGGTCCTCTCCTCTCAAAGGGATGCTGGATATATAAGTTTCCTCCTCCTCCTCTCCCCCTCTCTCCCTCTCTCCATGCTATTGATTACATTTTTGTCCCAGCAGAGGGAACAGGATCTGCTATGGTGGACCGACTTCTACAACCGTCACCCGCTTAGTGCTTAAAGGGGCACTAAATATCGACAGTTAAACTGAAGAGGCGAATGTTTTGTTTACTAATTGGCTTCCGCTACCATGCACGCGTTCACATCCACGACGAGCGTCACAAAGTAGACCAAGGTCTTAATACTGCTTTCGCCATGTGTCTGTGTTTGTAGTGAGCTAGTACAAGTAACGAGGGGAGGGGTGGTTTTCTCTCGGAGCAGTCATCGCGAGCATGTAGTTCCCTCAAGTGTTATTCCTTGAGCACACGGCAGAATAATCCTACCCGACAAGTTCACTTCCTCCGATGTCACTGATTTCTGCTCCAAAAAATTGGGAACCATTCAATTTTACGTGCAGGGTTGTCAATCCTAACCCAACTATCGAAACTGGAGGAGCGGATGTGGGTGGAGAAACTCATGTGAATGTAACATCTCAGACTTTTCATTATACACATTGGTTATTTTTCCAACAGCACTATTATTATTATTATTATTATTATTATTATTATTATTATTATTATTATTATTATTATTATTATTATTATTATTATTATTACTAGTATTATTGCTATTAAAGTGGAAGCTGAAGGAGAATTTCTCGTTGCCCTGGTGTATTTCACCGTGGTCGCCGCAACTACTTGCAGAACAGTTGGCAAGCTTGTACAAGAGGTAGCGAGTGAGCGATATGGACCCCTGGGAATGGATGGGGTTGTGGCGGAGGCTCTGAATATTTTAGTTACCACTCCAACGCTACAGCTCTTGAAATATGTCATGTAACGTAAAGTGGAACAGTTTGCACCTCCCTATCTTCTGGCAACGTGTTCCAACTTTTAATACACGCGACACGAGCTTTCTGATATTAACATTTCCTAGCCCTTTCCTTTAAGTCCGACATCTTGCAATCGTTTACTATACTTACTGCACAAAGTAATAATGGTTGAGACAGACATATGAATGTTGGTGGTTCGACATTGGCATTCCTGTATTGCAGCAGACAAGACACAGCTGCAAACAACTGACTCATCACATCCGGCACTAGCATTTCTTTAACAAACGCCGCACGGAAAACAGTTGCAATAGCAGTATCGTTTACGATTTGTGCTAATGTAGAAGTTGATTAAAATGCGTGAGAAGGGTTAGAATTTTGATAACACGCAACATGTGCGGACAGAGAGCAGTTTAGCGATGTTTCCTAATTAATAAAATGAGATTCGACTCTTAAAGAAAGTGCAGTATTAGTTTGTAAAGAGGTCCCGAGTTCGAATATCGGTTTCGGTGAATTATGTAGATAATTTGATTATCACAAGTTACATTTATTAAGACCATATCAGGTATAGTTCCCTACGCAGTCAAACTGATGTTATATTCTGTGCTCTCAGCTTCCTCTCGTCCAATTATTTCATCTATTTCAGCATTCGATGCTTTACCAAACCAAGAGTGATTTATTTTTGACACTTAAAATTCCCCGAAGAATTGGTCGAGGGTCACCGTTCTGGCTTGTAAACCGGGTTCAATTCCCAGTTAGGGCGAGGGAGTTTTTCTCTGATTGCAATATATTCTAGTCACCCGCAGGGTCTTGAAGAGTGAATGTGAGCATGTTTCATGGTTTTGTTCACTGATTAACATGCACAATTAAAGAACACATTCTTAATTCGGCTGTCAACTTTTCAGCTGATGCTTCAGGTACATCGTTCTACTGTTCGACTATAAGGCCAAATTTAGGTATAACATTTTTCACATAACTACACCAATTTAAGCTGGTCCTGCTTTTTCTTTTTCCTGCGGGAGGTCAATCAATTATTGGATCATCTCTCCTCCATTTTTTGTTCATGTTCGTCGTACCACTGCTATATCCGTTCTTCAGTTCTATTTATCACTGTATCTTCAGCTTCCATCCCTGTTCTTATGACATCGCTCCGTATATGCTGTGGCCCAGATATCCTCTTAAGTCTACGAAAGTCATCCATTTCGATACTCCCCAACTTTTTCCCATCTTTTTGAGCCCAACATACACGAGAACCTAGTCGACGAATTGTTTCTGAAGTCAAAGCGCCTGATACGATGAATGGGGCTAGCCAAGAATATTATTATGGGATATTCTGAAGAAAGCAGGTATAAAAGACAAAGTTATAGACATTATAAAATCAACTAATTCGCAAAGCAACTCACATGACTTTCTCTACTCTTGTACTAACCATTCTTACAAACTCTTATTCCTATATCTTCTTCGTGTTAGTTGAGATTAACATTTACAGGAATTATGTTATTGTTTATGTATTTGTAAGGTTTGAGTGATAGTAAATTCTTTTAAGGCTTTCAAAGACAGTGCTCCTTGCACGGTTAACATAAAACAATGAATAGCGATGCTCCATTTGACGAAAGTTTGTTTTCCAAAGCTCGCACAAATAACAAGGAATATCTCCGAAATGGTTCACCCTACAAAAAAATTTATTCAGACATAAATTTTGTGTTTTAGCAAGATCTACATTTTTTATATACCAAGATTTGGTGTATCTCTTACGATTTACGAGTTATGCAAAAGTCGTCCAGAGTAAATACGACTACATAGGCTACGGCCAGAAAATTCAAGATATACATTTCATTTGTCATACAAATATCTTAAACATATGACATTTTAATCCAAATCTTTAGAGCTATTTTTAAGAAAATCAAAATTTTCGAAAACATTCCCATGTAAAGGGTAGTTTAGGGTGGGGCTATTTTCTTCAAAATCATCGTGTCGTATCCTTGAAAGACATTAAACTTAAATACCAACTTTAGTTTTTAACCTAGTTTTCGTTTTTGAGTTATGCTGTCCACAGACTAACACAAACTAACCTTTTTCTAAAAATGTTTTTTATGGATTTAGCTACCTCAAGACATATATTTCCTTTGAAATCTCTACATCGAATTTTTGGGTGGAATATAATACTTGCTGCAGTAATAGAGGAAGTCAGAAAGCATTGAAATAGTTTGAAATGTTGGTAACGAATGACTGACTGCATATGGGTCTGGAGGGGTTTGAATCTCAAGCACGCTCAGATGTTTGTAAACGAGCCATTAACGTAAGCGTGTACTATGTCGTTAATTAAAGTGGTGGAATGGATCTAGGAACGCGGAACGATTGCAGGGCCAAGCATCTTTGTTTCCTGTGAGGTTAAAGGCTTCTCAAACAGGCTAATGGACGGTGCCAGCACATCAGATACTCTGTAATTGAATGAGTCACGCCAGGAAGAGTTGGGGGATATACGAGTATCAGCTTGAAGTGGCGGGCGTGCGGGCGCGCATGCGCACTGAGCTCTGCGCCGCCGACACTTTCACTTCCAGCGCTAAACTTGTCACTTTAGGGCGAATCTCTGGTGCATTCGAGCGTTAATTCTGATAATATTGCCACGAAACATAAGGCACTTTAGTAGAATGCAAAAGCACTGAGTGTGAACGACACGCTTGTGGCATAAATCACCAATTAAAGATAAGAACTGTAACTTGCACCAAACTTCTCTTCGTAGCATTCAGTTGTTTCATAATACAATAATATTTTATCCACCAGGTGCATTTGCTAACATATAAACCTTATCTTTTAGCTTTCACCATTTTAACCCTGTTAGTTTGTGTTTTAAATGACTTCGGGCCCAAATGACCTAATTGTCGACGTGACCTTATCCACTCACTCACTCACTCACTCCTGTCACTCATGCTTATAAATAATCCAGCCCAAGTTTAAACCTAGTTTGCCAGTAAATTAGAGGAAGTGTTATATTCCACCCAGTCTGTCAGTCTGTGGACAGCATAACTCAAAAACGAAAAGTCGGTTAAAAACCAAAGTTGGTATTTAAGTTTAATGTTTATCAACGATGCGACACGAAGATTTTGAAGTAAATTCCTCCACCCTAAACTACCCTTTACATGGAAAATTTTTAGAAAATCTTGATTTTCTTCAAAATAGCTCTAATGATTTTGATTAAAATGTCATATGTTTGAGATATTTTTGTGACAAATTAAATGTATATCTTGAATTTTCTGGCTATAGCCCCTGTAGTCGTATTTACTCTGGACGACTTTTGCATAACTGGTAAACCGTTAGAGATAGACCAAATCTTACTATACAAAAAATGTAGATCTTGCTAATATACACAATTTATGTCAAAATATATTTTTTTGTACAGTGAACCATTTCGAAGATATTCCTTGGTATTTGTACGAGTTTTGGAGAACTTATACTTTCGTCAAATGGAACATCGTTATTCATTGTTTTATGTTACCGTGCAAAGAAAACTGAATTTGAAAGCTTTAAAAGAATTGACTATCACTCAAAGCCTACAAAGAGATAATGAGATAATTTCTACAAATGTTTATCTCAACTAACACGAAGAAGATATAGGAATAAGAGTTTGTAAGAATGGTTAGTACAAGAGTAGAGAAAGTCATGTGAGTGCAACACATCAGAATTTTAGAATGTGTCTGCGCGTGCATCTAGTGAACAACTTAAAAGGGAAAAGCCGGTTTAGTACCAAATTTTGGTATTTAACTTCAAAATGTCTCTGAAGATTTTCTTTAACACAAATTATTTACCAATAATCAAAAATCTTACTACAGAAAATTTTAGATATCGTTAATTTCAAAGAAAACGTTTATGTAAACGGATAGAGTGAGAGTGAAAAATATAGCACCATAGCCGGGGTTTGAACCACGGATCTTCCGGTCGGACAGAGACTAGAACATCCGTGGTTCAAATCCTGGCCATGGCATTCATTTTTTTAGTTAGAATGGAGCAACTGTTTCCAAAAGTTTGTGGTTTCGATCATTTTTTAGGTAGTGTTTGTTATTGAGTGAATTTTCAAATACTTGTACTTTTTTCAAACACTATTTTCTCCCCTTCTTTAGTGGCCATTCATAGAGCACATAATGTCAAAGCCTACACAAAATGGTTCGCTTTGAAAAAGTCTGACTATTGCTTTCGCCTAGTGCAATCTCATAAGAAGATTGCAGATGAACGAGTAGTGACGGTCATGCAATGCAACAAACATATTTATGCGATGGAAAGTCTTTGAAGTGTTGAATTTAAGCTCACAAACGACACAGCTGAGCTGTATGGTATCTTAAATGCCCAGGAGACCGCCTGTCGCCTAGGAAGATGTTCTGCTTCTCCTTGAAGACCGACTTGGGTTATACCTACAGCCTTGCTGTTAGCTGTCGTGTAAGAACTAGTAGGGAATACTTTATCACCAGTGTCGTGGTTAAATGAAGGGGCTCGTTTCGGTCCCATGAATTATAACTTTGCTCTGTCACGACCTGCTGACTTTATAATTTAACAAACTTGGAATTGTGGAACCTTGTAATTCTTACACTTACTCTTGTATTACTTTCTCTACTACGTTCATAGTAGGTACAGAAAGTATTGCATTTCACCCAAAAATTCCATGCCAAAATTGCGCCCGAAGTGCCATAAATCTAAGAAAAAAATATTTTTACAAAAAGGTTTGCGCGCGCTCATGTGGGTTTCCGTGAGTCTGTAAACACCATAACTCGAAAACGAAAAGTAGATTAAATGCCAAAGTTGGTATTTTAGCTAAGTGTCTTCGAGGTATGCGACGGGAAGGTTTACAAGGACATCCCCTCACCCCAGACTACCGTTTACGTGGAACATATTCCGAAAATTCTGGTTCTCTCAAAAACGGTTCTAGCGATTTCAATTAAAATACATGTTTAAGATATTTTAATGACAAATTATGGGTATACCACCCCCTAAAAGTTCCGTACAGAGCTCTAATAACGTCCTATGCAACATTAATAATAGTTTCAGTATAGAATGAATTCTAAGTTGATTTAAAACATATAAATGTATTCGGACTCCGGGCGCGGCGCAAACCAAATGACGGGCGCGGCTAAGATAATTCACAAGACATACCAGGCCGGCGAAGGAACAAAGGCGCCCAAGGTCAGACTGTTGTGTATACACGACTTACAAAAATCGATCGGCATAACCAAAGGGGCCTACAAAAAGATCTGGCTACGTCACCGCCGGCGTAGAAAGTTCCGTGTGACGTCATCCTCGGTATATAAGGAGGCCAGGAAACAGCAGAAAGAAAGTTACACTTTATAGTCTGATGAAGACACTGAAAGAACTGAGTGAGGGTTACGAGAAGTAAACTGTTGTGAATTGTGATATCACGAAAGTGTGCTGTGTTTGTTTAAGGAGAAGAACACTGCATAACTGACAGAAAAAAAGTACAATTTGTTAAATGCAATCACAATTTTTGAATTTTTTTCACAGTTAACCATTTCCGAGATATTGTTTGGTTGTAAGATCTCAAATATCTATCACTGATACATTACAAGATTAATATAGAGTGCACTGGAAAGAAAACGCAAGAAATGCTTTGGTTGAAGTGAAGTAGGAAGAACTAAAAGAAATAAATAATTTGTTATTGCTCTAACGGCGCCCGTAGCAGCATTTTCCGGGTATAAAACTCACCTTATACATTAGTTTAATATTCTCCTTAAGGTTAAAACGTCTACCATAAGTCATTGAACTAGATGCAAATATTAGCAAGTCTGCTCGTAAAGTTTTCAAAGTGATATTCTCCAAGAAGTATGTCAGACATATGCACCCCATTCTCAACGGTCCGCGACAAACTTAGAATCTATCAGCTTTTTGAGAAATGGGTCACTGGAACCAAATAGCACTTAATGACGTTTCTGCGAGTATATATCTGATAACTTCTTGTAATCTCTGCTCTAGAGAGAGAGAGAGAGAGAGAGAGAGAGAGAGAGAGAGAGAGAGAGAGAGAAACGCTTTTGAAAGACCTACATTTTGTTAGAATTTCAAACGCACCATACAGACACGTCAACCTGTGATGCTTTCTGTATTCCCTTGTACCTACAACAAAATGTGTAATGAAAATACTTCAGCAGATGTTTATTTCGAAGTATAAAAGTGAGCTTTCGTAGGAATAATTTGTAATAAATATTAATTAAATTTTAATCAAACTCGTTACAGCCATTTTTAAGAAAACAAAAATTTTCTAAAAATTTTCAATATGAAAGGTAGTTTAGAATGGAGTTTGCTGTCCATAGACACACAAACAGGATCTTTTTTCTAAAAATGCTTTTTTTTTTTTTTTTTTTTTTTTTTTTTTTTATTATTCAGAGGGCCTCAAAACATGTGTTTCTGGTGACTAGTAATTGATCTGTACCAAATATACGCACGGCGTGTTACAGTTAATAGTCTCAGAAAGTCATTTTAATGTACAGGCTCTCAACTCAGAAGCCCTTGAAGCTAAGTTGTGCTTTAAAATCAGCCGACTGGTGTAGAAGTTTCCACTCAGCTGCGAGTCTGGCAAGACCCTTGTGAGTGACTGCAGCGCATTCTCTCTATGCATGAAATAACAGACCTGCTGCTGCCTTGTTTATGAAACCCATTAATCTTCGTTTGCCAACAGGAGAGTGCGCGCGCGTCGTAAACTTTTTTACCCCGCTATCTGCGAAGCCCAGCTCGTTATTGAAATGCACAATAACCAATATTGATGGTTGCACTGTGGATATTTCTTCTTCAGCAAGCTCTGGGAATTGAGAATTTACTCAACCATATGAGAAAAATGTTGACTTTTGTGGCCTTAAGATAGTAGGCACCTTCAATACCTTTACCTCAATACAGTAACGCTGAGCGTTATCTTGCCCGCTTCGATGACGAAATTAATATGACTCGTGAAACAGCTTTCGCGTCACATGTTTCTTTCGTGAGTGTTCGGAGGTATTCGTTTTACTTAGCTTTCATTTGTTAGAATTTGACATCGACTGTGCAGCACTTCTCAGTAAGTCCTCTACAACAATTTATTTCTTTATAAAACCTCTGTATATAGAATATATAATATAGGAAACATAGGCAGCCTCCTGTAATAATTTGTTATATGGAGGCCTATGTTGACTTTCTTTTGTCTTCTTGCAATTCATGAATGGTGGAAAGAAGTGTTTGAAATTGACTTTTGTCTTTAAATACGAATAAGTATATTTAAAGGTGTGATTATCGGCCAATTAAGTGATGTTCGTGAAGTTTGAACTGCACTATGAACGTTCTGTATAGGATTTGAACATTAACCGGAAGGATTGATGAGCTGTAAATTGATTTATATAATAACGATGAATCCGCCAGGATTTAGCGGATTATTTAGCGACGTGGAAAGTATGAAGTTTACTGTTTGAAGAGTGTTTATTAATATCAACAAAGAATAATCAAAGCAAGTGCTAGCTTTATATAAAAGTAGTTCATCCGTACCGCGCCAGGATAGATCGAATTTAAAAATATTATACACACTCACCGCTTGCAGCTAGGTCAGGGAATACAATAGCATGATATTATAACACCAACGAGTGATCACTACAAGCTTCAAATCGGGCTTGAACAACACTTGAGTCTTACTGCACTTAGTTCGAACACTAAGCATACTTGGCTTAAACCAGTGCTTGCCAAAGCCTCAAGAACTGTTTTTGTATGGCCCGGTAATTTCTCCAAGTTCAGTACGCTGGAGGACAGTTCCCAAAATGCATATTTAATAGCCTTATTACAGATTTTTACACTCATAATTGAACGCAACAAGAAATTTCAGTTGTATTTTGCGAAAACTGCATTCAAGTGTTTCCATCGTGTTAACATGAGCTTACGATGAAATAGTGAAATCCACGAAAATTTTGTTTTAACGAGCTCTACATTTTTGTATAGTAAGATTTGGTCTATATCTTAGGGTTTGCCAGTTATTCAGAGTAAACAGACATGGGCTACAGTCAAAAAAATTCAAAATATGCATTTCATTTGCCATAAAAACATCTTAAACATGTGGCATTTTAACCTAAATCGTCAAGGCTTTACTTCCCTTCGAAAAGAAGCCATGCTAAGAATTTTCACACACAAGGAGAGTGTTCTGGAACCAGAAGATGGAGCATGACAACCACTAGACCAAGAAGGCAAGGTGCTATGGGAATTTTACACAACGAAAGAGCAGATATCCTGACAAAAAGAATGTGTTCAAACATTTACTAGCCTGGTTTTTGGCTTATCCTTAAACTGCTGAGTGGATTAATGATAACCATTAACTGCGATGGGTTCGAACAGAGGGCAGTAAGAGAATAAGGAGCAGGATATGCTCCTCTCTCCCTGAATGTGCACTTAACCTCAATGACCGGCTCTTGGCGGGACAATGGCGATCTTTAGAGATGCCCAGTATGCAGCCTACGTATAACAAAGGCGATGAAACTGCCCCTCATGCACGGTGCAAGATAATGCTTCAGCCGGAATAACCTGCCTAATAGATACAGGCGAAGGAAATATGAAATACAAAGTTTCGCCTCGGCAGATTTAAGTTCACTTTCCGGCAATATAAATGGCAACTCAAAGCTCATAGTATTGGTCCTTGCACACGCCAGCCGACCGGCGTGTGTTTCGAGGCAAGCAGCGTCCTCAGATGTAAACAACACACTCGTTCAGTGCGTTTACCGTACCGCTAAAGTGCTCACACTCTCGGGCACATACACACGAATCAAAATGTTATACCGGACAGGAGTGACTTTTACGAAATTATGTGTTTGTTCGAGTAATAATGATGATTCACTTTTCTATAAATAAGGACACAGAAAAATAAAGCAATCCGATGCTGACATAAAGGGATGCAGATTTTCCCAACAATACACATTATTATTATCATCCAATAGTAATTGATTTTAATACAAAATAGATACAATTCTTCCTCTACATTTTCTTAAAATAATTGCGTTCTTTTGTAGACTTCCGAGCTGAAATAAAACTAATGCTCCCCTGGTCATAAATAACAGCTGAATCTGCCACACCGCCCCCAATCCTTATACCTGGTACATAAATCCTCCCTCTGTTTTACTGACGCCATGCCATACCTCCCCTAAACTCCCCACTATCCGCCGTGAACTATCAATGTGAGAACGCGCGACTTGACGCTGCCATATTTCTCTTTAAAATTAAACTGTGCATGAGATTTTAACATTAAATTGTTATAGGTAATCAATTTTGTATTGTGAAGTCTGGGAAGGAAATAATATAAACTTTTGTGTCTGTTAGATTCAAACGAAGATCTTTCTAAAGAAAACATAGCATAAGAAACCCTTAAGTTTCACTACGATACCCAAGTCAAGTGAAGATCGCGGAGAACACGTTAAATATAGTATTTACAATAATTAATATTTTGAAAACAAACTTTGCAACACACATGTGTGAAATGTTAGCAAGATTTAATAAGCAAAAGGAAAAACATGCTTCGCTACTTTTTTATAGAAGTATGTAATTATTTTAAGTTGTTACGATTGATCTCAACTCTCCAGCCACTCCTTGATAATTATTTCTCGTATTTGCAGCCATGGAAACAGACTCGCCCACGACAACCTCCACATTGTCGCGATTCTAACAACATAGCTACCTGGAAATTAATTATCTGCGTCCTTGATTATTACTACCTAAAAACTCTGAAGTGCACTCTCACATGACATTCTCTACCCACTCTTGTACGAACTATTCCTACAGATACATTTTCCTTCTAATTCACATTAACGGAGACTAATTTGTACAAATGGTTTATTACATATTTCCTTGTAAGTACAATGGCAATAGGAGGAAACAGAAATTGTATTCATTACTTCCCTAACCAGTGATTTCCCTTCTTTCTTCTCAAAAGAAGGGCACTTGCCCTAACAATGGTTGTGTTGGCGCCCGCGCCTCTTTAGACATGAACTAAACGTGCCCGAGCACATAGCAAAGTTTGACAGCACTGCGACAAACGAGTCCGACTTTTGAAGAACTGATCGCTATGTAATTGCTTTGATATTCCATTCTCTTTGCATTACCAAGAAATAGGAAAAGAAACGACTTCCAATTTAAGGTAAGTACAGTATTGGAACATTCAAATCAATAACAATAAGTATCTCGGAAATGGCTAATCCCATAGAAAAAGGTCAGCTGATATATTGTATACTTTAACGAGATACACAGTTTTTATACATTACACTTTATCTACTTATTTCTTACGGTTTACCAATTGCAAAGAGTACTTTAGGGTTGTAGCGATATTTTTTAATCCTCCATGGAAATATTGTACTTAAACACCAACTTTTCGATCACAGACACATATTACAAACACGTGACGCAATGCTTATCACCACAGCATTTGCTACTTCTCAATCAAGTGCAAAGGTTAAAATATCAATATTTCGAGAAAGTGTATTTTAATATCTATATTTACCCTTCGACTTTTTTCAATGCTCTAAAAGTTCGAATTACACGATATTAAATGAGAACCTGTGGTATTTACCGAACAAACTAAATTTAAAAATCTGATGTGTTTCACTCACATGACTTTCTCTACTCTTGTACTAACAATTCTTACAAACTCTTATTGCTATATATCCATGTTAGTTAAAATAAACATTTGTACAAATTATTTTATTGCTTATTTCCTTGTAGGTGCAAGGAGAATATTAGAATACAGAAGGCTTTGTGCGATAGTCAAATCTTTTTGACCTTTGAGATTCTGTTGTCTTTGCACACTTAACATATAAAAAAATGAACAACGATGATCCATTTCACGAAAGGTCTTAAGTTTTCCGAAACTCACACACATAACAAGGAATATCTCCGAAATGGTTCACCCTACAAGAAAATTTATTGAGACATAAATTGTGTATTTTAGCAAGATCTACATTTTTTGTACAGTATGATTTGGTCTATCTCTAACGGTTTACCAGTTATGCAAAAGTCGTCCAGAGTAAATACGACTACAGGGGCTATAGCCAGGAAATTCAAGATATGCATTTCATTTTTCATAAAAATATCTCAAACATATGACATTTTAATCAAAATCGTTAGAGCCATTTTCAAGAAAATCAAAATTTTCGAAAAATCTTCCATGTAAAGGGTAGTTTAGGGTGGGGCTATTTTCTTCAAAATCTTCGTGTCGCATCCTTGAAAGACATTAAACTTAAATACCAACTTTGGTTTTTAACCAACTTTTCGTTTTTGAGTTATGCTGTCCACAGACTGACAGACACACAGACACGGACCTACTTGTAAAAATGCTTTTTTTTTTTTTTTTTTTTTTTTTTTTTTTTTTTTATTCAGGGGGCCTCAAAACATATATTTCCGGTGAAACCTTGACATCGAATTTTTGGGTGGAATACAATACTTCCCCTACTTACCAGTAGAGAAAGTAAAGAGAGATACCCCAGAGATTTCTTTTTCATGTTATTTTCAAACCTAATGAAAATTCAATTTTTGCATGAAGGCGAAAAATTCGTGAGAAAATTGCCTTTATCGTTAAACGAAATTTGGTATGTATTCATATTGTGACACTCTGCATTGCTTTCTCTGCCACGCTGCTCGGTGTCTCTTAGGTACGCGAATTGTACACAAAATATACGGATAGAAACTGCCATTATTTTCTAGCTGTAAGGCCCACGCTGGTAGAAGGCCGTGGATGCGTATCCGTGATCATTCAGTGTGCAAAATATATTCCTATGTTCTGAACTGAAGCCAAAACGTGCGTTTTCCTGGTGCCGTTTTACTGCGCACTATATCTCTGTCAGTCTTCCTGCATTAGTCCCACAGTAACTTCCTTCACATACATACAGCAATAATATTCTCGTTTCAATTTAGACTATTTCTCTCTTTATGCTGTCGTAAGTTTAAGTCAAGGGAAATAGAACTGCCAGGAAGAAAGAAAAATGCAGTTTAAATTGACTGGCTATATACACAATCCCTGCCAATATGACGTCACAGCATGTCCCTCCCTGGCTATGCGATTGGAATACGAGATTCAATTACAATAATAAAGGACAAATAGATGCTTCGCGCGTCTATATCCATTTTTATCGAATCGTGCACCCAACTCACGATAAAAATCTGAATGTCAATGGAAATAAATCTTCTCTGGCACCCCCATCCATCTCCCCGATATTGATGGCTTCGCCAAGGGCATCGGAGGTGGCTCAGGTGCGGCTTTGAGTCACCAAGGTGACACGTAACTACATCTGGAGTTTAAATCGCGCAAAATGGCCCAGTGCCAGAAAATAAATGACGTAATTGCAATGCAGCAATAACGTCATCACTGACACAACATAATTTTCTTCAATGTGCCTATAAGAAAACCTGAAATCATCACTTTCGCAAACTCAGGCATTTTTCGTTTCTCGATCCACAAAATTCTTGATATTCTTTTTCGTAAACATCTTTTGACTTTTCTGGAATTAATAAACTCTCAACACTCTTGGCTGAACGAAATACAACCAATATTTTCAATTGTTTTATCATAATCAGGGCCCTGATATTTACGACCTAAAATGACCGAAAAAATTAGAAAATATGATCTAAAATTTTTGGGTGCATTTTCGAAACCTTCAAAAATGTAATGCTGTTTAAATTAACAATATATTGAAATCTACTTTAAAAATCTAGCACACTAAAAAAATAACAATCTTATTGTTGCTTTACAATTTAATTGCTCAATTCAGAGCTAACTCTCAGATCTGCACAGAATGAAATAAATGGACGATCAGAAAGAACTACAACAGCAAACTACATACAGCTTACCCTCCAAATTTGCAGAAATAAACCTTTCTAAGATAATATTACAGACAAGAATTAGTGAATGTGAAAAATCGGTGTTTGGGACGACTGCAAACACATATGCGAAATGAAAAATGATAATGAAATGACAAAAAGGGGTTACAAAACCAAAATGTAACTTTATATGAACCATAAGAATTGCACAATTATAATCATTATTGATAAAACCGTGTTTCGCTTACATTTTCCATGGAAAAAAGCCACGAACAAAAACTATAACATGTTATAAACATCGGGTACCGATTATAAACTTCTATTTTCCTCTATAAGTGTTGAAACAAATGAAATATTACGTCATACATCTCTGATCTGATACATTATTATTTCATTTAGCAAATTTATTAATTATTTTTACGTATTTTAGTGCTAAGATTGCATAAAACGTTGTATGTAATACTTGCATAATATTTTTTAAACAGTTGATAGTAAAAGTCGGACCTTTAGCAGTTCACGACAGTGTTAAAACTAGAAAATTCTTTCGTTCAGTGTTCAAAACCTTTTAACAGGATGATACTGCCAACTGACCATGGTCAGTATGCCGTGAATCTGACTTACACAATGCTTGTTTAAAACGGGGGGTCATTTGAATTTGCATACGCACTGCACTTAACCCGTTAATATTATTAATTAATTAAATGTCGTTACGTTATTTTCGTCCTTTTATTATTTCCACTGCCTCCGTTATGTAGAATATTATGGTTTTGTAAAAGTCATGTTGCCAACACTGATGCCACGCAAGGCAAGTGAACATCGCAATCCGAAGACCGTCATGGCAATACTGGGCTCTGTGGTTGGAGCCTTTGCTGCCAAATCCAGCTTTTTATTCCCCGACAAACCTACAGAGAAACACTGTGGAAAGGAAATCGTGGTATTAGAGTAAACACTTCACCTTTTTCACTAAGTGACAAGAGGAACCCATGAAAAAAATAAATCAGAATGTGCGGTCAACGGGGAACGAAACTAAGACCTCCTACATGTTAACAGCTGCGCCATCTATCTCAGTTACCGCAGATAAATATCAGAGTAAGTAAAAATTTGTACGGATGAGTTATGGAAGACATTTCCACGTTGGCGCATATGCCAAGCGATGTGTGTGCGCGCGCACGTGGAGCGGGTACAAATTACTGCTTTATTCAGCAGAAAATGGGCGATATTCAAATTAAGCTTATCTTGCAACAATAAAGTACATAGATACAACATATAACTGCAGCGCAATGCAGCTGTGAACTTCAAATCCCTTCAGGATTTCTCTCTGCTGATTCTCGGTGTTCTGACCGCTGAGTGGAAATAGAGAGAGAATGAATCCCTTGGGCAACTACGTGGGAACCCCACCAAGCATTGCCTTGTCCTTTGTTAGCAACGTCCAATAAACAGACATTCTCCATGCCGCTGTGTTTTACTCTATCATATGCTGTTTTTGCATGGCCACTAAACTTACAATAATTTGTCCTTAAATCAGGACGTTGAGGAATACGGCACTCGCGTCCTTAAGCTCTTTGTGTGTGGTAACACATTTGAAAATCCAATCATTTTTATAATAAATGCACGCCATTATGACGATAATGAAATTTATATTGATCGCTCTGCCATCTGGTAGTATCCCTGGAACTGCTGATTTTATAGCTCAATTGAATGTGCTGTAACTCGTTTATAGGGATGGAGTAATTGCTATTTAAAAATTGGGGCATCCCAATGAAACGCTCTAAAGGATTATTCCTGATATTTCATGTCACGTGTTTTACCGTTCCAAACAGATATTAAAGCTCCAAATTATTTCGTCTATGTTTTGTTTCATATAGTTGTAAAGACTATCACAAGTGTAGACTACGATAGTTTTCCTAGCAGAATTTGTCAGTTAAGACCCTACCCACATTACCCATACGTAAGATGTGTTGCATACCTATTGGGCGTTACCTCATACTCATCGTATTGTTTACGTTTCTTCATGTTTTACTAGATTCATCTAGAAACCAAAGCCCTGGGCTTTGAACCTTCTCGAAACTGAGAAAGGAAAAATTGTCTTCAGAAGCATTTGGAAGCTCCTTTAAGTATAGCACAGTTCAGGGGGAAATATTGTATTCCACCCAAAAATTCGATGTCTACGTTTCACCGGAAATATATGTTTCGAGACCCCCTGAATCCAAAAAAGCTTTTATAAAAAGGTCTGTGTGTTGGTGTCTGTCAGTCTGTAGACAGCATAACTCAAGATTTTGAAGACAACAGCCCCACTCTAAATTATCCTTTACATGAAAACTTTTTCGAAAATTTTGATTTTCTTGAAAATCGCTCAAACGATTTTGATTAAAATGACATATGTTTGAGATATTTTGATGACAAATGAAATGTATATCTTGAATTTTCTGGCTATAGCCCCTGTAGTCGTATTTACTCTGGACGACTTTTGCATAACTGATGACCATTAGAGATAGACCAAATCATACTAAACAAAAAATCTAGATCTTGCTAAAATACACAATTTATCTCCAAATAAATTTTCTTGTAAGGTGAACCATTTCGGAGATATTCCTTGTTATGTGAGTTTCAGAAAACTTAAAACTTCAGTGGAATGGAACATCGTTGTTCATTTTTACTTTCTCTACTGGTAAGTAGGGGAAGTATTGTATTCCACCCAAAAATTCGATGTCGAGATTTCACCGGAAATATATTTTGAGGCCCCCTGAATCCAAAAAAAGCATTTTTAGAAAAAGGTCCGTGTGTATGTCTGTGTGTCAGTCTGTGGACAGTATAACTCAAAAACGAAAAGTCTGTTAAAAACTAAAATTGGTACTTAAGTTTAATGTCGTTCAAGGATGTGACACGAAGATTTTGAAGAAAATAGCCCTACCCTAAACTACCCTTTACATGGAACATTTTTGGAAAATTTTGATTTTCTTGAAAATGGCTCTAACGATTTTGATTAAAATGCCATATGTTTGAGATATTTTTATGACAAATGAAACGTATATCTTGAATTTTCTGGCTATAGTCCCTGTAGTCGTATTTACTCTGGACGACTTTTGCATAACTGCTAAACCGTTAGAGATAGACCAAATTATACTATACAAAAAATGTAGATCTTGCTAAAATACACAATTTATGTCTCAATAAATTTTCTTGTAGAGTGAACCATTTCGGAGATATTCCTTGTTACGTATGTGAGTTTCGGAAAACTTAAAACTTCGGTGGAATGGAACATCGTTGTTCAATTTTTTTATGTTAAGTGTGCAAAGACAACAGAATCTCAAACATTTGACTATCGCACAAAGCCTACTGTATTCTAATATTCCCCTTGTACTTACAAGGAAATAAACAATAAGATAAATTGTACAAACGTTTATCTTAACTAACACGAAGAAGATAGAGGAATAAGTTTGTAAGCAGGGTTAGTACAAGAGTAGAGAAAGTCATGTGAGTGCAACACAGATTTTTATTCATGTTCCTTTCCCTACCAATGGTATGAAATATTACATTTCGACTAACTACAGAACTATGTATAGCAAGTCAACAATGTACTGGAACTCAGGAGCGTGTCCAGGAAGAAAAGAAGGGCAAGTTCGAATGTGTGAAACATCAGCAATTTAACATCAAAGGCATGTCTTTCAACGCTAACCGTGTTATCCCAGGTTGAAAGTTTATCGTGGGAAATCTTGTACTTACTCCACACGGCAGGCTAACTGGATCACGAAACAAGAAGTGCATCTTTCTTCCTGCAATAAAGAACCCATCCTTCTGGAACCTAACGGGAATACCTACGATACAAGTGCATCCCTGTTTCAAAATATGAGACAACGTCGAGGCAATCGACATTACTTCTTCTATGACAGCGCATAATATAAGCACTTAAGGGTACACCGAAGTGAAAAAGGTGACTTTCTAAAGTTAGAGACTTAATTTTTTGCCTAGGCATCACTAGAAACCAAAGAAATGTGTGTGCTAAATTTCATTCTAATATCCAGTCACATTCTTGATATATCAGTTACTTTATATAAAATTGATTGGGTGTAATCAAAATCTCCTCCAATAGAGTAGACGTTTTAAAACTGTATCTCTTACCACCTTTGTATGGAAATTTTGATATAGCGAATAGGTTTTTTAAATTTTTTTTTTTTTTTTTTTTTTTTTTTTTTTAATACTGCAAAGTGTAAAAATGCCATAAAACAGCCCAGTATTATATTATTTTTTAAAAAGGTATAAGAAATACCAATACATTTTATTACCCATATTCTGAACTATATTGGAAAAAAAAATTAGAACTCTAGCAAGATTTTTGTGGGAGAATATTTTGAACTCCCTAGGGGATTAAAACTTCCCGGATATATTCTTTAAGGTACGGTGCATTTTTGCAATAAAAATCCAAAAATCGATTTTTCTGATCAAACAGGCTAAAACATCATTTAAGAGAAAATAAAATCAATTTACTAACAGCTGTTGAACATGGCGGTTCTAGTTGCAAGGTCATCGATCGATTATCCATATTGCTACTTAACCTAAAAACATACACATACACATATATATGTACTATTCAAGTGGTAAAATTGAGGGGATTAGTGCAACAGTGGTCTAAACAATTTTTTTTTTTAAAAAATGGAGAAAAACTGAGTTAAATTTAAACACACTGTGTTATTGGTCTGGGTTTGACATATTTTAGCTCACGCTTAACATTGCTCAGATCCAAGATGTGCTTATCCTTTCCTTTTTGGTGGGTTCTCATTGGTTAGATAACGGTTGCGCTCAAACAACATGGATTTTCGTCTGAGGAAGACTATTAGTAGCTTCAGTTTAATATAAGGAATGAGTTTTGGTCCAAACCATATCGTGGGAAGGTAGTTCACACCAAAGCCTCACAGATGGCATCAATATTGTAAATTGTGTATCGGTAAGGTTAGACCACTTTTGTGCTGACACCCTTTATTCAACTATCAAATCTAATTGTATTCCAAGTCTAAAACAATAAGCACATCAAATGCTAACAGGATTTAATATAGGTCATGCGCATACGTGCAGGAAAAGGGTAGATAAAACACGCAGGTGGGATACGTTATCGACAATGAATACATGAAACTCAACTTTCTACCATAGCATCCCATATGGAACTTCGCAGCAATGAAGCCCAGCAACTCCTCTCTCTGGTCACCGGTCTTGATGACCGTCTACACAGAATAGAGGATGCTTGCAAACAGCTAACCACGGCAGTCACTAAACTAGCATCGGCAGCTACAACCCCGCCGACACCTATCAACAGCGAAACGCAAGAACTCACCTCTGTAATGGAGGAGATTAGAGCTACCGCCGCAGAGAGCGTGCCTGCACTTACGAAGGCAATAACAACATTGAACCTGAATGTCAACAAGCAGAGACGGGCCAACCGCAAGCGCTATGCTGCGATAGCCCGCCAGCTTACGCATCACACCACAGGTTTCAACGCCGCAGCTCGGCTACTCCACCAACTCCGTGCAGCCGTCATAGAGCTCGATAACGCTGAAGATATTGAAATAATACATCGCAAGCTGTTGTGGATCCAAGATGGCATAGAGGACACAACAAAAGACACCAAATCCATCAAGCACAAACTCATCCAGATCCATGAGCTTATCACGCTACCAAGATCCCCCATTGCTCCCCCAATGACAACGCAACAAAGCCGCAGGTCTGTGCCAGGGCATCCGTCATGGCATTAGACCTGCCTTCATTCACCACCCACCCTACCATTACTCACAATCATCCGGTTTGCTTCGGCGGTACCGGACTAACACCTCCACTGTAAAAAAAAAAAATTAAAAATAAACAGAGTCACCACAGAAGTAAATTTAGTTAAGTAAGAAAAAAAAAAAAAAAAAAAAAAAAAAGCATTATGAACATTGGCCTCACAGATGATCATTCGTCGAATGGTACTCGCCTCGTACACGTCTACTTTGGACCACTGGTGGAAAACCGTGACGGCACAGCAGGACCTCTCCTCAGGGAGCGGAAAACGACGCAGGAGGAGTTGCTACTACGCACCGCCTACTACATACAGTGTAATAGCCAGGCCGGGCGCCGCTAGTTCGTCGAGGAGTGTCCTATAAGAGATCTGGCAAGCAGATTTTAGGGCACTCCAATCTGAAGAAGAGAGAAGAGAACCCACCGAGGCAGCTTTCCCGGAGCTGTCCTAACATAGAACCGGGCTTGGGCCCTCTACTGGCCTGTCTAGTGAAGGAGGCTCGCCGAGCGCTTTCACGGGCCAACCAGGAAAAGATGTCGGACGGAGGAGACTCGGTACCGACTGACAGACCAACGAGACCGCAGCCCCACAAGGTTGTAGCCAAGGGTCTGGACTCAGGTCTGGACCCGGGGTTCACTGGAACCCCAATAGGCGCGCTGCAAGGCGTCTGGCCCTCTGTGGGGAGCCGAATGGCACCTGCACCGACTCTGACACAAACACCGAGTACCAGCAAGCAGGTAAGACCTGACATGGTATTGACACCCCCGAAACCCTCAACCTCGAACCCCTCACCCGGTCCCCGAGTGAGCATCGCCAAGGCGAAAGCCAAGGCACTTACTAGGGCCAAGAGTAGGCCGAAGGTGAAGAAGGCCGTGGGCCTTGTTAATCAAGGGACTGTCGCCCCCATAACACCACCAGCTCCTGTCAACCCAACTCCAGCACTGCCGGACGACGATGGCTTTGTAGTGGTACAAAGCCGCAGGAAAAGGTCCTCTGGTTCGAGCCCAGAACGACCTTCTCCTTCATCGGGACCTGCAGCGTCCCCCCAGCACCAAGCCGCACAAAAGGCGGGAAAAATTCCGCCAATTGTGTCTGACCCCTTCCCTAATCACATCAAGGTGATGAAGGAACTCAGGGGAAAGTTAAAGGCGGTATTTCAGACAACACGACACCCAGGGCGTGTTGTCATCCGAACCACTTCCTCTGGAGACCATGCGGCCGCAAAGGAAGTGCTGAAAGCGAGTGGAATAAAATTCCACACGTATTCGCTACAGCGACCCCACGTGGTCCGCAGGGTAATTAGAGGTCTCGACTCGGAGACAGACCCCCAGGATATCTGTGCCGGCCTGAAGGACGAACACGGAATCGAACCGCGGTCCGTGGTGCAACTCACCACTACAAAGGTGAAAGAGGGGAAACCCACAAAGGTACCCCTACCTCTATTCCTAGTAACCGTAGAAAAACAAGGGGAGGGAACCCCTAAGATTGACGAGGTGACTTGCCTGTACTATACACGGGTCACGATTGAGCCTTACCACGGCAGGGAGGGGCCAGCCCAGTGCTATAAATGCCTGGGTTTCCACCACTCAAGCTTTGCCTGTGAGAGGACTCTTAAGTGTCTCCGTTGTGCGGGCGAGCACCTGGTAAAGGCTTGCCCGGTACCAAAGGAAGAAAGAAGGTGCGCCAACTGCAATGGATCCCACATAGGGATCTATCGCGGGTGCCCTAGGAGACTTGCGATAATGCAAGGCAAACAGGGCAAGGCTGACACTGAAGTCAGAACAGGGGTCTCTTTCGCCACGGCCCTGGCGAGACACGAAGGTGCTCTCGCACAGGCCGAGGCCGCGGAAGTAACTCCTAGCGACCAGGTTGCCAAGTCGATGACAACGCCAGTCCCGGAAAGTGTCCCACCCCAGGTTGTGAGCACAAAACCTGCTCCAACACCCAGCACTGCTCCTAAAGAAAAACGTCCTCCCAAGAAGGGGAAGAAGAAAGCCTCTGTGGTGAAAAACACAGAAAAACCTACTGTGGCGAAGGATTCCAACAAAACTGTTGGAAAACTCTCCCCACCACCAGTACCCACAGCTCAAGCTGCGTCATCCAATCAACAAGCGGCAGAGACAGCCAATGCTAGCCCGTCCCAGCGGACTGGCTCAACCAACCACGAGGCAGCAGTGCCTCTACAAAACATCCCAGAACCAACCTTAGGGGACACACTGCCGGTCCAGACAAAGTGACTAATGAGGAACTTAAGCATCTCCCGAGAAAAGCTCTGGTGCAACTAACAAAGATATTTAACGCCTGTTTGCAGCAAGGCTATTTCCCCTCTACTTGGAAACGAGCTAAGGTTATCATGCTCCCAAAGCAAGGGAAAAGCACCAGACAACCGCAAAACTACCGTCCCATTAGTCTTTTGTCTACTATTGGTAAACTGCTCGAAAAATGTATCCTTTCTCGGCTTCAAAAACAAGTCTCCGCAACACATGAACTCTCAAATTCACAGTTTGGCTTTAGAAAAGGACATTCCACTGAACTTCAGCTCCTCAGACTAACTGATGACGTAACAGAGCAATTTAACAATGGGGCTTCAACGTTGGCGCTATTTCTGGACGTAGAAGCTGCATTTGACCGGTGCTGGCACAATGGCCTTATTTATAAACTGCACCACAATTTCCCGGCTCTTCAAAGTTATCTATACTTGCTGCACAATTTTCTAGAAAATCGGCAGTTTTACGTCCAAGTGGGCCGCTCCTCCTCACGGGAGCGAGTGATGCGGGCTGGCGTCCCACAAGGGGCAATAATGTCCCCTTTTCTGTATATATTGTTCACCAATGATTTCCCAGTGGACGCCAGATGCAAGGTCGCCATGTATGCTGACGACACTGCAATATACAACCACCATAGAAATCCACGTTTCGGCCTTGCAGAAATGCAACGTTATGTGAACAATTTCCTCTCATGGCAACATGACTGGAAAATCAAAATTAATCCCGACAAATGCCAGCTGATTCATTTTTCTAAGCGGCGTCACACTTTGGCAACGGACCTAACGGTCGATGGTCAAATATTGCACTGCCGTCAGCAAGTTAAATACTTAGGTGTCACCTTGGACCGAACAATGTGTTGGTCCACCCACATAAAAAATAGCGCCAATAAAGGCAGACAGCGGCTAAAGCTGTGCGCCCCCATCTTCCGTAGTAAACAGTTGCGACTAAAGTCAAAACTTATACTATATAGGTCATTTATTCTCTCGGTGGTCCTGTATGCATGTGTGGCCTGGGCTAATGCCTCCAAAACTGCCTTCAAACAACTCCAAACCCTCCAAAACCTCTCCCTCAGAAAAATCCTCTCTGCTCCACTCCTCACCACCACCCAAACTCTTCACCTCGAAACTCATATCCCGTTCATCCCGGAGGCAATAGACAAAAGAGCAATGGCGGCATGGACGCGCATTAGGAACCACGAAAATGACGTGATCGCTAATATCGGCAAAGGCGAGCCGAAGCACCGCAAACATACTAGGATAAAAATGTTCTAGAAGCGGCTCGGCTCGCCGACTAATGCGCGTCCACGCAACCTCGTCCCTAAGCCACATACATGTTCCGGCAGAGGCCCTCGCCTCGGAAAATATTCAGGAGCTGCCACCGCGGGACAGTGTATATAGTGTCAAAACTGTAAATAGTGTAGTGCGCTGGGACGCATATTTCTGGTGTGCCCAGTGAAGATGTGTGTGTATGTGTGTACGAGTGTGTGTGTGGGTGAATGCGTGCGTGTATGTGTCTGTATATAATTTGTAAATATGTACATATGTATATATAACCCAAAGACGAAACAGACAAAAGACAAAACAAAACTATTCTCGGTGACCTACAGATGGTCACCGTATGGGTTTTTGTATATAGCGAAAACTGTAAATATGAACAAAGTCAACTGTAAATCAATGTAAATATAGCCTGTAAGCCGGGCCCATTGTACCGGCACCAGGCCAATACTTTTAAAATAAACTAACTAACTAACTAACTAGGGGACACATTCGCTTCCGAGGAGATGGCTGAATTCATCGAGTTGGCAACCTGGTTCGCCGACTTAGTTCAGCGTTCCCTCCCAATCCTACGACGCTGCAGGGAAACCATCATCAACCCCGGGATTTCCGCTGTGCAGAAGCATCTCACGGTGCTTCAAACGGCTAAGGACCTCTATTCTAACTCCATAAGTTCGTAATGGCGCATAGAACTGTGCGTTCATTTCGAGCTGCGTTCTGGAACGCAAATGGAGTTAGAGACCAGAGACCTGGCCTGCTGGAGTTCGTGGACAGCCATGGGATTGATATCCTGATGGTCTGTGAAACGCACTTGCACGCTGGTGTACAGTTTAACCTGCCAAGTTACGCCGCTCATCGGTCTGATCGGGTC
The DNA here is from genome assembly GCA_030765045.1 of Tenodera sinensis. NCBI lineage: Eukaryota > Metazoa > Arthropoda > Insecta > Mantodea > Mantidae > Tenodera > Tenodera sinensis. The sequence continues at coordinate 12,590,123 of CM060967.1, read as the reverse complement.
GGCCGACAGGGCGGTGGTACTGCCATTTTCATAAAGAACCATCTCACCCACACTCCTGTTACCATTCCTCCGCTACAACACCTGGAAGCAACCGCCATAAGGCTATCCTTGGGCGGGAACGATCTGGTGCTTGTGGCGGTATACGACCCGCCGGATGGTCACTTCTATGAAGCGGACATCACGGCACTCCTGAACCTACACCACAGGGTTTGCATTGCAGGCGACTTCAACGCAAAACACCCAAGCTGGCACAGCCGCACCCAGAACGTTAAGGGCCGGGGATTGTACCGTCTCATTAGCGGGAACCCCGCCCTTCACGCGCACGGGCCGAGAGGTCCAACCTACTACCCGGCACGCGGCGCCGCGGATATCATCGATTTCATGGTCACCAAAAACATACCATTTCACTTGGACCTCTCTGTGATTAACGATCTGGACTCCGACCACAACCCTGTTGTGGTGGATGCAGACGTTAATCTTACTGCCCTGGGAGTGCCGGACTGGGTGGATGAAGTCGACTGGGATGCAGCCGTCCTAGCCCTTCAAAACTCTGTGGAAGCAAATCCTCGAATAGACTCGATAGAGGCTCTCGAGGAGGCAGCCACGGGGTTTTCTACCTCTGTCCTAAACGCGGTGCGTGCTCACACGCATCGCATTCCTACCGAAGTACCTAACCCGACATCTATCCCTGTCCCACTAAAACGCCTCATTCAAGCAAAGAATGCTGTCAGACGGCTATGGCAGAGATTCCGACATCCTAGGATAGGAGTAATACACCAGAGGTTCAAATCCCTGGTGAGACGACTCCTAAGAAAACACAGGCAAGCAGCTTGGGACGAAACAATGCGTCGCGTAAACCTCCAAGAGAGGAAACCGTGGCGCATCGTCCGAGCCTTGAGGAAAGACAAATCTGCACACCAGCATCCAGTGCACAGCCCTCGGGGAAGACTTGTCTTTGAACCGAGGGAAAAAGCAGAGGCACTAGCAGACTATCTGGAGACTCAGTTCCAGCCTAGGGTAGATCCTCAGAACGATGACCATACTGACCTCGTGGAACAAGCGGTAGAAGACTTCCTAGAAGTCCGACCCGCGGGCCACGAGGAGTTCCACATCCCGGTAGTTACCCCTCGCGAGGTAACTAACACCATCCGGCACCTAAAACCTAGTAAAGCCCCTGGGCAGGACCGTGTAACAGCGGAAATGCTCCAGCACCTACCCCATAGAGCCGTGATGCACTTGACCCGCATTTACAACGCATGCCTCAGCATGTGCCACTTTCCAGCTGTCTGGAAACAGGCGCGTGTGGTATGCGTTTTGAAGCAGGGAAAGAATCCGGTTTTTCCATCCAGTTACCGTTCCATCAGCCTCCTACCAGTTGTCTCGAAAGTGTTCGAGAAACTGTTCCTGTCCCGCCTCGGACCTCTTTTGGAGGAAAAAGGTCTCCTACCGGAACACCAGTTTGGTTTTCGTTCTGGTCATTCCACGACTGAACAACTACTGCGTGTAGCCGAGAAAGCTTCCCTGGCTTACCAGGAGAGAGCTAAAACGGTGGCAGTGTTGCTCGACGTGGAAAAGGCATTTTCTACCACTTGGCATGAGGGGCTTGTCTACAAGCTCATACAGCAGGAAATCCCCCCTCCATACATTTACTTGGTGGCTGGTTTCCTACAGGAACGTAGCTTCCGGGTGAAGGTGGAGGGATCATTCTCCAGAGAGAGGCCCATTGGCGCAGGAGTCCCCGAGGGCAGTGTACTGTCACCCGCACTCTTCGCAGCTTACATGGCCGATCTCCCGACGCACCCCAACACACACATCTGTCAGTATGCGGACGATCTCATGATCTTCGCTACTAACAAGAACCCGCGCTACAGTTACCGACAAGTACAAGCCCACCTCTGTGCCATCAATAGATGGTGCGAGAACTGGCGTATGTCTATTAACCCGGAGAAAAGCTCTGCGATTCTCCTGGCTAATACGATAGCCAACCGGCTCCCGCTGGACCTCGTGCTTCGGCGCCGTCGGATCCCCTGGGTCACTACGGCGAAGTATCTCGGGGTCACGCTGGACCGGCGGCTGACGTATAGACATCACGTCAGGGGCAAAGTACTTCAAGGCCACGCTGTCCTGCGGCAGTTGTACCCCATCCTCAGTTCCCAAACCATGCCCCTACGCCTGAAGCTTCGGCTGTATCGAGCGATCGTCCCGCCTCTGGTCCTGTACGGATGCGAGATCTGGGGAGTGGTGGCAAGATCCACCTTCATCAGACTCCAGACGTTGCAGAACCGGGCATTAAGGATGATATATGATACAGGCCGAAGATTTCCTGCCCATATCCTACACGAACATTCCGGCATCCCGTACATTGTCGACGTGATCAAAACTCGCGCTCGAACAATGTACAATAAACTCCAGAACCACCCCAACCCTCTGGTGAATACCCTGGGCCAATACGACCAGAGACAGCCGCGCCGACTACCATCCAAAAGATTGCCGAAGGACATCTTAAGTCCGGCGATCTAATCCAAGATGGGAAAGGCGAAAATGCAATCTGTACTCAAAACAGAGCGAATCACCAGTTCAGTCACCTCTCAACGAGTGACTGACGGCCAGAACCCTGGTAGGAATTAGCGCGTAAAATTCGCGCACAGCTCACTTGCGAACCAATCCCTACCTACAATTACTATAAAAACCCCTGTCCCAACAAATTTCCCAGTGAAAACATCCCTGTAGTGACACCGTCAAAACCATCGCGCAGGTAAAGCCGTATGACGGCTAGGTACTGCGGTAAAGACACTCGACCGGAGGAACATTCACCTCACCTCCGTTCGACTCGAACTGGCGTCTGGCGTCTGGCATTATGAACGAGAAATGTATAGAAACACTATCGTCCAAAAAATAGCTTGCCGGTTTACAGAATTCAATAGGCAAGTAAAGTCCTGTGTGCGCTGGGGTTTTACTTATTTGTAGTTGTAAGAGAGTCATCCAGAAAGTAACGACCGTTTGCTTTTAATATGCTCAGAAAAATTATTTACATTCACAGGAATTTCTCCATTCACTCTTGCACAAACTATTCTATTACACGAAAAGTCGGTTCAATACCAAATGTGATATTTGATTTCAACATCTTCCAAGGACGACGTTTTACTAATGTATGTTCATGTCCCATTCTATAAGGAACATGAAAGACCGCTGAATTTTCCTCAGAGCTCTCTTTATTAGGCTTGGGGTGGTTTTATTTGCCGTAAACCTACAACACGAGACCACCGGCTTTACTTCCCTTCTGAAGAAAGGCATAGTAAGGATTACTAGGCCCAAATACATCTATAGATTTGACCTTACGACCTCGGAAACCACACAGTTTATCTGGATTAACTACTCGTATAACAGGCAAAATAATGTTTTGTAATCTGAATAATTTATAGAAGAGCGAGTAGACTTGGTCATACATTCGTAACTCTAAATGTATAAAATATTTTACTGCGCTGAAATTTAAAAGCCTCTTATATGAACGCAAAATAAAAAAAATAGTATACGTATAAAAGAAATTAAGGAACTCAGTATTTTAAACGGAAATAGAGCAAAATGGATAACGGGGAAATATTTAGCATGTGGCATTCTAACTGAACTACTTTCCACGCTAGAAGTAGGTATATGGAAATGCCTTGAAGTGCGAGAACTGTCACCTAGATGAATCAAGACGAACCCTTCAGTCACCCACCATGATAGGCACACTACAGCAATTGCCCTTGGCGGCGCCATCAATACCAAGAAGATGGATGGGGGTGCCTGCGAGCGTTGTAATTTCCCCCTCCGTGAAAGGGGTGGATCATGGGATTTTCCCTGAAGCGGGGAATATACCTGACTTCCCTTATTTTCGGGGGCGGCGATTTTTCGCAAACGCAATACAGCGGAAAATGCTCATAAAAGCTTACATTCTTGTAATTTCATCTTTCACGACCTCTAAATTACTGTAAGGCGTTAAATTATCAAGTACAAATTATCACCTGGTCATTGTTTTGTTTAGTGGCTATTGGCAACTGTGTCCCTTAAATCCCTAAAAAGAATTTATTATGCATTACAATCAAAATAGAACTCCATTTCAATTTGACAACTTGTTTTAGCAATTATCCTTTTAATAATTAGTGTAATTTTCCAAAAGAAGGGTTAATTCTTAATGTTAAAAAGAAAATGAAATTTATTTGAGATTATAAACTGGTTTTCTATATAACTATAACAGAAGGTCCAAATACATACACGTAACTGTCGATTTCGTTTTCCTCAGTTGGCACCACTGAGCTAACTAATTGAAATGCATATATTCTAAGCGATTTTTAATAGAATTTCGCATTTTCTGGTCAAATCGCTGCGATATAGTATTTAAATTCATACTTTATTTCTGAAATAGTGCAGATAAATATAATTCGACGATCTGACTCTCGCTACGCTTGAGAATTTATAGGTTAGGTCACAGGTCTTATGATACAACTTGTGATAAAAGCGAGTCAGGAGGAGAATTTACTGTTGTGCCGGCATGTTGCCATGGTAGAGCAGCCGGACGGAGACCGGAAAATCCGTGGTTCAAATCCACACACTCAATTTTGCAGCCTGATTTTGCCCTTACTGTTTAATGTGTTTTCAAAATGCGAAAATTATGCTAAAAAGAAATATTACATATGAGCCGTATTGCAATTTATGGAATATTTCAGTAAGTATAGCAAAAGTCTGAGTAGTTACATAAAGAAAATGTGAAAAATATTTTTTAGTGCTCCCAAGAGGTTAAATGTTAAATGGTGTCAGTGCGTGGCCGAATATTATCAGTTGGTAACATTTTTCGCTAGGCTTTCACTATGTTTGCAACGCTATCTCGTGGGTGAGCTGTAAATATAGTTAGAACCAATTATTAGGGAATTTCAAAGTGTGAATAGGTGTCACTGAGCAGTGTATACACATTTCCTTAATTAATATCGTTATATTTTCATTAATATTTATTCGTAACGTATTTTAGCATACTATTGAACACTTATTCGTTAACTTACTGAAAATTGTGTGTTTATATAGGTTAGGTTTGTTCTTAGTGTTGGGTTAGCCAGTTGGCGTTAGTTATTGTAGTTGGATATTGTAGGTCAGACCAGTAGGCAGAGAGAAGGTCATTATCTGGCTGGGCCAAGATGTAGCCACAAGATGGGGCAAACATCTTCGTCATGTCAGAAATTGCTGAGCCCCCAGCCCACAGAAACATGAAATAGAGAGCGATATGATAGGAAACGAGGAAAGCAAATTCGCGATAGAAGAAAAAGCTATCCCGCATTCGCCCAGCCAACCAGGGAAATCCACCAAAAAAAAAAACCCTGTTTAGAGTGGCTGACTCCAAGAATAAACGCGCGTAATTGAATGTCAAGTTCAAAAAAGACAAGCGCAGTCCTGACTTATGTTAACATAACTCACTCCACACCCTGATTTATAAAGAAGCAATTATTATGAGTAACGAACCTGCATATCTGACTCTTTGCCAAACGGGATGTTCGTTTACCACAAGAAAATTATTTGCAGATAATTGCACATCTACCAACGCCATGTTCAAGTTGCATAATAACATATCTTTCAACTAACATGATTACGCTAGACTTTAAAATAGTGCTCATTAAGTGACTGTTTAGAAACAAGTTTTAAATGATTTGTTTCCACTTTTTCTCCTACAACCTTTAGTGACTTGAGGAAGCATTGTATTCCACTGAAAAATTCGATGTCGAGATTTCACCGGAAATAAAAGGTTTTGAACCCCATGAACATTTTTAGAAAAATATCCGTGTGTGTGTGGGTGTGTGTGTGTGTGTGTGGTGTGTGTGGGTGTGTGGTGTGTGTGTGGGTGTGGTGTGGGTGTGGGTGTGTGTGTGGTGGGTGTGGGTGGGTGGGTGTGTGTGGTGTGTGTGTGGGTGTGTGTGGGTGTGGGTGGGTGTGGTGTGGGTGTGTGTGGGTGTGGTGTGTGTGTGTGTGGTGTGTGTGGGTGTGTGTGTGGGTGTGTGTGGGTGGGTGGTGTGTGTGTGGTGTGTGTGTGTGGGTGTGGTGTGTGGGTGTGTGTGGTGTGTGTGTGTGGGTGGGTGTGGTGTGTGGTGTGTGTGTGGGTGTGTGTGGGTGTGGTGTGTGTGGGTGTGTGTGGTGTGTGTGGGTGGGTGTGGTGTGTGTGGGTGTGTGGTGTGTGGGTGTGGTGTGTGTGTGGGTGGGTGTGGTGTGTGTGGGTGTGTGGTGTGTGTGTGTGGTGTGTGTGTGGTGTGTGGTGTGTGTGGGTGTGTGTGTGGGTGGTGTGTGTGTGTGTGGGTGTGTGGGTGTGGTGTGTGGTATGTGTGTGGTGTGGGTGTGTGTGGTGTGTGTGGGTGGGTGTGTGGTGCGCGTGTGGTGTGTGTGTGGGTGGGTGTGGGTGAGTGTGGGTGTGTGGTGTGTGTGGGTGTGTGGTGTGGGTGTGTGTGTGGTGTGTGTGTGGGGGTGTGGGGGTGTGTGGTGTGGGTGTGTGTGAGGGTGTGTGTGGGTGTGGTATGTGTGTGGTGTGGGTGTGTGGGTGTGTGTGGTGTGTGTGTGTGGTGTGTGTGTGGTGTGTGTGGGTGTGTGTGTGTGGTGTGTGTGTGTGGTGTGTGAGTGTGTGTGTGGTGTGTGTGGTGTGTGCTGTGTGGTGTGTGGGTGTGTGTGGTGTGTGGGGGTGTGTGTGGGTGTGTGTGGTGTGGGTGTGTGGGTTTGTGGGTTTGTGTGTGTGTGTGTGTGTGTGTGTGTGTGTGTGTGTGTGTGTGTGTGTGTGTCAGTCTGTGGACAGCAGAACTCAAAAACGAAAAGTCGGTTTTACTCCAGCCTTTACATGGAAAATTTTTCGTAAAATTTTATTTTCTTGAAAATGACTAACGATTTTGATTAAAATGCGGTATGCTTGAGATATTTTTATGACAAAATAAAATATATATATACCTGAATTTTCTGGCTATAGACCATGAAGCCCTGTTTACCCTGGTTGACTTCTGAGTAACTCGAAAACTATAAGAGATAGACAAAATCTTACTGTACAAAAAATGTAGATCTCGCTAAAACACACAATTTATTCCTATTTTTTTTTTTTTTTTGCACCAATTCGGACATATTTGTGTCAATTTCGAAAAATTTAAATCTTTCGTGAAATGCAACATCGTTGTTCATTTTTTGACAACTATATGTTAAGCGTGCATAGAGAAAGGAATCTCAAAGGTTTAAAACATTTGACTGTCGCCCAGTCTACTGTATTCTAATGTTCCCCTTGTACCTACAACGAAATAAGCAATAAGATAATTTGTACAAATGTTTATCTCAACTAACACGAAGAAGATACAGGAATAAGAGTTTGTAAGAATGGTTAGTACAAAAGTAGAGAAAGTCATGTGAGTGCAACACAACAGATTTTTTATGTGTTCAGGTCAATGTTTTCTCGAACTTTATCTTGTCTAATAAAATCCTATTTTAATCATAGGATATTGTAATAATTATCAACAATTTGATAAAACCCACATTGGAAACGTATGCTAGAAAGTGGATAAAGATAAAAGAAAATGTTGTTTGTCCCAAGCAAGTTTTTCTTGCAGAAGAGAACTGAAGAAGAGTGAAAATGTTTGGTAGAGCCAGAAATGGCACTCCCATTCATAAGTAACAGGGAAAACGCCAACTCAGCAACAATGTGGAATGGAAATAAAAGTACGGAAGTTGAACCACGGTCTCTGGCCTCAGCTTGTTCTTCCGTTTAAGGCTGCACGAGGTCACTGACCCGCCATCTCCAATCCGGAATCAGCAACAAAAACAACACGAACTGCAACTTAACCAAACAAAAGCTCAAGTGCATATAAAAAGCCTGTAATACAAAATCTGATGATGATAATTAAGTGAGGATGTACGTAAAAAGAATCTGATATGTCGCACTCACATGAATTTCTCTACTCTTGTACTAACCATTCTTACGAACTCTTATTCCTATATCTTCTTCGTGTTAGTTGAGATAAACATTTGTACAAATTATCTTATTGCTTATTTTCTTGTAGGTACAAGGGGAATATTAGAATACAGTAGACTTTGAGCGATAGTCAAATATTTTAAAGCTTTGAGATTCCGTTCTCTTTGCACGCTTAATATGTTAAAAAAATGAACAACGATGTTCCATTTCACAAAAGTTTTAAGTTTTCCGAATATCTCCGAAATGGTTCATTCTACCAAAAAATTTATTTGGACATAAATTGTGTATTTTAGCAAGATCTACACTTTTGTATAGTATGATTTGGTCTATCTCTAACGGTTTACCAGTTATTCAAAAGTCATCCAGAGTAAATATGACTACAGAGGCTATAGCCAGAAAATTCAAAATATACATTTGATTTGTCATATAAATATCTTAAACATATGACATTTTAATCAAAATCGTTAGAGCCATTTTCAAGGAAATCAAAATTTTCGAAAAATGTTCCATGTAAAGGGCAGTTTAGGCTGGGGCTATTTTCTTCAAAATATTCGTGTCGCATCCTTGAAAGACATTAAACTTATATACTAACTTTAGTTTTTAACCGATGTTTCGTTTTTGAGTTATGCTGTCCACAGGCTGACACACGAACCTTTTTCGGATTTTTTTTTTGGGGGGGGGATTAGGGGGTCTCGAAACATATTTCCGGTGAATTCCAGAACATGGAAATCTTGGGTCGAATACAATACTTCCCCTACTTACTATACGTAGTAGAGAAACTAAAAAGGCCCCTCGCCAAAGACAGAAGAAACGCTCGCCGTCCGTTATTCACTTATAGCTTGAGTGAAAACGCGCCTAAAGCCAAACTTCGTGAAAGGACGTTTATGTATATCAATTTAATTCAGTGACTAATGTAAATTTGTTACCTCATAAATTATTCATTATGTTTGCCTGTGGCCTTTACGCATGATCTTCATCTGTTTGGACAGTCCATACCGCAACATGGACGCCATCCAATGGATTTCTTGCTCTGCGTTTTTAATACCTCCCTTGATACACACGGACCTTTTTCTAAAAAATGTTTATTTTGGATTTACGGGCCTCAAAACATATTTCCGGTGAAATCTCGACATCGAATTTTGGGTATTGAAAGTAATACCTTGTTTGCAGTTTTAAGATTCACATAAGTAGATTAACAGTACATTATGAATTGGCGCATGCGCGATGGAAGGAAAAGCAGAGAGAGGGGAGAGACAGTTGAACGATGAACCAAGACTTCATGCGAAATAATCCGAGTCAACTAACCTAAAAGTGAAGCAAGAGTATATTCATGTAATTGTGGTGCGTATATCCTCTTATCTGAATGTTGCTTTCGAAGCATTATTTTGACATGGGAGCGTTCAGAAACAACTTGTGTAATGATGAACACGATGAGTGCCTTTGACAAGCCTGTTTTTCTAGATCATTGATATTTATTAAAATGTTATAATCGGATATCTTATGAAAGGTACGCTTATTAATGAGGACGGAGAGCACGTCATTAATGAAGATGAAATCAACCAGATAAAACTTGACCGTCCAGCACTCTACCACTCGTGCACCATTCTCAGACCTTTGCTAAACCACAATTCCCTTCTCTTCATCTGGGAACACCTTGCACGCTCCTAACGGAATACAGGGCAATGTGACTTTATGCGAAACGTAAATTACAAGAGCTTGTAAACCTTTGAGCGAATTTGCTGCCGAGCCACCGACCTTGGCCAAAGAGAACTGGTTCAGAATGCAGTAATTGCTGTTTTCTTTTTTTTTTTTTTTTTCCTCCCCTGCATAAGATGCTTTGATGTTGGAACAGGCTATGATTTCTAGCGTCTGCTTAGGAGCAGGGCATTAAAACATTTAACAATACTCGGGTGTTGCATGTTCATTTCTGGTCTTATTCTTGGTGGAAAAGTAGCTTGTTTCATTATCTTGCAATTACCACTTTTGGATGTGTGATTAATTTGTGCAGGAAGAATTCTAAATAAGATCTGTGATAAAGAACTGTTACCAACTGTCAATGCCTCCTCAGTAATATCATATGGAATATCCTTTTGGGGAAGTTCTTTTATCCATAACCGTTTTTCTTCTTCTTCTTCTTCTTTTTCTTCTCCTCCCCCCATAAAATCGAGAAATTTAATGGTTTTGTTTATACAACTACGTCGAAAACAGATGAAAATGCTACTATAAGATGAGGGGTTTCTTGAACGCGATGTGGCTTTTCAGAGACCCAATAGCAAGTTCGCGGGAGAGACAGTTTTACTATTCAAAATTAGGCGGACAAACTGTTAAACCAGAGAAATGGCTGGTGTCTTTGCAAGAGTACGGCAGAATAGAGCACGTCGATGCACTCTTTGGGTTAATCGCAATGGGCGTGCGTTCCAACATTTGCTTTGAATATTAAAGCTGTGATTAACTGTAAACAATGAGATGTTTGTTTTTGTTTGTTTCTTGGATTAAGACTGTGTGCCTTACTAACATAAATGCAGCTATTACATTGTTGGTTTTGCCGTAAATACTTAAACTGGGTGGGAGGCAGTATTCTATGACATTAACTCCTCTATCGCTTAAACAAAGCACCGCAGCAAAAAATGTTCCTTAACAAAAAGTGTTTAAAATAATGTTATCTATCAGCTCCCAAAGTTTGTCGGTCTAGTTTTGCGACACCTGTAATGAAATACGCACGACGTAGCCTCTTCCTCCGGACAGTTCACTCGCTGGGGCTAGAACAAGACGTCTCTGACCTCTTGCTGAAATAGTATTCGCAACTGATGACATAACCTCACTTCATGTCGCAACAGATACTATTCACTCCCAGAGCGCTCGCTTGTATAGCCATTGGGAATTTGTATACAGTGCTAGAAAGTTCGAGTTGGAGACACACCCAGAAGATTCTAGTTATCTGGCGATAGCGCTTATCGTATTTACCCTGGGCGAACGCGCTGCTCATCTGTTTATCCTTCCGACTGCCCGAATTCGACCTCCATGACCTTGCGCCAGAACCTATGCGTTACAGTGTGGTCTTAATACTAAAATAGTGGAACTTTTTAAAATTAGCTCTCTAATAATTCTCTGGTTATATTAGTTAGAATGTTGCCATCAACAGTTCTATTTTTTTTTTTTTTTCTTTCTTTCGGTAACCTGAATAAAGGCAGTTTGACAACCACCAGGCAACCAGAACAAGTTACGCTACTAGCTTATCAATTGAGTGTGTGCCTCACTTGTCTGGAATGGGAATTTGTTTCTAAGTGAGCAATCATATCTTTCCTAGTTTGTGATTAGAGAGAGCTCTAGCGGCTGTTTCATGGCACGGCTGCCTTGAATAATCTGACGGCAATGTGTACAACATGAATCTAACATACTGTGCTCGGTAACGGGAACAGTAAGTCACAACTTGGCCAAGTCTTCTTACCCGTTCCCGGGACCCGTGCATTTCAACTTTCTCGTTCCCGTTACCGTTGCCGATAGTTGTGAACGAGCCTTAAGGCTGCGTTACCTACATTTCCTGTAGAGGACGCAGAAATGACACCATTTTCGCCATGCTTCTGCACGGTAGCCCAAATTTGCAACACCGGAACGACGCTTTGCCCATGCTCGATAAAAGTGGAAGATAAAGTTGACAAGACTGGAGAGAGTGAGTGACAAGACACTTCGAGGGCCATAACAAGGGGCTCTTCATCACCTGCTCGAAATTTCTCGAGCATCCAATGGAGAGGCACTGGTCGCCTCAACAAAAGACGCGGTTCTAACAATGGCGTGATTCACGGGCCAACCCTTCACACTTCGACCCGTCTATCTGTCTGTCTCATCCATCTCAACCAGACTTGTTACCTCACTCCATCACAAGAATGTCACATTCAAACTCTGCCTTGGTTTACTCTTAATTATACTAAAACAGTGTATAGTTATTTCAGAGGCGCAACCAGGACTTCCTTCATAGGGCAGTTTGGATACATTAGCTACTTCATCCGCGAATTGTGAACACAAATAATAACGCTGAACCGCTGCGAAGTGCTTACATGCCTTTGAATATAATTTAACATGTTTCACGCGTGCTAAACATTGGGTAAATTTTGGAAATTTTCGTCGACAGATTTCAGATCTATAAGAATACACTTCTCTTCAAATTTCGAATATTCAAATTCAAATTATCTTATTGCTTATTTACTTGTAGGTGCAAGGGGAATATTAGAATACAGTAGGCTTTGTGCGATAGTCAAATCTCTTAAAGCTTTGAGATTCCGTTCTCTTTGCACACTTAACATATAAAAGGAATATCTCCGAAATGGTTCACTCTACCAAAAAACTTATTAACACATAAATTGTGTGTTTTAGTGAGATCTACATTTTTTGTATATTAAGAATTTGTCTATCTCTTACGGTTTACGAATTATTAAAAAATCACGCTACATAGGCATTAGCCAGAAAATTCAAGATATACATTTCATCTGCCATCAAAATATCTCAAACATATGACATTTTAATCTAAATCGTTAGAGCCATTTTCAAGAAAATCAAAATTTTCGAAAAATTTTCCATGTAAAGAGTAGTTTAGGGTGGAGCAATTTTCTTCAAAATCTTCGTGTCGCATCCTTGAAAGATGTTAAACTTAAATACCAACTTTTGTTTTTAACCGACTTTTCGTTTTTGAGCTATACTGACAGACACACTCGACCTTCATCTAAAAATGCTTTTTTTTGGTTTAAGGCGGCCTCAAAACATTTTCGGTGATATTCGACATCGAATTTATGGGTGGAATATACTGTAACTTTTTGGTTTGGTTGTGTGAAGTAAATACGACAGATGTAGTCGAGATAAACACTTTTATTTCCGTAAACAGTAACTTGTACACTCGTTGCAACAGCAAGAAAGTCTTTTCCGATTCTCCAACAGCACGGCTCCGAATTCGTAACACAAAGAACTAACTCTTCTCCGTCGGCACAACTCTCCACATCGTCTGTCCGTCTCCGTCGGCACGACTACTCAACCTTCACATACGTCTGACTGTTCTCTGTCGGCACTACTCAACGCTTCACGTACGTCTGACTGTTCTCCGTCGGCACTACTCAACGCTTCACGTACGTCTGACTCACTCCGTCCGCACTACTCAACGCTTCACGTACGTCTGACTGTTCTCCGTCGGCACTACTCAACGCTTCACGTACGTCTGACTGTCTGGACTATCCCTTAAACTTAAACTTATTTATTGAACTAAAACATTTGCCTGGTGCCGGTACAAAAGGGCCCGGCTTACAGGCTCAAATTAACATTATTTATATTATTTACAAAGTTTACAAGTGGATTCGTGTTATCTGTGTTTCCTTTAAAACCCATACAGTGGGCAGCTTTAGCCCACCGAGAACAGTTTTATTTTGTATGTTCAATGTCTTGTTTGTTTCTTTTGATCGTTTTTTGTTTATGTACACTCATCCACGCGCTCATTCACTCCTGGGCATACCACACATATGTCCCATCACACGCACACACACACACACACTCGTATATACATATTTACACACACTGCATTATATACACTTTACTATATACAGTTTTTCCGCAGTTTTCCTGTGCGGACCAGGGTGCAGCTCCTGACTGGTTCCCTGGGATGCAAGCCTCTGAGGTAGCGGGTGTGCGGCCTAGGGCCCCTCTTTGCGCGGACGCACATCAGTCGGTGAGCCGAACAACGTCTAAAACATCTTAATTCTAGTGTGTTTCCGATGCTTCGGCTCACCTTTGCCAATATTGGCAATGACGTAATTGTCATGGTTTCTGATGCGCGCCCACGCGACAGCGGCTCTTTTCGCTATTGCCTCGGAAATGGTTAGGATCTGGGTTTCCTGGTGAAGGGTTCGGTTCTCACACTTTACCGCTATTTATATCTCCCTGGCACTATTCTGGAAGCTTCAAGAACGTTCACTTATTGCGCTGGGGTACAAAGTAGAAGATTCCAGTAGCCTCTATCCTTTTCTCTCTTTCGGCAAGCGCCCCAACAATGCGGCCATGCTCTGTCTCTTTCCTTCGGCTCCTTTGCGGTAGTGCCGACAATAATGCGATGGGTGACACTGCTGTTGTCGGCAATTAGATGCGGCGGGCGCGGTGACACTGCTCCCTCCTCAGAGCTGGTCGTCCCGACCAGCACTATCACTGCGGCATCTCCCTTGCGCCCCGGTGGACTAACCCATCGAACCTCTTCTCCAGGAGGCACGATCCTAGGTATCGCTGTCGGATAGTGTCCCTTGGTCTGGGTAGGACGATGTATGCCATCCTGCTTCGAAATTCTGCAACAGTACCGCCGGTCTTGACGGTCCCTCGTCCAGTTGCCCTTCTTCCTGGTGTGTTGACGGGCCATCCTGCGCACTTGGAAACGGCTCACTGGGTACCATGTCCGCCGACCTCTCTGGCGCACCTTCGCAGCCACCTTGCTTCCGATGGGTCCGGCAACAAGCCCCGCCACATCCGCGCGAGTCGCGTCCACCACTGCACTCGTGTTCACTCGTGCTCGGCACGGCCTCTCCTGTATCCTGCCGTCCAAGATGATGTCCACCATTCTTTCGTTCACGGCACTATGCGTCAGGTGCTTGGATGGCTCCGACGGTCCTCCCATGTCACACGCCAAGTCGGTTCTCGCGTGTTGCTCGCCTGCTTGTGCGCTTCCCTGCTGATCGTCCTCCACGTCATATCCTGGTTGGTTACGTACCCGACACACTCCTCCAGGGGATCCTCGACGACGTCACTGAACTGCCCCTTTGTCTTCCCCGAGACGGACACTTTCGTTATCTGAAACGGGCACAACTGTCGCCTCGGCCACTAGGTGCTCCCTCCCCGGGTCTGTGCTATTCCGTCTGCCCCTGGCATCCAGTACTTTGACGCTCTCGTCAACTCTTACTACCAGGGCGCCAAGACGTTCCCCGTCGTCCTCCACGACGTCCACATGCTGGCAGAGGTCTTCCACCTTTTCGCCGAGTTCTTCCACGCCTTCCGTCATGCCAATCAGTTCGCCGAGTTGTTCCACGTCTTTCGTCACGCCAATCCGTTCGCCGAGTTGTTCCACGTCTTCCGTCACGCCAATCCGTTCGCCGAGTTGTTCCACGTCTTCCCTCGCACCAATCAGTTCGCCGAGTTGTTCCACGTCTTCCCTCATATCATCCGAAACGGGCGCAACTGTCGCCTCGGCCACTAGGTGCTCCCTCCCCGGCTCCGCGCTATTCCGTCTGCCCCTGGCATCCAGTACTTTGACGCTCTCGTCAACTCTTACTACCAGGGCGCCAAGACGTTCCCCGTCGTCCTCCACGACGTCCACGTGCTGGCAGAGGTCTTCCACCTTTTCGCCGAGTTCTTCCACGCCTTCCGTCACGCCAATCAGTTCGCCGTCAATTTTCGCCGATAGCTCCGTCTTCATCTCTTTCAGCTCGGCAGCGAGGTTGTTTCTCGTCTTTATTTCTGTAGCGAGGTTGTCGTTTGCCGCCTTCATTTCTGTAGCGAGGTTGTCGTTTGTCGTCTTCATGTCTTTCAGTTCAGCAGCGAGGTTGTCGGTTGCCGTCTTCATTTCTTCTTTCAGCTCGGCAACGAGGTTGTCGTTCCTCGTTTCCATTTTGGCAGCGAGGTTGTCGTATGACGTTTCCATTTTGGCAAATAATTCTTTCATCATTGCCATCATCCTGGTTTCCGAATCTCCCTCCATCTTGGTTCTAACGTTGCAACTTCTAACGACGATGTAACGAAACTAGAAGCAATTCGACGAATCCCACTCCTGACACCAGTGTAACTTTTTGGTTTGGTTGTGTGAAGTAAATACGACAGATGTAGTCGAGATAAACACTTTTATTTCCGTAAACAGTAACTTGTACACTCGTTGCAACAGCAAGAAAGTCTTTTCCGATTCTCCAACAGCACGACTCCGAATTCGTAACACAAAGAACTAACTCTTCTCCGTCGGCACAACTCTCCACATCGTCTGTCCGTCTCCGTCGGCACGACTACTCAACCTTCACATACGTCTGACTGTTCTCCGTCGGCACTACTCAACGCTTCACGTACGTCTGACTGTCTGGACTATCCCTTCTCACACTTTACCGCTATTTATATCTCCCCGGCACTATTCTGGAAGCTTCAAGAACGTTCACTTATTGCGCTGGGGTACAAAGTAGAAGATTCCAGTAGCCTCTATCCTTTTCTCTCTTTCGGCAAGCGCCCCAACAATGCGGCCATGCTCTGTCTCTTTCCTTCGGCTCCTTTGCGGTAGCGCCGACAATAATGCGATGCGTGACACTACGGTTGTCGGCAATTAGATGCGGCGGGCGCGGTGACAATACTTCCTCTACTATACGTAGTACAGAAAGTAAAAGTCCGACATATGTTTTGTGGTTTTGATTTAAATTAATTTTTTAGTTTCTCTACTACTTAACCAACAGTAAGTTTTGCACCCAAAAAATTGATGTCTCTGAAAGTACACGTCTTGAGGCTCCATGAAAACTCCAACCCGCAAAAATACTTAAAAATGGGTTACTAAGCGCTGTTGTCAATTGTATCGCCTCTTTTTAAACAACCCAAATATTTACTCCATAACCTGGTTTACGGATGAAGCACGTTTTAATTGTAAGTTTATATCAAGGAGCAAACCAGCAAATACTGGGCTGCTGAGAGTCCGAATATCACCAAAATCCATTGCAATGGGAAAATGCAGGAGTCTGGTGTACAACCAGAATTGTTGGTCAATGACAATAAGTCAGACACTGGACACTGCGGCTTGTGCGCCCATCGTCAGTATATTCATGGAGCAATTCGACGACATCGAATCATCTCTGTGCAATCTCCAAAAGGTTTCCCTCAATTACTCTGAGGATATCTCCCAGAGATGCAAGACATTTTCAACATATTCGCTGAGATCCACATAAGGTGCAAGAAATTTTCGTTTTCGCTGAGGATTCTCCCAAAAGTGCATTTCAACGTTTTCTCTGTATAACTCTCCAAAGGTGCAATATATTTAAAGATCTTGTCTATAGGATCTTCCAAAGATGCAATATAATTTCAAAATTTACTCTCTAAGATCTTCCAAAAGGGCAACACATTGTCAACATTCACTGTGAGGAATATGGGATTGGTGCAAGATATTTTCAATGTTTATTCAGATACTTCTGAAAGCTGCAATACATTTTCTTTCGGGAATTTGCTTGCTTGTTTTGTCTTTAAAAGTGTTCAGCTTATCTGGATCACCTATATAATAGAGACGCAATTGGAGCAGATAAGAATTGGATACATGAAAATGCTATTATGTAACTTCCCTTAATCTAATTGTGGGGGTACAAAGAGCACGTCTTGTTTGAGAGATCATGACGTTGCTAAGAAACAGGAAAGTGCAGCAAGCCGCCCCCAATCGATACGCTAATGTGGTGCTCGCTCGCTCGCTCGCTAGACCCGGGCCAACTCTAGCCCTTGCAACCCTCTCACACTTTCACTACAATTGCGCGTGCATGGAATACACATGTCACATTATTATCTGTTTGTGTTCAACAAGTTGCACATCGTCGCTCAATTCCCTTAGCACTACTTAAACTCGTTTCGAACTTCACTGCAATCTGATGCATGCTTTCATCAATCGACTATTATGTGCAGTCGATTTAACACATACTTCAGCCAAAAGGACTATTCTAATGAAGCAGTACTTCTGTGTAAGCCTCCTGCAATGATATGAAACTTAGAGGCAGCAGCAAGGCCCCCTGACATTATCAAGCTAACATATAGACAGCATAGGCTGACTTCTTTTGTCTTGTGCTATGAAGAAAGTGAGATGAAATAAAATTTAACCTCTCGATGTAAAATATTGATTATAAAACATTAACTGTAAAAGAACAGTGAGTTTGTTGTGATTCTTCAAGAGTGAACTACAATGCAAGTAATAATTACGGTGATCCAACTATCACGTGAGTATTAACAGAAAAATTCACCTTAAAATAACTATGTCAATGCTTGGTAATTACTCCATAAGAGATGAAACACGCCATAGTTTAGCGGATTTTTCTTGTGAGTGATTGGTTGAAAAATAGTGATTTACGAGTGTCAATAAAACGTCCAAATTTTCTTGAAAGTGAAATAGACTATTTAGTCTATCGGATGTATCCGTAGCACCCCTGAGATAAGTGTATTCTTGTAGCTGCAAGGAGAATGTTGATTTGCTTAATTTTTACACATACTTCTGCCACTATGCTTATAGTCTTTGGCATGTATAACTCAAATGTTTAAAAGGAGGTTATGGCATTCGATTAACAAAAGTTATTCATCAAATTTTAACTACTCCAAGGATGCAATGAAAATAGGAATTTTGCAACTTGAATCGCATACGACTGTTTCAAAACTGAAGCATTATTCACTTTTATGGTATATTATTTGTTTACCCACAACCTGTACCCAGAGGACACGAGCCAAATTAGTATCCTCCCTACATCACTGACTTCAAATCACGGACCACATCAATCTGTGACAAAATGGACAAAATCCAGTCGAGATTTTCTTCCAAATCTGAATGCACAACAACAGTTCTCTTTTACTGAAGTTAACACTCTACAGTCTTTGGTTATATAACAATTCACAACTGTTTTCTTCTCGTAACCTTGACTCACTCCGTCTTTCTTCACTGAATCTGTCTCTCAAACAGCTGACTTTGTAGATACAATCACTCAACAATATTAAAACTACTTTAGTGGCTTTCTTTGACGCGATGTATCTCACACACGACTAACCCCCCCCCCCTCCCACAC
Organism: Tenodera sinensis; assembly: GCA_030765045.1. Lineage (NCBI taxonomy): Eukaryota > Metazoa > Arthropoda > Insecta > Mantodea > Mantidae > Tenodera > Tenodera sinensis. The sequence goes on along the minus strand of CM060967.1, from coordinate 12,571,376 downwards.
ACACACACGCACACTCCTAACACTATAGCGAGGATGACGGAATGCGAACCTTTCTCGAACCTCTACAAATACGCCGGGCACCTACCGAACAATCTCGAAAACCCGTTGTCCTGCCGCGCTCACTGTCACGTGTTCACAGTGGCGCGAGGCATCCTGACCTTGAGTAACTTTAATATGCACCGCGCCTGGTATTCTTGTAAGGTAGCTTGACCCCGACCGTCTTTTGTTGTGTGCCTCAGCCGGCGTCACATGGCCCGCTACTAATAACAATGACATTCTAAACCAATACCACTGGACTACTGTGGAAAATAACACCCTGTATATAGGCCAACGAGGTAAGTATTTAACGGTTAAACGAAACTCCCATGTGAATCTGCTAATGTAACAAACAGAAATGAATTATTTTACTTGTTGAATTTAAACTTTGGCGATAATTCCACACGGGGATAAAATGATGTACGGATCATATTGCAATGATTTACTGCCCTGGCCTCCAGACGCAGTGCAGACCACCCCTCCCCCCCCCCCCCCTCCGTATGCGGGCCCTAACAGATTACCTGTTTTGATTGTTTTTAATTTTGGAGCTAGCTGCTAAATGAATAATAAAAGTAGGGATTATAAATATGCTGAGCGGCTGTGGAAAATATGGTCAACGGCAAAAACTAACACTAATTTCCTTTTAACGCAATGGCGAAAATTTATAATCGTATGCGTTATATTGCAGTTTCATATAGGACCTAAACCTACTCCTAAAATGTTTACTAATTACAGGGAATTTCAGCACTATGAGTTTCCGTGTTTTCTACAGGTCTTATTCACATTTTCAATATTTTCAGTCGCCTCTTGCTCCCCTAAAGGAATGCACAAAAACGTCACAGAAGATGGGTGCTGAAGATGCATCCGAAACGTCCAGAAAGATTTATCCAACTATAACCCCAGCAGCTGCACCGCTGTTAAGCAATCTATCGCACTGAAACGCTCTATCTAGGTTCATTCCCAATCATTATTGCTGTTGTAATTATTATTGTAAACAATGGCAAAAATCAGGTCTGGTTACTTTCCTATCACTTTATTACCCTTAGAATTTTACCGCAAATACAGTTTTATTCTCTTTGTCAACACAGTCTATAGTCTTTCGGGCTATCACGACTTGCAACTGTTTTTCTCATAACCTTGCTCAGACCTTCCACTGTCTCTCATACATCTCGCCTCCTTTTATAGCGGAGATGACAGCAATTTTGGAAGCTTCTGGGCATTTGTTGCGGTTCTCAGCACTTTCCTTTGTCCCCGACAAATAAGAGAACCCAAAACGACCAACGGCTGTGTACTTCAGCGCCAGCCGACTGGCTGGTTCAAGAGATGAAGTAGGCGTGCCTCTCACTCGATATAAACATCAGAAGCGCATCGACATATAACGAGATATTACTGGATGAGCAAGGGACAGAGAAGTAATGCGTTCAACAGCTAGAGAGTGACTGGAAAAGAGAAAACCAGTCCTGTGTTCGACGCTCCACTGAATGAAGCGGGAGCAAGAAGGTTCGCTACCCCGCTATATGAAGGGAAAAGTGACAATGGAAACTGAACTATAGCTCTGCCAGCCTTAGAAGGAAACTGATGTAAACAAAAGCAGGTTGCAAGCGCCATGTATGTCCCACGGTTACAACCACGTAGTCACACTACGGAAATTAATGTCGTTAAATTATTTAACAGCTTACGTTGTTAAAAAGCATATCTATGTAATTAATAAAAAACTTAATGTAGATGTGAAATCTTGACATCGAATATTTGAGTAGAACACAATAGTACATTCTCTACCTATTATATATAATGTTCATCCTAATTTTGAAGGTTATGTTGCATTCCTTCATCCGTAAAACAGCAATAGGCTGCAGTTTGGTTGTAAACAGCGTGTCCTAGACCTTTACCTTGACGATGGAGCACATTTGCATGCAAGGACGCAAAGCTACGTGTGTCATATGAATGACAGCTCTTTCCAAGAAACATTTCAAGGCCAAATGTTCAAGTGTTTATCTTCAAAGAGATAATCAAGTACATGACTAAATGCAAAGGTCTTTTACCTACTGTGATATCATGCTGGTATCCTCGTCAGGGCCTTACCTGAAAATGACAAAAAACACAGGGTAAAACATTTGATATGGAATTATAAAAACACTTAAGAGAAATAGGTTAATTTCCACGTCTATACACATATAGCTGAAGTCTGTTTCAACACAGTGGATCAAAACAAAATGGACGAAAACAAAAGAGGCCCTACCATTCCTAAATAGCAAGAAAAAGAAAGTTATGTTTTATGCCCAAATGGGCCCCAGTGTTACCAACTTTCCTAATAACTTCAGTATTTTCACTTAATTTAAAGAGGAAAAGTTTACGACACTGAGCAACGTTCATTTTTTTTTTTTTTTTTTTTTTTTTTTTCCTGTTTCTTAGAGTTACTTGTGTTGGAAAGTTTATAGCAGTAATTTTGTGCAAGTTTATGGGAGAAGTGCTTCACAAGTTGTAAACGGCGAAGTTGCGATTATTTCTTACAGAGGACTCAAGAAAGTTGCCTGATTTTCTGGAGATGAACAAAAAACCTTAGTTTGTCCAGTTCTGAAAATCTTCCTGACAATGTGCTAGTGCTTAGCTCAAATATTATTATGTTTATTGTTGCCCCTACCAAAAAAAAAAAAAAAAAAAAAAAAAAAAAAAAAAAAAAAAGAAAAGAAAAGAAAGAAAGAAAAGAAAAAGAAAAAATAATAATAAATAAACAAATTAAAAATAAAAATCTGTGCGTATTTATAAACCTGGAGCTTAATTTCTTAATCCAGGTTCAATATTACAGATTTCTAAATTTACGAACTACAAGTATTTTAACAGTTAACACAAACATTTATAGTTTACAGATTATGCAATAAAGAAAAAATGAAATTAAAATAAAATATACAATATATAAATACTAAATAAAAGTAAAAATACATAATATAAAAACTTTAAACAAGACACAATTAAATTTCAATACCATAACATAAAACATTCGTATTAATTAAAATTCACAAAAAATAAGTAAAAATAAAAATATATATCAATACATGAATAATTTTATCAAAAGCAAAAGTAATTAATTTGTAGTACATATTTTACATTTAACATAAAACATAACGCTTAAAACAAAAACATATATTTTCATTATTATTTATTTTAAATATGCAGTAATTAATAACCATTTTCTAATTACTCTCTAACTCTACAAATTGTCTCTACTGCTTACCTGAGTAAGTACACGAAGTATAGCATTTCATTCAATAATGCCATTGGATATTTTGCGAGAAATACATGTTTTGACGCTCCCTGTATGAAAGAAAGGATTATTATAGGGTCCACTGACGTTCAACAGCATATCTCAAGAACGAAACGTTGTTTAAATACCAAATTTGGCTTGCAATCAGTGACTGAAGTTTTTCAAGAAAATCCTTACACTTTTAATACAAAAATAACCTATGGTTTATGCTATTTGCACAAAGTGAGTAGACTTTTCTACGAATACCCAGTGAAATCCTCTTCATTTTAGTTAATTTTGTATAGACTGTACACCTAACAGATGGAAATACAACTTATCGATACATAAAGGTGTAAATAGCGTTAAAAACAGAATTTAACTAAAATAATTTGTCTGTAGCATTAAGTGTTCCCGAAATACAATAGAACCTCTGTTAATCGGAACTAAGGAGAGGGAGGTGGTTTCGGATAATAATCAACGTTTCTGAATGTTAGGTCGAATTAAATGAAGATATCAGAGATACAGGCAGACATTTGACTGAAAATGCCTGTTTTTGATACACGGAGTCTCAAAACATGTATTTTTGGCGAAATTTAGTGTAGAATTTTTGGGTGGTATACAGTACTTCCTACGTAGCAGAGAAAGAATCATGAATATGTCGGTAACTAACAGAAGATATGCTCGAAATTTGATAAAAATTGGATTGGAGCTCTGGATTTTATAAATTTTCCCACTCAGTGAACGCCCGTTTCTCCTTGGCACAGACAAAACACACTCCATAGGTATTCAATCAGCTCGCAACAAGTGCAAGTTAACAAACCAAGCTTTCCACTGTTTTTACCACTTAGGTTTCCTCTGTTTGAGCCATGATGTTCGACTCCTACCACTGCCCAACCTATTGCCTGTTACGAGGAAATTAACCAATATCAACGCATCAAACCAGATGCTCTTTCGGAAATACAGAAGCGCTGCGGCTACACCCCTTCATTTGTTTAATTAAACCCGCCTCCGGTCGGTCCAAGCATGAGCGTTAACTCAATAAGAAGTAATAGTCGTGTAATTAACTTGGCGAGCGAGAGCTTGTTAGAGTGATAAGCGGGTATGTTTGCAAACACAAACATCTGTCTGACTGAGATGATATACCCGCCCGGACACTTGATACTGATTCAACCCATGTTTTACCTTCCCTTGCTAAACACCAGAGTGATGGATAAACGAGAGGAGCGAGGAAGACTGTCTTATTTATGTCGGGAAGCCGGTTCACAATCCGTGACCTAGCTCGACCTATTTCCAATGTTCCCAAGTTCTACAGCAACATTACATTTTCAGCGGATTCACACAGTTGCTACCCAAATTGTTATAAATACGTTACTCTATTCAATTTACAAGTTATAAAGTATTATCTTCATCATAGAATGAAACTTTTTTCCGATAAGGCTGATAAATCATCAAAATTTCACTAAACTTTCACGCGGCCGGCGTGTTTGTGTTAAGTCGAGAAAGGTTCAAGCTAAGAGGCGAGGAAATAGCAGAGAGGGTTACGAAGATGTGTCGGTCAGTGTGTCAGTGAGTGGGAGAGAGAGCTGTGACACGTGGCATCGAAGTAAAGAAGTTTTAATGAACCTCGAGTGATTGTATAGTCGGAGTTAGTCTCTGGGAGACAGAGAAAGTGAAGAGAGACAGTGAAAGGACCGAGTTAAGGTTACGAGAAGTAACAGTTGTAAGTTGTAATATGACGAAAGACTGTAGACTATGTAAACATCAGTAAAATACCGTCTTTAGGCAATTCGTTTGTAATACGAACCACATGTTCGAAGGAACATGTAGAACATGACCCATTTTTGGGCCACGCTTTTCAAACACGTACTCATAGTTTCTCAGGATTCTTTTTCTGTTTTTTCTTCGTCATCAAGGAAGGAAAACTGTTTCTCCCATTGTTGCAAATACTCGATCTCCCGCCTCTGCTCTTTGATCACTGATGTCTTACAAGAGATCAAGGTTTGCAGAATGAATCATCTCATTTTAGAGAGCAGTAAAACTAAAGAATTACTGCTGCAAAACTGCTAAACGACATTGCAACAAATATAAAAATCTGATGTATTGCACTCACATGACTTTCTCTAACCATTCTTAGAAACTCTTATTCTATATCTTCGTGTTAGTTGAGATAAACATTTGTACAAATTATCTTATTGCTTATTTCCTTGTAGGTACAAGGGGAATGTTAGAATACAGTAGGCTTTGTGCGATAGTCAAGTCTTCTAAAGCTTTGAGATTCTGTTCTCTTTGCACACGTAACATATAAAAAATGAACAACGATGTTCCATTTCACGAAAGCTTTAAGTTTTCCGAAACTCACACACATAAGAAGGAATGTCTCTGAAATGGTTCACTCTACAAAAAAAATATTCGAACATAAATTGTGTGTTTTAGCAAGATCTACATTTTTTGTATAGTAAGATTTGGGCTATCTCTTAAGGTTTACCAGTTATGCAAAAGTCATCCAGAGTAAACAGACTACATAGGCTATAGCCTCAAATTCAAGATATACATTTCATTTGTCATAAAAATGTCTTAAACATATGTCTTTTTAATCAAAATCGTTGCAGCCATTTTCAAGAAAATCATAACTTTAGAAAAATTTTCCATGCAAAGGGTAGTTTAGGGTGAAGCAATTTTCTTCAAAATCTTCGTATCGCATGCTTGAAATACATTAAACTTAAATACCAACTTTGGTTTTTGACCGACTTTTCGTTTTTGAGTTATGCTGTCCACAGACTGACAGACACACAGGCAGAGAAACAATTTATTTTATGTTCCTACATTTGTTTTTGCTTACAATGGTGCATATTTTACATGTATATTTGCGAACATATTTTACCATTTGTTCATACATATAAATCCAGGGTGTAGTAATTTACTGTAAAATTTCGTTTTGTCTAAATAAATTTGTGATACTTTGTCCCTTAAATTTACATATAAAACCCCTTGTGTAACTACAGACAAGCGTCTAGTTATTTTCAGGCCAGTAAATCAAAGGAAGAGTTTTCAGCAATAATTTGCTGCTTGTGTATAGAAACCGCGTGCTAAAAGCACAACAAATATATAGGTACGTTTTGTAATAAGTTTTGTCAACTAGTACACGTATCTACCATCAGATAGCACCACATGCATACACACAACGTGGGCTGGGTGGGAGTGACTAGTATTTCATTCATAAGGTAATAAAGAAGCCAGACTTTTCTAATACAATCAGAGTGGAGATCGTTTATCTTATTACTCACTGGGTGAGGTCAAGTAAGACCTCTAGAAGCCCACGTTACATTCCACATATGCGCACATCCCACAGCGCACTATTCCACCGTCTTCTGAACACAAAAAAATCTGATAAATGAACAACGATGTTCTATTTCGTGACAGAGTAAATACGGCTACAGGGGCAATAGCCAGAAAATTCAAGATATACATTTTATTTGTCATTAAAATATCTCAAACATATGGCATCTTAATCAAAATCGTTAGAGACATTTACAAGAAAATCAAAATTTTCGAAAAAGTTTCCATGTAAAGGGTAGTTTAAGGTGAAGCAATTTTCTTGAAAATCTTCGTGTCGCATCCTTGAAAAACATTAAACTTAAATACCAACTTTGATTTTTAAACTACTTTTCGTTTTTGAGTTATGCTGTTCACAGACTGACACACACACATGGACCTTTTACTAAAAATGTTTTTTTTTTTTTTTATTCAGGGTTCTCAAAACATATATTTCCGCTGAAATCTCGATATCGAATTTTTGGGTGGAATACAATACTTCCCCTACTTACCAGAAGAGAAAGTAAAAACCTAGTGATAATTCGTATATAGTCATTTAACCCCTCCTTGGGGAAATCAAATCGAACTGAATCCTTAGATCCGACCCTCCTAGGAGTGAAAGCGGATTGAAATTTTGTTGTATGGAAACACCTACCAAATTAAAATAGATCTGAATACGTCAAATGCTATGTTTTACTGCATTCAGAAACTACTTAAAATACGCAGAAAACATATTAAGTAATTATACCTTATAAAAGTGTTAATTTATAGGAATAATGTAAATAAATCTATCTTGATAATATCTTGAATGTAAAAAGGTAAATATGTTCTCTTATGTCATTATTTATTAATCTTAATATCTTATACAACAGGTTTATTTACATGTAATTTGTTTTTTTCATGTCTGTACAAGAAAATCAACAACTTGAACATATATAACCTCTTAATTAAACATATGGAGATTGCGTGAAGAAGGAGAATTAGAACAGGTTCGCCAACATAAACCAAGTGAGGAACATAAAAGTTGAATTACGAGTTTATGATTGAGCCTTGTGGATCCAAATCGATTTCATTCCGGATTGAGTTCAACATGGATAGTGTATTTATGAAATAGTTGTGCTAAAATTAAGAAAAAGATTAATTTTACATCCAATACTTGGCAACTTGGCTAATTTATTAGCATCCATTAAACTTCTCAGTGAAGTTAACAGACTATTGTCATCCTGAGAGAAACACCTTATAGAGATTCATGGAAGATATTGGAGAGACTGTCTGTATCAAAGCACTCGACAGTGACGTGTGCTATGGCATTGTGCACAGCTGACGGGATTTTGCCGATGGCGTCCTATCATTACGTGGCTGGCGTCGAAACCGGTTTGCTTGTCGACAAATTACAACCCATCTTCTACTACGTGAGTCGTGTTTGTGCTGCACCCGCATTATTTTCAAATTCTTCCAACATAGGAAGTCACCTTGTCTGTTTACATCCGCTAGCCACATTTGTCCGTATGCCCGCGTCTATTGTACTATATGCCTGGCACATCTTAGAAATATAATTTGAACAGCTTATGCGTACCTAAAGATGAAATTTCTAAATATTGCAATTTTTATTACTTTCTCTATTACGCATTGTAAAGTAGAAAAATTAGAAAAAGGTCCGCGCGCGAGCGGTATCAGCATAACTCAAAAACGAAAAGTCGGTTAAAAACCAAAGTTGGTATTTAAGTTTAATGTCTTTCAAGGATGCGATACGAAGATTTTGAAGAAAATAGCCCCACCCTAAACTACCCTTTACATGGAAGATTTTTCGAAAATTTTGATTTTCTTGAAAATGGCTCTAACGATTTTGATTAAAATGTCATATGTTTGAGATATTTTTATGACAAATGAAATGTATATCTTGAATTTTCTGGCTATAGCCCCTGTAGTCGTATTTACTCTGGACCACTTTTGCATAACTGGTAAACCGTTAGAGATAAACCAAATCATACTATACAAAAAATGTAGATCTTGCTAAAATACACAATTTATGTCTCAATAAATTTTCTTGTAGGGTGAACCATTTCGGAGATATTCCTTCTTATGTGTGTGAGTTTCGGAAAACTGTTTTCGTTAAATGGAACATCGTTGTTAATTTTTTTATATCTTAAGTGTGCAAAGAGAACGGAATCTCAAAGCTTTAAAACATTTGACTATCGCACAAAGCCCACTGTGCTCCCATATTCCCCTTGTACCTACAAGGAAATAAGTAATAAGATAATTTGTACAAATGTTTATCTCAACTAACACGAAGAAGATATAGGAATAAGAGTTTGTAAGAATGGTTAGTAGAGTGCCACACGTCCGATTTTTAAAACTCGTACTTCAGCCTCAATCAGAGTGGCAGGGGTTCAAATTGGAAGCAGATGTGCCTGACTTCCATTAGCACCATATCTGGTGCTAATCCATAAAGTCATTATTACAGGTTCATGTCGAAAGGCTTACGTATGTATGTGCATTACAAAACATCATGTCAAAACAGCGCTATCTCTTTCACATTGTGGGGGGGGGGGGGGGGGATACTGTTGAAAGTGTAATAGCATTGGTGCTCATTTAAGGGCATCAGTACTAATTTATAGTACAATATCCGTCAGTCGATCGGTCGCTCGGCATGAAACGTGGCTATTATCGAGGATTTAAACACACTACTCAGGTCCAGTCACTATTATATTTGCTAGGGTCTGCTCGGCACAAAATAATCTTTATCTTCATATAAAATCTCTTTTAAGATGTTTTTATCACGTACATAATACGTAGAGAAAGTATTACATTCCACCCAAAACTTCGATATCGAGATATCAGTGGAAATACAAGATTTGAGACTCCCTCAATCCAAAAAGAAACATGCCAAAACGAAAAGCTGTGTCTTATGTTCGGCATCTTTAAGGATACTAAAAGAAAATTTTTAAAAAAGTCCGTCATTCCAAATTACATCACACATCCAGCATGGGGAAGAGGGGTAACAGGAATGCAATCCAGTATTTACTTTCTCTACTTAACAGCGGGGGTGTGGCCAGATAGTGTGTAACAGAGTGGACGGGGTTAAAACTACAATGTAGGGGAAATAACACTATATTTCCTAGAAAATGATGCAACGATTTTGATTAAAATATCATATGTTTAAGACACTTTTATGACAAACACGTATATGTGTGCATCTTAAGGGATATAAAAATTACTAAAAGACAATAAATTCATCAGTATGGATCGAGCATACAAAGTTGTTATCGATGTCTTAAAGCATGCTTTTCTCATGCAAGATTGAACCACCTGTATTTCACAAAATTAATTTAGATGCCTTATTTAATTATTCAAAATAGCGGCACCATTGTATTGTGGAACCAAATTTTATCCCTAACTCTTGAAGATATTTCAATACTCTATATCTTAAAGCTTAATGTTTGTTTTCAGGAAATGATCAGAACTGGACTTCTATCCACATACACAACTTTATAAACTTATTCCCAAATTAACAAAGAGATTTTGTAGATTATTTAACCAAAGAGAGGAGCATAATTCTGGTCAATGACAGTCACGTGAGCCAACCTGGCCTTTATCGTCTCTACCCACTCGCTAGCAACGCCCAACCCCTGCCGTTTATTGTTGCTCGCCGAACTCAGTGTCACAATACCTTAAATGTTTGCTGCACTCAAAGACAAGCATTAATAAAAATGTATGTTTTCAAAGTTTTAAGCTATACCAACTACTTCAAAGCGCATGTGTATATAGTTTTATAATATATTTATTTTCACGCAGGCTCGTTTATGAGGGCTTTAAGCCTGTTATTGTTACGTCAGAGAAACAAAGTGAGTACCGTGCTGTAAATTCGTCGTTATAAAGGCAGTGCAGTAAATACTGAGCACTTGTAAGTGTCAAATCGAATCTGAATTTATATGGGTGTAGGTAATTTAGGAAGTGCAGGTTGCCGCAGTTTCTACTGAGAACTTCATTACCCTGGCAAGGCAAACCAAAGTGCTTTGCCAACACTATATATACATTTTTATTGGTACACGTTCCCTTCCCTGGCATTAATTTTAAATGCACGACGTAGCGGTGAATGCAAATTCCAGCCATTACACAGAGAATGCTACCGCGATTTTAATTCATTTCAAGAAAATCAAGACAAAAGACGGTTACTTCTTCCTTACGTCAGCATTGTGCTTTCATTGCTGATGTTACCAAAACAATGCAAATTAACTTTTGCAGAACGCATGGCTACAATTCCCCGAGCTCGGTAGCAGAAAAAATAAATTAACATATAAATAGGCTGCTATATCCTGAGTAGGAGCAAGACGTAAAGTGTCTCTTTAAGAGATAGGAATCTTATAAGACAAACAGCTGAACGATGAAAACCGCTTTCCTCAAAGTCGAGCATAGATTATGACCAAACAGAATCTCTTTGTAAATGAATAAATTCATTTCTTCTTCATCTAATATACATTAAAAAAAATCTGACGAGTTGCACTCACATGACTTTCTCTACTCTTGTACTAAACATTCTTACAAACTCTTATTCCTATATCTTCTTCATGTTAGTTGAGATAAACATTTGTACAAATTATCTTATTGCTTATTTTCTTGTAGGGGCAAGGCTTTGTGCGATAGTCAAATCTTTTTAAAGCTTTGAGATTCCGTTCTCTTTGCACGCTTAAAATATAAAAAAATGAACAACGATGATCCATTTCACGAAAGTTTTAAGTTTTCCGAAACTCACACACATAACAAGGAATATCTCCGAAATGGTTCACCCTACAAGAAAATTTATAGACATAAATTGTGTATTTTAGCAAGATCTACATTTTTTGTATAGTATAATTTGGTCTATCTCTAACGGGTTACCAGTTATGCAAAAGTCGTCCAGAGTAAATACGACTACAGGGGCTATAGCCAGAAAATTCAAGATATACATTTCATTTGTCATCAAAATATATTACACAATTATTATATTTTAATCAAAATCGTTAGCCATTTTTAAGAAATTCGAAATATTCTAAAAAAATTTTCATGTGAAGGCTAGTTCAGGGTGGAGGAATTTCCTTCAAAATCTTCGTGTCGCATCCTTGAATGGCATTAAACGTAAATTTGGGTTTTAACCGATTGTTCGTCTTTCAATTATGCTGTTCATATATTGAATATGAATATTGTCAATATTGCTTAAGTAATAACAGGGACGTCGGGAACGGGGGACAAAGGGGGCCGTGGTCCCCTGCATATTAATGAACTTAATGTGCAGGCGATTACTATTACAAAATTGTTTTAATTTTGATGCAAAGGACAACTTGGATTTTATTCACAATTTCACCAAACTCGAGGAAGTTGGAACATTTTATATTTTTATAAAGTTTTAGGATGTCATTAATTATGGCATTGTTTCATGAAAATCGACTTTCAAGTGACAATATCAGAGATTCCAACATGCGCCCCTCCCCCTGAAACAAAGTCTGCCGACGCCCATGGGCAATTAAATGCATAAAATACCTACATTTGCAATAGGCAATTCTGCACTTTTACGCAAAACACTTCTTTCAAAATGTAGGTACTTTACCTGTAGCGAAAATGATCACAAAATGTGTTCATTTCACACTCAACACAGAATTTTCAGTATATAATGACCTATCCTCACTTCAAAGGTTTCTGCGGTTAAACTAATGTAACAGAAAAATACCTCATTTGTAGCTTCCTTTGTGGCAGGAACTTTGTGACAGTCCTTCTCAAATTGCATTCTTTGATCCAAGGGGAAAGCGTAAATTAATTATAAAACGTAATTTGCTTCATGAAGGCTCTAAGCGAGTTTGCCACGTGTCTTGGTACAAGAAGGGCAAGTCATTCATTCATTGCCACAAAGTGCTAACGAAGTTAGCTCCTGAATCCCTCAGGTCTTACAGATAAGGGTGCTCGAAGTATACAAAAGTAGGGTTAGGGAAATCTCAACTCCGTGAGATATACTCCTGTCCTAACTAATTCAACGTTTCAAATATTCTAGATATCTATTTCATAAAGTGTAGCTCTAGTAAAACTGAATAAATTTTTGTTACTCAATAGACAAATACTCTGGGACACAAAACTCAGCTGGCAAATGGAAAAAAAAAATTGATGTGTTGCACTCACATGACTTTCTCCACTCTTGTACTAATAAATAAAAAATAAGAACCTGTCATTTGTGAAAATTTTAATTAAAACCGTTAGACCCAATTTTCAGAAACCTCGGAAAGCTTGAAACACGTATTCCCAATAAATACCATTTCCACCACTTACTGTAATAATTTCACAAATCTAGGTATCCCACTCCTGACACCAATGTGACAGAAACGACGGAAGTACAGTTATTATTCCATCACTTTATTTCGCTTCTAAACTTTTGCACAGAAAAAGTTCTCTTTTACTGATGTCAACACAGTCTACAGTGTTTTGTGATGTTAAAACTCAAAACTGTTTACTTCCTGTAGCCTTGACTCACTCCTGTCACTGTCTCTCTTCATTTTCTCTGACACTTAAACAGTAACTCCGATGTTACAATCATTCAACACTCGTTTAAACTTCTTCACTTCGACGTATGTTTCACGACAGTAACCCTCCCACACACACAACTGTCTCGAGGATGACATAACAGGGACCTTTCTCGAAGTCTACAAGCACGCCGCCGCCGGACGCTCTTCAAAGGTCCCAGCAATCCACCGCTAGGGCTCATTGTTGTTAGTCACGGTACTCATAGGAGACGAGAGAAACTAATATAACATTTTTGGGTGATATGAATTAATTATTTTCAATGAACTAATACAGCCAGATAAAAACAATGCTTACTTGTCGAATACGCTTCCAGTATCTTAAAGCCATGCTGAAGTCATTGTCATTGAAAACAAATGCAAGAGAGTTTGACATATTGTTACCTTTGTAATTAAAATGTATTCCACTCAAATGGATAGACATCGTTTCGTTGGTTAATACTGCAACAGTAATTTCATCCATGAACTTAATTTGCAATCAGTAACAATTGTGACAGACCTATTACTGGAGGTCATGCAATCGTCTCAAACATTTATTTGCATGATATTCAATTACTCAGATATTAGGTTTAAACTAAATAGTACACGCCTAAAGTCATGCACCAATTCAATTCCCTGCAGTTCATCTACAACTGAAGTGTAAACAGTTCATTTCTATGAAGAGTTCACTCATTCACACTGTACTCCCAGTAGTTCGGAGAGTGCGTTCGTTCAAAAAGTTTAGAAGTTCGATTATAAGGCAATGTGATTCTTATACGCAGGGGCGTGTTTTATTGTTGATTATTACTAACGAAAACCTGGTTAAAAACCAAACTTAGTATTTAAGTTTAATGTCTTTCAAGGACGCGACACGAAGATTTTGAAGAAAACTCCTTCACCCTAACCTACCCTTTAAGAAAATAAACATCTTCGAGAAATTTTCCATGTAAAGTTTAGATTAGGGTGGGGCTATTTTCTTCAAAATCTTCGTGTCGCATCCTTGAAAGACATTCAACTTAAATACTAAGTTTGGTTTTTAACCGACTTTTCGTTTTTGAGTTATGCTGTCCACAGACTGACACACACACGGACTTTTTTCTAAAAATGCTTTTTATGGATTCAGGGAGTCTCAAAACATATATTTCCAGTGAAATCTCGACATCGAATTTTTGGGTGGAATACAATACTTGCTCTACTTTACTATATGTAGTAGAGAAAGTGAAAAGGGAAGCATAACTGGCAGTGATTAGTGTCCAAGGGGATGTTTGTGAGCTCATTCATTAGCTACACCGCACGTCACAAGAGATCAGCTACTCCTTGACGATGCGCAAAGCATGAAAACTCCGGCCTTAAAGGGTGACAGCAAAGAACCCGCACGTGTCATACTGCCAAGTTCTTCAACTTTCTGGAAACAGACCCAGACATTTATTGAACGCGACGGGCTATGTGTACTCTCAAAACACAAGAATGGGCGTCAGAAAATCAGCATGAGTCATCACTTCATCCACAAAAATAGTCTGTGTTATATTCACAGGAATTTCCAAACTTATTCCTCAACAAAATGGCAGAAGACCATTTCCAATACTTTTTTCTCACTTTCTCCTCTAACTAAATTCACAAACACACGGCTATCTTACTGACGTTAACACAGTCCAATCTTTCGTGATATTACAACTCACAACTGTTTTCTTCTAGTAACCTTGACTCATCCTTTCACTGTCTTTCTCCACTTTCTCTGTCTCTCAAACACTAACTCTGACGATGCAATTACTCAATATCATAACTGCTTCGTTACCTTCCTTCATGACACGAAGCTGACTCTCTCTCTCTCTCTCACTCACACACACACACACACACACACACACAAGCGCACACTGACTAAGAAAGAGGGGTTGTGACCACATGGGCGGAATGGCCTGATGACGTCAGCGATTACGTATAGTCAGATGATTTTTTTAAAGACATACAGAGAGTATTTGAGAGGCGAGAGCTTACCGCTCGAGGAGTTCTGGTAAAGAAGGTAGAAGGCGATTTCAAGTAAAGTGACTTATTGGAGGAGTAGCCTTGTGTGGCTGGAACTGTCGGCTGGATCAACTACAGTAGAACACAGTTTGGGAAACCGGACTGGTTAAAGCATGGAGTAACCGAATTTATATTCCTATTATTTATCAGGTAACTTTGGAGGTCATTTAATTCTTAAACAATTTTCTCTATTACTAAATTAAGTAGTAGAGGCCTAAGGGAAAGTTCAAGAAAGTCATGAGTAAGAAATAACTGATCTCTTTTGAATTCGATTCCTCGCCAAATGCTTTTCTAAGTCGATTTACCCATCGTTCAGGCCTTGACTAAAATCTTAAAGCAACCCATTGCACCAAAATATTCTCTAGTTAAACTCCTTTCTGGGTAGACACAAAATCCTTAAATGATAATTAAAAACTCATTAGAATAAACTACACACAATCAACTAGTAAAACATTAAATATCTGTCAAACATAAACAAATGAAATTGAAACGTGGCCTTCTAAACATGTGGCAGTACAGGAAGCAATAATTACTTGAGGGAACCGCCTTGGTACGTATCAAAGGCAGGCAGCATTGCGCTTGCGTAACTCAAACATCGCATTGCTATGTAAGTAGGTACATTTTCCTGGTATGTTGACTTGTAAACGAAGTTTTTGTGACTCTTACGTAAGCTGAAAATTGGTATCACGTGTTGCCATAGCGCTGGCGCTTGTCAGTAAAACAGAAGACAGTCTTGCAGTTGTTCGCAGGGCTGGTGCATTATGCTTCGGTGGCCGATGAATTTTGAAAGAAAAAAGCTCTTCTCATCACGTCGGACTTAATTTGCAAGTACAAGTTTCGTGAACTATGTTATTCCTATTACTTTTTCTACCACAAATGCTTATTTTTCCATTTCACGTCAATCGAGATAAACATTTGGTAGAAATGTTACTACATACAATTTCCTTATAGGTATAATAGCAATAGAATACACTAAGCTTAAGCAATAGTCAAAGTTTTAAGAGCTGGTCGTTAAGTGATGGCTTTGAAATTCTATTACTTTTGCAGAAAAGAACCATGAAGATTGCCCATATTAATTTATTATTTCTAGCTTCTTTAATATTTTAAATTAATGTTGATTTTTTGAGGAGAACTGAGTCACATATTTCTCAAACGTTTCCCGTTTTTTACAAATTTAAATTTCAGGAAACCCTTCATGTGTGAGATTTGCATATATATATATATGCAGAAAGGGGTTGCTATTATAGAAAATAGTTCCCTAGAGAGAGTCATAATCAGACGAGAGGTTACAGGTTAATCGATGGGTTCACGAATTTATCTGATGAAACTTACCTTTGTAATACTATTTAAAACATAGAATATACCACGTTATACAGTAATTATAAAAGAGAAGGAAACAAGTGTTGACCATATGGTTTTGAGCGGGCTGTAACTGAGCTGTCCTGTGTATCATAAACAAGGAGGAAAGGCAGGGTGTCGGACCCATCTTGGGATACAAACCAATTAAAGCCTATTTTTGGTACTCTTGCTAACCTTTCTCGGCTACTTATCTCTTATTCTGCTTATGATGCTCCATTTTCCATTCAAAAGTTTGTTTCTTGATTTTCTATTGGTAAATTGGGCCACTCCTTTCTACCAATTTTCTCCTTGAGAATCTTCATGTCCTCACATTCCAAAATTACATATCGTCTATGTTTTCTGTTACACCAAACGCATTTCTCTGAATTGCTGTGTAATCTTAGGAGTTTCAGTTTCACTATCCCAGACTAGATTTTATAAATAACAACTTTCTTGCTTGTATTGTTTAAAACCAAAATACCACTGCGTCAGCTGACAGATCACGACATATTAAATGAACGGTCAAATGTGTTACGAAATACTAAACAATGCTACAAACATTCGCAATGAAAAAACAGATAACCTCAAAAAGAGGTAACATCAGAACACAATAAATATTTTTTTAAGAACATAATTTATTTGAATGTTAACACAACTCGAATATGTGTTACGCAAAAACTGCTTTCACAGCTTAAAACTGAAGGAGTATGCTGATTTACGGTTCTGAAAACTGAAATGAATGTTGAGGTAGTAGGGTTTCATAACTTCTCCACAATTAGCGAAACGTGACGTTGATATGCCTTCAATGAAGCGCTATCTGTTATTTTAATTAAAACTCCCTCCAGTATTCCAACCTGAATCATATTCTATACTTCTGTAGAGATAGACTGGCCTATTAATACCTGCATAGTACAACTAGTATTATAAAAATGTGATGTGTTGCACTCACATGACTTTCTCTACTCTTGTACTAACCATTCTTACAAACTCTTATTCCTATATCTTCTTCGTGTTAGTTGAGATAAGCATTTACAAAAATTATTTTATTGCTTATTTGATTCTAAGTAAAAGAGGAATGTGGTAATACAGTAGGCTTTGGGCGGTAGTCAAAATTTTTAAAGCTTTGAGTTTCCGTTCTCTTTGCACGGTTAAGATATAAAAGTAAAATAACGATGTTCCATTTGACGAAAGTTTTTTTTTTTTTTTTTTTTCTCTCCCACAACTCACACAAATAACAATGAATATATCCGAAATTGTTCATCCTACAAGAAAATTTACTGAGACATAAATGTGTATTTTAACAAGATCCACATTTTTGTATAGAAGATTTGGTCTATCTCTTACGGTTTACCAGTTATACAAAAGTCATCCATAGTAAACAGGACTACAAAGGCTACAACCAGAAAATTCAAGATATACATTGTGTTTGCTATAAAATATCTCAATCATGTGGCATTTTAATCAAAATCGTTAGGGCCATTTTCAAGAAAATTAAAGCTGTCCAAAAAATTTCCATGCAAAGGGTAGTTTAGGGTGGAGCAATTTTATTCAAAATCGTCCTGTCACATCCTTGAAAGACATTAACCTTAAATACCGACTTTTCGTTTTGAGTTATGCTGCCCACAGATTCTAAAAATGCTCGTTTTGGATTCAAGGGGTTTCAAAACAGATTTCCGGTGAAATTTCGACATCGAATTTTTGGGTGGAATACAATACTTCCTCTACTTACCAGTAGAGAAAGTAAAAATTGTAGTTATGTATATAGAATAATCTCAAAATCCACTAAACCGATTTTGATTCTTGTTTCAATATTCAAAGTCCAATTCGTTCTGATGGACATTCATAAACTACTAGAAGATTGAAAGTTTCAATAGCCCCTGTACTTGACTACGAACACATTAAAGCTGCAGCAATCGATAGGTATATCGATTCTTGTTATATTTGTTTCTTTTATTGCCATTCATGCATATTCAAAGTATATACACAGTGTCAACAGATCTGTATATACTTGGTTCTAATTCTACAGATCTACGCGTTGAATTTTGTGGAAAAGTATTGCATTTGCTTCCTTTACATTTACCTATCCACTGTAATCAAGTTCGTTGTTATAGCATTCTAAATAATTGTATAAAAAGAGACAATAACATTAGTAATCAGAAATGTTTTGTATTAACTGAGAATCAGACATCTGTCAACACAGCACCAGTGTAACTCCATCACAACACTGTCATGATTCATTAACGGAGGCCATTCTTTCAGCGTTAGGGTTAAGTAACGGTGGCCGCAATATCGCCTTAATCAATAACCAATTATCTATTCTCCTGCACCTATAAAGGTCAGAGTAGCGTTCCTTTAATATCGGCACGAAGTCAGTCAGTCGACTGGTGGAAGGTGAGTGGATTCAACAGACAAATTTCTGCGCATCGAGGGTCGGTTGGCGATCGATCGATCGATCCCTCGCTGGCGGTGATTTGGTTCGTCTCTAACTGATGGAAGAAGAAAATCTTTGCGGCGTAATCACCGAGGATATCACCAGGGATCGCTGCAGGTTCTGCTGTTAAATGATGTCTCTTTAATGGGGGAGAGGTTATCTAACCGCCTGAATCCTTCATTCTGGCACACAGGTGGGATGGGATTTTTACGCCACATTCACATTTTATCTATCTAAGCAATCCGCTTTCAATTTTCCAATGCAAGCTATGTAATTCAATAGAGGACTGGATGGAGTTCCTATAGCAGGAACTTTTCCATGCTACGTATTAAACATGTTCATTCATTTGTTTGGATGAATCCGGCGCTCAAAGCAATCAGGCAAGTCTGCTCAGGCGAAACTGCAAACCAAGTGTTCACAGAGTTCCAGAACTCCTACCAATATTAGACTTACTGTCGCGTAAGATGGGCTAAATTAACACCAAACCATTTGTACCCAATGGAATTACACACAAAAGAAACAGTGATGCATTGTGGTCCAAAACAAATGACAGTTTACTTAGCAAGCGTGACAAATAAACATGGTGCAGTAAATATTAATTTAGAAATTGCTATATTAAGTATAGGTTTGGGATATATTTCCACGAGTCTGTCTCAGGAGCAAGAAAAGATGTATTAGAAGTAAAAGACGTTGTCATGGTTACAAAGAAGGGAACAGGACACGAGCCAAGCTTGTATATTTTGTCTGCTACAAAACGAATTGAGGTTAGGGGACCCGGAAAACTTTCTCAATTTTCTACGAATTGACGAAGATTTATTTCTCAACCTTTTGCATCGTGTCGAAGACAATATTACACACCAGGACACAAATATGAGACAATGTATTACAGTGCGAAAGCGGTAAGGAACATATGTGATAGTTTTAATCTTAGTATGGATGGATAGGAAATTTCAGCTCATTTCATAAAAACAAAATCTCGAAACTATAAGGTTAGATAAGCGATACAATGGCCTTCTGAGTCCTTTTTTACTTTCTCTACTACGTAAAGTAAGTAGACGAAGTATTGTATTTCACCCAAAAATTCGATGTTGAGATTTCACCGGAAATGTATGTTTTGATGTCCCCTGAATCACCAACTACCCTTTTCGTGGAAACTTTTTCGAAAGATTTTGATTAAAATACCATATATTCAGGATATTTGCAAGACATATTAAAATAAATATTCTGAATTTTCTGTGAATAGTCTAAGAAATCGTCTTCATTCTGAATGACTTGTTTACAACCTGTAAACCGTAAGAGATAGACAAAATCTTACAAATATATCTCGTTAAATCACACAATTCACATCAAATACAATTTTTGTGACGTCATTTCTAAGATATTTTTATTACAGTTTTGAGTTTTAAAATACTTATACTTCATTTCTAAAGTCGTTATTACTTTTCTTTTCTCGCGGTCTTACAAAGAGAACGGAATTGAAACCCGTCATATAGCTGAAAGCATTTGAACCAAACCGGCCCGGGTTCGATCCAGGCGCCCGCATGTGCGATTTGTAGTAGACAAAGCGGCGTAGGGACGGATTTCCTCCGGGTTCTCCGGTTTCCCAGGCTATCTCATGCCATGTATCATCAGTGTCACCGCCTGCGGTGCCGCGTGTAGTAAAAGCGGGCGTAAAACACTACCACTCCGACTTTCCCCTTGTAGCTACAAGAAAATATGAAATAAAACCATTTTTGCAAATGTTTACAAGAACTGAATAGAAGAATATGCTATTGTAAGAATGCTACTTGAGGAATAGTCAGAGAAATCATGTGAAAGTAACACACTGGATATTTTTTTTAAATTCTGCACGTTTAGTGTACTTTTTTTCCATTCGTTTTCATAAAAATGTGTATTTTTTATTTTTATTTATTTTTTCCCACGTGCTTAAACATGCATCTCACGAAAAAGTGAAACAAATTTCGTCATGGTGTGAACTAAGCTTTAAACCTTTTGACATGCGCAGAGTGGCATTACTTGACGAGAAAATATCCGACGCGCGCAAATATTTTAGTAGGATTTCAACTGGTTAGCCTCTACCCTTAGCTCCGGTTGCCGTTCTCAAACAGCCAAGCTTTTCAAGTCTCTCTGTAGCTTTGAAAAGGCAGGCGGGCGGGCAATAAATGCCATTCCATGCGAGGAATTAACAGGGTCGAGGTTAAAGCTAATCAAATTATGCACAACTGGGTAGAGGTAAAAATGCTGGCTAATTTACCAAACCCTGCTCGCTTAAAGGCACGCGGGATAAAGTGAAGCATTTCAGCCATTTTCTGTCATTAGTGCAGTAAATTTAATTTTTCATAGCAACCGTCTTCTTTTGTTTCTTTACTTTACCCACGTTCCGCCTGACGTCAAAGGAATAAAATTAAGACGTAACTACTCCCATCTAAGGTCGATCCCTCTTCATACAAGTTACTTCCCAAGCACAAGTTTTACCAACTTAACAATGCAAATCAGAAAATAAGATAAGTACTTCTTACACATAAGCGCCCGGTAATTTACATTGCCATTCAGTGGCGTATCCAAACAATTTTATAACAGAACTTATACACATTACACACGAATAACTTAAAGTTTCAGAGCCGCATAAATAACCTACTTTTTTTATAAAGTTTAAGAGTTAATAAACCCACAAAGATTTTCATTTTGTTCTCTAAGATGTTTCTTTTTTCCAAATCGGGAATAGGTTTCCGTTTTTAATTTCTCTACTACGTACAGTAAGTAGAGGAAGTACTGTATTGATGTCGAGATTACACCATGATTATGTTTTGAGGCCCCCTGAACCAAGAAAAGCCTTTTTAGAAAAAGGTCCGTGTGTGTGTCTGTGGACAGCATAACTCAAAAACGAAAAGTCGGTTAAGAACCAAAGTTGGTATTTAAGTTTAATGTCTTTCAAGGATGCGACACGAAGATTTTGAAGAAAATAGTCCCACCCTAAACTACCCTTTACATGGAAAAGTTTTCGAACATTTTGATTTTCTTGAAAATCGCTCAAACGATTTTGATTAAAATGACATATGTTTGAGATATTTTTATGACAAATGAAATGTATATCTTGAATTTTCTGGCTATAGCCCCTGTAGTCGTATTTACTCTGGACGACTTTTGCATAACTGGTAAACCGTTAGAGATAGACCAAATCATACTACACAAAAAAATTAGCTCTTCTAAAATACACAATTTATGTCTGAATATTTTTTTTTTTTTTTTTTTTTTTTTTTTTTTTTTTTTTTTTTTTTTTTTTTTTGTAGGCTGAACCATTTCGGAGATATTTCTTGTTATTTGTGTGAGTTTTGAAAACTTGAAACTTTCGTGAAATGGAACATCGTTGTTCATTTTTTTATATGTTAAGCGTGCAAAGAGAACGGGATCTCAAAGCTTTAAAAGATCTGACTATCGCTCAAAGCCTACTATATTCTAATATTCCCTTTGTACCTACAAGGAAATAAGCAATAAGGTAATTTGTACAAATGTTTATCTCAACTAACACGAAGAAGATATAGGAATAAGAGTTTGTAAGAATGGTTAGTACAAGAGTAGAGAAAGTCATTTCTTAAGTTTTTCCCCTTGAATTCAGGGACATCAAAACGTGTATTTCCGGTGAAAACTGGATAGACCGCTTTCTCTGCCTGTTATGTACGTAGTAAGCACAGTAAGAAGTGAGTGAGAAAGATGGATAATCAGTGAGAAAGAAGAAAGCAAAGCAGATTCTTCCTAATGAATATGACGTAGGCAGGCAGGTAGGTAAGAAACGGGTGAAAGAGGTAGCAAGGTACGTAGCTGTTTGTATGACAGCTGCATGTGACGCAAGTAATTACGTCTTTAATAGAATTTACTCCCACTAGGTGACACCACCACCGCGGCCATCTCTTTCACTCCCTTAATAGGAGCTCCAGATTGAAGACGCCATCGTGATTAATGGTCCCAGCATCTTAACTGATCCAAGTATTTACTCAGCTTGGGTCTATGCTAGCTAGCCAATGCAATCTTAGTCACCAATCAGAGTCGACTTTAATCCACAGTTTCAGCTTCCACAAGCACGAAAATGCAGTGTTTTCAAACTTTGGGCTTCACTCTTCCCGGAAAAGCGCTCCGTCAACTCCCGTGATATCGCCACCTTCACACGCAGGCATGGGCACGAGAGGAGAGGCAGCGACTGAACGTGCCTCACTCACTCCACATTCCCTTGCCGAGTGACACAGGTGCAGTAGTGGCTTGGTTCCACCTGCACGGTGGTAATAATTTCTACACCGTTATTAACTATTTTGTTTATACTAAACATATTTTGCGTACAGTAATTACTGCGGTTAGGCATATTGTATAATCTTCAAGTTTATAACCTTCCTTTATCTTATGCGCATTATATCCTTACGCTGCTTTATGATTAACATACCCGTTTCTTTCTCAAAATAAATAAAGCAGTAAAATTCCATTATTATTTAGCCTTAAAATATATTAAAACTAAAATATTGTGTTCAAACACGAAATACAATAGCTTATATTAAATAAATAATAAGAAAATAAACCACTAAAAAGTGGAATTATGTCGTCACTTTTAAAGTTTACAAATACGAAACCTTTTGAAATAGAAAATAAATAATTGTAAGATCACCAAAGCTAGATTTATCCTTCTGATCAAAGTGGTGTTTGATATAACGCCTTATATTTGCAAATTGAAATTCGGATATTAAACAGCAAACACTACTGTTTTGTGACTTACAAAAAATTCTCTCTACCACTCTTCACGAAACAGCCATACTCGCCACTGAATGAGGCGTGTCGGAAGCTGAACAGTAGTGAAGAGGAGAGCGGGCGGGCGTGTCTATCTCTTAGAACTTACGAGTTATTCAAAAGTCGTCCAGAGTAAGCAGGACTACATAGGCTATAGCTAGAAAGTTCAAGATAGACATTTCATTTGTCATAAAACTATGTCAAACATAAGAAATTTTAATCAAAAACGTTAGAGCCATTTTAAAAAAAGTTAAAATATTCTAAACATTTGTCCATGTAAAGGGTAGTTTAGGGTGGGGCTATTTTCTTTAAAATCTTCGTGTCGCATCCTTGAAAGACACTAAACTTAAATACCAACTTTGTTTTTTAACCGAGTTTTCGTTTTTGAGTTATGTTGTTCAGAGGCTGACACACGCACACGTGCGCGCGCGCACGCACACACACACACACACACACACACACACGCCACTAAAATTCCAGTTTAATCATTTTGATTATTCTATAATAATAGCGCAAATAGTGAGAAAGAATGCTTTTCGAGGTCACCACATTGTTAAGCCAAAGTCCAATATTTTAATGACAAAAGTCGTGGCAATGCCAAATGCATCTGTTGCTTTGAACTTCGTGTTGAAAGTTTGATCAATAAACCACAAAGCTTCAAAGGAATCTACATTTGCAAAGTGATATTAACTTGATGCAAGTTTGTTTAATCGCCCATGAAAATTCTGTTAAATTTAGAGAACTATTTATATATTGTAATAATATTGCTCTTCAATTATTTTTTTACTACTGTAGGTTTTTTATATTTTCACCAAGAATGGCCTAAATGATCACATATACATATTCAAAACTATTTTTGATAACCAAAGTACACATCTAGCATTGCAAACTGGTTCAAAGTTATTCTGCCTCCTTGACAACGTGACGTCAGAGAGGGAGTTTCAATATATGGGATGCTTTTTCAATTGCTAAGTACATTACATTCTAGCTGACATTTCTTCTAATCCGTGTTATCCCAAATATATATTGAGTTCAACCAAACTCACTCTCATATCCCTTTACACGGAAAATATGTCGATAACTTTGATTTCCTCAAAAATGTCAATACAGATGTATCTTCATTGAGAGATGAAGGGAACTGAATGAAAGGAAAATGATGTACAGGAAATCATTGCAGAAATGAAATCACCACAGGATCTACTGACTAGGAGAACTATGAAGAGTTCAATGTCAGAGTGGACGATAGACAGGAATCGAACCCTCGTATGCTAGGCTCAGACGTTACCGTGGAACATCTCTCGTGGTTATGATGGACTATAGAAACGTACTACAGAGTCCTTGAGCTTGAAACAAGAAAACGCGTTAGACAGTTCATGTGGATGCACGACGCGGAACTGGTAATGTGTATGATGTTTCGGGAAAGTTGTTTGCATCAGCTATGAGCTTGGTGATTTTAGAACGTGGCTTGAGCACGTTTTCTTTTCCTTGCTTAAGGCATCTTGTGTTGCTACACCATAATTTTTGGCCAACACAGATGAAAGTTAATTGTATGAGGCTGGTGAACTCCCAGGTATTGGCTTCCAGCGCGAGTCTATGCTAATTAAACCAATCTTCACGAACAGAGCATTGCTATTATTTGTACTATGTTGAACACAACTGGATATTTACAGTTTGGTTCATTTATGAACTAACCATCCAGGTTCTCTGTGTAGTATTGAACTGCGGCCAACCATATCCACAACAGGTCAGCACAGTCGCAGAAGGTAGCGGAGTGTTCAGACTTTTGTTCTGACAAATTTCGATCCTTTTGGGTAAATTGATGAACACTTTTTTCCTTTAGATGGTAATTATTAGATGATGATGGATGGGTGGACGGACGGATTAAATACTTTTGCCAGATTAGTCAATATTTTCACATACACAGACACACAAAAAGTAAAAACGAAGCACAGCATCTCTCACTCTTGATGAAGTACACAGGAGGGAACTTGCTCTGGGCAGTCATTTGAGTTACTGTTTGGTCCAGTCTCATTTGTTTGTTTGTTACAGCAGAGTCTAGCCTTGAGGAGAAGGGGTCATACTTTACCTGCACTGCCTTGCCTCTAACCTAATCCCCGTAACGTAACGTTATATGGGTCCACGGACACCCCACAGTTTCCATTTAAATCCTCTGGATTACTCCCCATGCAGACAGCTTGAGAAAATGGTGCACCGGCTAGCTGAATCCTAGGATTAGTCTTGTGAAAGTTACAGCCTCCCTCTCTCACTCACTCACTCTCTCTCTCTCGGTTCACCAAACTTAGAAAACTGCCATGCTTGAGATATGTATGAAGGTTATATCTTACACACACATTCGCTCATAACACTTGTGTTTATACTATTAAAAATCTGATATGTTGCAGTCACATGACTTTCTCTACTTTTGCACAAACTATTCTTACAAACACTTATTCCTCTATCTGCATCATGTTAATCGACAAACATTTGTAGAAATTATTGCTAATTGGAGATAAACTTTAACATATCGGTGGCTTGCAGATTTTCGAATCCACCACATTCTTTCATTAGCTGAGACGACCAAATAAGTCCATTTACCGTATTTACCTAGCACCAATCTGTTTCTAATTTTGATTTTTATTAAACCTAGTTTAGAAAAAACTCTTCCACAAGATGTGTTTTCTCCACTGATCATCAATTTTCTAAACAGTACGTTCTTAATTGAGATTACCAGATCTGGACACACTGGCAATAAGAGCATAAAGGGTAGAAGGATTCGTAGGATATGAAATGGTTGACTTAGAAGGGTGGAGACAGGCCATGATGGCAAAAGTGGTGTCGATATTTGTAATTACTTTCATTTCGCTGGTGTGGCAAACCAGCGAGAGTGATATTTCGCTGGTATTGAAATTATCGTATACCCCCATAATTATTGTAAGGGCTGACAACCACTAGTACAAACATTCAAATTATCGTATGCCCCCATAATTATCGTACGGGTTGACAACCATGATGTACACACTGTTATAGAATTTCCAAAACCTTCCGGGCTTACAGAGGAATGTTGGGCGATGATGTTGATATAGACAGGGTCTTTGAGTTTAGTTAACTGCAAAAAGTCAATTTTAATCAACCAGTACTCCACTGATAGGACTTATCTAAGCTACTGCTAGTTGCAAGTAACTGTGGCCATGAAGTGTTCAAACATACGATCCATTCAAACACTACTTGAATGTCTCTGATACGTTTGATCAAGCATGGGCAAAATTCGCTCAACTGGGGCACTCCACTTAAACGCGTTCTCGCTTCACTCCACCGGGTAGTGAAAGGAGGTAGCAAGATTTGCTCCTCAACAGCTGCAGGTCAGGGTGCAACGTTTTTGTGCACAGCTGGTGGTATAACTATCCAAATAACGATAGAATTTGACATTAATTTTGAAATCTCTTGCTAGGATTGTATGGGAGTTCAGCTGGTGGAGTACGCTATTGATAAAATAATATCCATGGTATTAGGCAACATTGCTTCCCACTGATCTATGAGCAGTGTTAAAAAACCAGGCTGCAGCACGTGACACCTAGGCCTCTGTAGTGTCTATGGCTCCTGATGGTGTTCTTTGAACAACATCTGTAAGCTATCCTTGTAGTTACAAGATTCTTGTTATGTAAGACCAACTTAGAAAGCGGCTATTACCAAGGCTAATGCGGAAGGAAGGAAGCAGGGAGCAAGAAACTGCCTGTGATGTGTTGAGATTAATGATGCCCCAGCTTACAAAACACCTACAGTCATCTGTTTCCGCAACCGCATACGTCTGCTTAACTGGATTACCAGACGATTAACTGCAGCTCGAAACCAAACGCCATTGTGAATTATCTAAGTGCATTGAGCCTTGGCTTAAATCGCCGGTCAAATTGGAACTATTATAGTACTTTGGCTTTGTGCGGCTCCAAATATTACCATACTCTCCCAAACTAGCAAATGATTCCTTACATAACACTTTATAAAAATCGGCTGCGTATTTTGCACCATTTGGTGCAACGTGTTCTTCTGTAATTCTATAATGTGTGATTTTAACTGACAGAGAATGGATTACGCGACCGACTCAAGGTTTGTTTACATGTATATAAGTACATGAACGGATTATCGCTTGCAGCAACTTGTACTGTGGCTTGCTGCCAAGACAGGACTGGAGGAAGGAAGGGGACGTCACTCAACGGCATGTCTCTTCTGCACGTGAGCCCGCTTCCCCCCCCCCCCCACACACACACACACCCCATCCCCCAAAAAATATATCGTACCTCTGTGGGTAACCACGAGGGGTTTAAATTTGGATCCTCCAAAAGACGCAGTAACATTAACTGCTGATGAGATTGCAAATGCGTTTCGATAGGTTTCCTATAGTAGCCGCCGTGAACCATGCCGGATAACGCGCATGTAGGGAAAAGAGGGGAAGTGCTGCGTTGCGATTTTTCTTGAGAGGCAAAAGAGGGAGGGTTGAAGGAGGTATTCACAAACACGTGGCAGTTGGCGCCACTGAAACATCACATTCCTTTGTTAAACATCATCGGCAACACTGCTCCCCACTACTTTCATCTTTTTCAGGAAGTATTTGTACACATTATACAACATTTCCCTGACTTCACTGTGAATAACGCATTTGGAACTGTTAATGAACTTGAAATAACAAAACGGGGTGGAGTTATTGCTCGGAATTCCTCAATTTACTGTAAAACTGTAGAAATATTCTCACACACATGCTCTGAAACACACTACATCTGGTTGGCTAGGAAACACGTGACTGTGACGTCACTGGAAACTTGTCTACTACGCAAGCGCCTTCGTTCCTGACAGCGAGTCTAATTTTCCATCAAGTGCAGCAACTCAATACTAATACTGAGAAAAATGAAGGTTTTCCATAGCCGCACAGGTTCTTCCAAATAGGAATACGATTGTCACTAAACCAAAATCAGCATGGCGACAAGCATATGATAAAACAGAAGTAAGCAGAACATCAGGGTATTCTAAGACTAGTCATTATCAGAAGTAACAACACAATATGTTACAATGGGCAATTTTTAGGGCTTAAGTGGTAAATAATTTTTTTTTTTTTTTTTTGGGGGGGGGGGACGATAAAGATCAGGATGAGAGGGACGTTCTGAAAGTTTTCATCCTCACTCACAGTTGTGGAGATAGCCAAATTAGTATGATTGTTTGTGGTGATGGTGCAAACAAATTAATGTTAACATTTTCTACAAAATGGACAAAACTGAAATACGAGCTCTGATAAAGTTGATATTGAAGGTTTGACCCTTACAGAAACATAACAGGAATCGGCAGATATTTGATATTCCTGTCCTTTCATCTTCCACGGTTGAGAAGTGAACTGCTGAATTGAAGCGTATCCGCAGATCCACTCAGGACGTCTGAAAACCGCTACGACAGACAGAGAGACGGTGACAAACATTCACAACGCTGTACTCATTGAAGGTACACGAGTTACCTGACACTGACAGGCTGCGCGCAATACATTAACATGAAGTTTTAGCTATGAAAAAGCTTTGCGATCGGTGAGTGCCACGTGGTCAACAATGGATCAACATTTCTCAGCAATTCCAGTGTTTCAAACGTTTTACAACTGTATACGAAAAATGGATTTGTCACTACATGCCAGAGACGAAGGAACAGCCCATACAACGTGTGGGATTCTTTGACGTGGTTCCCTAGACTACTTCTAGATGATCAGAACCATTCCCGGGGAGGGCTTCACTCCTGGACCAACTGAACCATGTTAATTAGGCTAAACGACTACCCTTTGCGAAAAAGTAAGTTCTCTTACAACACGATAACGGGCCTTCACACAGTCAGAGATTCTGCTGCAAAAACTACATGATCTTCATTTGCAAAAAGTGCTTCATAATTATTCTGGTTCGCAGACCTAAAGAACTGCCTGGGTGAACAAAGATTTTTCAGTATTTTCCTGTTGTCTCACCCTTTTTCGACTATTTCCAATTTCACTCGAGGCATTGCTTGAAATTTTCTTCTTATTCTTCAGATAAGGTGTTCGATGATATCCCGTACTCTTTCATATATTTTTTCTTCAATCCTTTTGAACTTCTCGAATGACGGCGTCTTTTTCCGCAAAGGTTAAATTCTTGTACTAGACACGTGGTTTACTAAGATATATATTCACTGAAAATGAACTTCGAATTATATATTTCTTTTTACCTTGCATTAATACAAAGTTCAAGAGACCAACAAAAATCTCGAATTAATGACTATCTCGAATTATTAACGTTTGAATTATCTGAGTCTCACTGTATATTGAAAATTATCTTAGATAGTGTGTTTTCTTGATCAGGCCCAGAAATATAGAACCCCTCTCGTAACTGAACTGACTCGAAGCAAAATATGTGAAAATAAACGAACAAAACGAAACAAAACAACTATTTTACCAAAGGGCTTCAGTCATCGACCGTGTTAGTAAATGTCTGCATTTGCAACGAATTACAACACCGTCTTTTGAACAAATTAGTTTAAAGTATTTGGCAGATGCACAAGTAACTCCGTTTAAGCAGCGTAGATACCATACAACTAGTCTTGTGTACATATAGGTAGTACAAAATACAGACAGATTCATTGAAACTATCTGAGCATGGTCGCTGCAACTATTATCTCCCACAAAACGTATATTGTGAATTAAAGTACTGTAACAAAATGACAATTCGAGAATCCCACTTCTGACACCATGTGACAAAATCACAAAAGTCTACTTCTCACTTTATTTTCCTCTAAAACTGAATCAACAATACAGTTCTCTTTGACTGACTGATTCTTACTCCATGGCAAGGCTGCGATTCCAGTTATTTCGGGTAAATGTCGTACAAAAGAAATGGACATATCTGAAGATAACACTTTTAACTGGAAATCAAAACGGTCATCACAGTAAGTTCTCGCGTCTATTAACTTCAAAGTCCGCACATCATGAAGAAAATAGTGAAGTGACTGATAGCAGAGAAGATAACAAATGATCAGTTTATCCTGAAGATGCAGTTTCAAATCAACTATACACTTGGCTGGAACTCAGAGAACATCCAGTTATCACGAGAGCTTCAGCTCGTATTTTATCATTGTGACGGTTCTTCCAATGAACATTTTCATTTTAACAAAACAGAATACTGAAATGAAAATATTCTGGCACGTACAACAAATAATACAACTTGCTTCAGAGAAAAGCTGATAAGCCTGCAAGTAAATCTTTGCCTTTTAGACTTCCCTTGATAAAAATTTGGATGTGGTACACTCATATGACTTTCTCAAGTCACTCTAATACAAAATATTCTTACAAACCCTTATCCTTCCATATATTTCATGTTAATTGAGAAAAACACTTGTAGGAAAAAAGTATTTAAGACACCAGCTTTTAAGAGGTGGTCGCTATGACTTTGACTTTGAAATTCAATGTTTGTATGAGCATGTGTGGGAGGAAAAGAATAATGGCTTCCATTAGAGAAAAGAACTGCAAAATTCAAGTATGTAAGGATTATCTCAGAAATGATTAATTATCGAAAAATGTTCCATATTAAGGGTAGTCTAGGGCGGGGAAATCTTTTTGGAAATGTTCTTGCAGCATTCTTGAAAGACGATGGACTTCACACCAAGTTTGGTGTTTAATTTTCGTTTTTCAGTTATCATTTTCAAAGACAGATTCACACACACTAATATTTTTCTAAATCATTTTTCTTTCTCTACTACTTATACTAGAGGAATTATTGTATTCCACCAAAAATTTCGGTGTCGAGATTTCACCGGAAATGTACGTTTTGATGCCTCCTAAATCCAAAAAAGGCATATTTAGAAAATGTTCGCGGGCGCGTCTCTCAGTATTTAAGTTCCAATGTCGTTCTAGGTTGCGACAAGAAGATTTTGAAGAAAATTGCTCCATCCTAAACTACTCTTTACGTGGCAATTTTTTGAAAATTTTGATTTTCTTAGAAATGGCTCTAACGATTTTGATTAAAATGCCACATGTTTGAGATATTTTTATGAGAAATAAAACATGTTTTGAATTTTCTGGCTATAGCCCATGAAGTACTATTTACCCTGGATAACTTTTGCATAAGTGTAAACCGTAAGAGATAGACCAAATCTTACTCTACAAAAAATGTAGATCTTGCTAAAACACACAATTTATATCTAAATAAATTTTTTTGTAGAATGAACCATTTCGGAGTTATTCCTCGTTAATTGTGTGAGTTTTGATTTTGAAAGCTTTAAAAGATTTGACTATCGGTCAAAGCCACCTGTATTCCCATATTCCCCTTGCACCTACAAGGAAATAAGCAATAAGATAATTTGTACAAATGTTTATTTCAACTAACACGAAGAAGATATAGGAATAAGAGTTTGTAAGAATGGTTAGTACAAGAGTAGAGAAAGTCATGTGAGTCTCCTGATGACGCAAAGAGAATGGAATTAGTCATCACAGAGCGGCCATTTCTTACAATATTTGACTGCCGTTTCAGGTGATATTCCCATATCGCTATTTTATTTACAATGAAAGATATTGCAAATATTTCTCTTGATAAACGTGAAGCAGATAAAAGATTAACCTTTCTTGAGAAAGTCATGTGAGTGTAACACATCAGATATGTTTCTCCTGGTGCCGCAAAGAGAATGGAATTGTTCATCACAGAGCGGCCATTTCTTACAATATTTGACTGCCGTTTCAGGTGATATTCCCATATCGCCATTTTATTTACAATGAAAGATATTGCAAATATTTCTCGTGGTAAACGTGAAGCAGATAAAACATTAAGCTTTCTTGAGAAAGTCATGTGAATGTAACACATGATTTTGTTAAAGCTAGAAGCACTCATACATTAAGACAATTAGTTCCAATACAAGTGCTGCAGGGCGTTCCAGTGCAGCCAACACACGTTTAGCAAGCTTTGCGTGTAGCACTTGCAGAGGTAATGGTTAATTTCCGGGCGAGCATGCCAGCAAAGGTGCAACTACTATGAATATAATCACCCAAACAGAACGGAAATTTAATTTGCCACATGCGTATGTACTCTACCAGGTTCGCCTATTAGTTTACACGATAGAACGTTCTAGATGCAGGAGTTGGTATAGAAGACATATCAACACTGTTAAACTGCATATTTTTAATGTTTCTTTTTCGCAGAGACTGTCGCGATGTCACATACTCGGGGGAGGGGGGGGGGGCAATAAATGTATATTACACTCACATGATATTTCTCTATAAATTATGGTTTACTCGTATATAGTGAAAATAATTATCCCACATATGAAAACCTCGAGTGCCATGAGTATTCCACGAAATAATTAATAATCAATTTAACACTATTTAATATTGTGTTTAAAAAAAAAAAAATCTGACGTGTTGCACTCACATGACTTTCTCTACTCTTACACTATTTTTACAATTGTTTTGCTTACAATTAATCGTCCATTCTATTGTAAGCACAAGGAGAATATAGGAATTCAGTAGACCTTGAGCGATAGTCAAATCTTTTAAAGCTTTCAAATTCCGTTCTCTTTGCAAGGCCAACATATAAAAAATGAATAACGATCTTCCATTCGACAGAAGTTAGCTCTCCAAAATTCACACAAATATGAAGCAACATCTCCGAAATGGTTCAGTCTACAAAAAAATTTACTCGGACATAAATTGTGTATTTTAGCAAGATGTACATTTTTTGTATAGTATGATTTGGTCTATCTCTAACGGTTTACCACTTATGCAAAACTGGTCCAGAGTAAATACGACTACAGGGACTATAGCCAGAAAATTCAAGATATACATTTCATTTGGCATGAAATATCTCAAACATAAGCCATTTTAATCAAAATCATAAGAGCTATTTTCAAGAAAATAAAAATTTTCGATAAATTTTCCATGTAAAGGGTAGTTTAGGGTGGAGTAATTTTCTTCAAAATGTTCGTGTCGTATCCTTGAAAGACATTAAACTTAAATACCAACTTTGGTTTTTAACCGACTTTTTGTTTTTGAGTTATGCTGTCCACAGACTGACAAGACATATTCCTTGTTATTTGTGTCACTTTCGGAAGAGAAACTTTCGTCAAATGCAACATTGTTCATTTTTTATATGTTAACCATGCAAAGAGAACGGAACCTCAAGAGCTTTAAAAGATTTGACTATAACTCAAAGCCTACTGTATCCCCATACTCCCCTTGTACCTACAAGGAAATAAACAATAAGATATTTCTGCAAACTAACACGAAGAATGGTAAGTACAAGAGTAGAGAAAGTCATGTGAGTGCAACACATCAGAATTTGTCTCTTTCTGTATTACTTTGTGTGCATTTATGTTCTATTTGTGTATAAATATTACTGTATGTAAGCACTATGTGTGATAAACATTGTAATTAGGCTTCTATGCCTGTTATGTTCATAAATAAAGTACATAAATTATGTTCCTGCCGCTTCGCGCTTGTAAAATTGGCATATGAAACGCCCTCGAGGAATTACTGCAGAGATATCTATTTATGACATCATCGTGAGCTGTAATTTGCTACTGTTATATCCTTTCTCCAGAGAGTAGAACACCCTTCAGCTGTTTTCTCGTCAAAGGCCTACAGTGCTGGAAAGTGAAGTGACAGTTGAAAGAGCAAAGACCAAAGTCGTAAGGTTCATAGAGAATATAGCAGGTCTGTTGATTTGAACCTGTGTTTATGGAACGTACGTACGTATCATTGGTCAGTTTCCACGTGACTCACTCCAGCAAGAGCCCGTCAAAGCATATTAATTCACCACAGATGTTAACATTTGAGCGTTTGACTGTTGGGTGCACAGCGGTGATTGACAGATCAACCCCTGCAAGGCATTTTCTACAATGATCCACATGGCAGTGATCAGTTTAAGCACGTTAATATTTACTTACCCAGCCAGACACAGGAGCACCAAAGCTCCATGTGCGTTTGCGTGCCTAAAAAGTAGATTTTCGACAAACACAGGCTTCAACTTAAAGACTATTCACGGGCGTTACCTAAAATGATATGGTATTCTTAAATCGTAGCGCACCTGGGCGTAAAACTAGTTGCAACAAGAATTCATCGTATATATGTTTCCAAAGAAGATGAGCAAATCAATACATGTTTTGAGGCCCCTTGAAATAAAAAAAGCCGTTTTAGAAAAAGGTCCGTGTGTGTTGGTTAAAAACCAAAGTTAGTGTTTCAATTTTAACATCT
The DNA here is from genome assembly GCA_030765045.1 of Tenodera sinensis. NCBI lineage: Eukaryota > Metazoa > Arthropoda > Insecta > Mantodea > Mantidae > Tenodera > Tenodera sinensis. The sequence continues at coordinate 12,536,478 of CM060967.1, read as the reverse complement.
TTGAAGGATGCGGCACAAAGACGAAGAAAATTGATCCACCCTAAACTACGAATGTAAATTTTTCGATAATACTGATTTTCTCAAAAATGGTTCTAATAATCTTGGTTAAAATGTCATGTTATTTTAAATTTTTTGGCTATAGCCTATGTAATCCTATTTATTCTTGATGACTTTTGCATAACTGGTACACCATAAGAGATAGACCAAATCTTACTATACAAAAAATGTAGATCTTATTAAAACAGACAATTTATGTCCAAATGCATCTTTTGTTAGTTGTGTGTGTTTCGCAATACTTCTGCAAAACCTTTCCCATATAACTCTCCCTAACCGAGATTCGAACTCGAGACCTCTTGAATGTGAGGCAGAATGTTACGACCATACCAGACAGGTGGGTGGGGGAGGGAGGGCGCGCGCGCGTGTGTGTGTGTGTGTCTGTGTGTGTGTGTGTGTGTGTGTCTGTGTGTGTGTGTGTGTGTGTGTGCGCGCGCGTGCGTCTGTGTGTCCGTTAACAGCGTTACTCACACGAAAAGTCTTTAAATACCAAACTTGGTATCGAAGTTTAGCATACTCCAAGGATGCACCACTAAGATTTTGAAGAAAATTCATCCACCCTAAACTACCCTTTACCCAGAAGATTTTGATTTTCTCAAAAATGGTTCTAGCGATTTTGATTGAAATGTCATATTTTTTTGACAAATGAAATGTATATTTTGAATTTTCTGGCTATAGCCCATGTGGTCCTGTTTACTGTTTATAACTTTTGCATAACTGATAAATCGTAAGAGATAGACAAAATCTTACTATATAAAATGTAGACCTCGAGTGAAAAATTTCGGAGATATTCCTTGTTATATGTGTGAGTTATGCAGTACTTAACACTTTTCTCACATGGAAGGTCGTTATTCACTTTTTTTAACCTCTTGGCCGTGCAAAGAGAAAGGAAGTTCAAAGCTTTAAAATATTTGTTTACACTCAAAGCATACTTTTTCAGGTTTAGGTCGCGATGCTTCTCCCACTGATATGGAACTTGATTTACGCCCACTTCAGGTGTTTCTGACACTCACTTTGAGCCACGTTTCATTAACAAGGGTTGGCAACACTGTTCGGGTACGATGGCTGCAGGAGGAAGAGCGGGGATTGTGTTTGCAAATCAGAACACCTGGCGCTCTGGTTTTCAAGGAACAATATGACAATAGTGTCATTAGCAGGTAAAAAGAGGATGGGTTTTTCAGTTTCTTAGCAAAGAGGAGGAAGAACATAACAAAAGAACTTAACTTCTTGCTAGACCCACTCATAACTTCAACTTCACTGGTACGTTATACCTTAAACCCAACAAAACTGCCGATGTGCACTAAAATGCCACGTTAACAAAGGCACGAGATAGAATTCTCTGCGCTTCTCCGAAACCCTGACTGGCAGCACTAACATAATGAAAACTGTCAAGTTGAGTAATTGGAGGTGGAGTAAAATCTGATGCACTTGCTCAAACTGAAGCCCGTAAAACTTCCACTCCACCAGCAAAGCGTAATGATTTTCTGATGACATAAAATTTACAATGTGAAAAATGTCCAGAGCAGTAAATGTAAAATAAATGGGAATTCCGTTATAATAAGAATTCTTGACGATCTGGCAGTTCTACTTCTTTCTGTCACATACTGAAATTCTCCTGGTACCCTAGATTCACTTTTCTTTCATGGGGCATTTTACCAACCTTCTCTGTGGAGCATCCAAGCGCTGGTGTATGTTTGGATTCCCAACCCTAAATTTGTAAGTGAAAGTGAGATTTTCGGTTTTGGAATGATACTCATATAAAGGTTCTATAGACATATGTGAATCATTCTGGCGAAATATTTTTTCCCGATCCGCCATTTTTAGAAGTATTGTGGTTTAAGTAAACCACTGCACCACAGTGGTGCTTTTTTACTTTCTCTACTGGTAAGTAGGGGAAGTATTGTATTTCACCGGAAATATATGTTTTGAGGCCCCCTGAATCCAAAAAAAAGCATTTTTAGAAAAAGGTCCGTGTGTGTGTCCGTGTGTCAGTCTGTGGACAGCATAACTCAAAAACGAAAAGTCGGTTATAAACCAAAGTTGGTATTTAAGTTTAATGTCTTTCAAGGATGCGACTCGAAGATTTTGAAGAAAATAGCCCCACGCTAAACTACCCTTTACATGGAAAATTTTTCGAAAATTTTGATTTTCTTTAAAATGGCTCTAACGATTTTGATTAAAATGTCATATGTTGAGATATTTTGATGACAAATGAAATGTATATCTTGAATTTTCTGGCTATAGTCCCTGTAGTCCTATTTACTTTGGACGACTTTTGCATAACTAGTAAACCGTTAAGAGATAGACCAAATTACACTATACAAAAAATGTAGATCTTGCTAAAACACACAATTTGTGTCTGAATAAATTTTCTTGTAGCGTGAACCATTTCGGAGATATTCCTTGTTATGTGTGTGAGTTTCGGAAAATTTAGAACTTTCGTGAAAAGGATCATCGTTGTTCATTTTTTTATATGTTAAGTGTGCAAAGGCAACAGAATCCCAAAGCTTTAAAATATTTGATTATCGCACAAAGCCTACTGTATTCTAATATTCCCCTTGTACCTACAAGGAAATAAGCAATAAGATAATTTGTACAAATGTTTAACTCAACTAACATGAAGAAGATATAGGAATAAGAGTTTGTAAGAATGGTTAGTACAAGAGTAGAGAAAGTCATGTGAGTGCAACACATCAGATTTTTCAGTTTTGTATTTTGTTCTAAATTAATTTCTTACATGGTAATTGTTACTTTTTTTGTACCAACAAACTCGCTAATGGTGTTTTTAAATACAAAAGTCGTGTGTGGGCAATGTTTCAAAGATGGAATCAGAAACTGAAACATTCAATGCCACAGCCGGGATTTAAACCACAGATCTACCGGTTCACGCTCGGCTGCTCTAACCACTAAGCTACCATGACCAACTTGCCTGTATGACATTAAATTCTCCAACCGATTCGTATTTTTTCCTTAGTAGACCACAGTGCATTTTACCAAATTCGCTTTATGGACCTATCAAGTTTGACTTGGAAAGTCAATTAGTCCACTGTCATATTTTAGAACAACAAATGTTAAATGTATGCAACAACTGTGAAAGGTTTTCAGCATGTTTTATAATACCAAAGCGATTAATTCCATGTTCAAGAAGGTTATACAGACTGTTAGTAACTACTTAACTTAAAAAAAAGGTTCCAACTCAACAGGCTGCTAAAACCAGTTTTCTGTATTGCGTTTTAAAGCACATACTACATACAAGAAACAAAAAGACTTCATTCCCTGAGTGACTTGGGCGATAACTTCGCAAGGTCTCATGCATAGACGTCATGTTTGCAATCAACATTTCCAATTTTATTGCTAAACAAAATGCATGAGGAAAATGTCTCTTGTTCAACACGTGTTTTCAGAAACCAGCAAAAAGTGGTTCTTACATAACCTCATTTGTGTGTTTCTACTACATTTACTATGGAACTGTGTTGGGATTCATTCCCTTCGAACTCCTGCATCTTATGGCCTTGGCGATTGTCACCATGAGCAGTACATATACGTGCTAGGCATGGTGCTCTGCTGTTGTTTACAAAAAGGCATTCAAACTTTCAAAAACTAACTCATTATTGCACAACTCTGGACCTTAAAACAGTCTGAGCCATCCATATTTACAGTTTACGTTCTCTAATTGAACTACGCCCCTCCAGATTTACATAGGGTCTTACATAACCAACAAACAAAGCAAATGAAACTAAAAATACTTTTTTTAAATATTCGGACATGTCAAATTTAATATTATGAAAAAGAAATTTAAAAAATCTGATGTGTTGCACTCACATGACTTTCTCTACTCTTGTACTAACTATTCTTACAAACTCTTATTCCTATATCTTCTCCGTGTTAGTTGAGACAAACATTTGTACAAATTATCTTATTGCTTATGTCCTTGTAGGTACAATGGGAATATTAGAATACAGTAGGCTTTGTGCGATAGTCAAATATTTTAAAGCTTTGAGATTCCGTTCTCTTTGCACGGTTAACATATAAAAAAATGAACAACGATGTTCCATTTCACGAAAGTTCTAAGTTTTCCGAAACTCACACACATAACTAGGAATATCTCCGAAATGGTTCACCTACAAGAAAATTTATTCAGACATAAATTGTGTATTTTGGCAAGATCTACATTTTTTGTATAGTATGATTTGGTCTATCTCTAACGGTTTACCAGTTATGCAAAAGTCCTCCAGAGTAAATACGACTACAGGGGCTATAGCCAGAAAATTCAAGATATACATTTCATTTGTCATCAAAATATCTCAAACATATGACATTTTAATAAAAATCGTTAGAGCCATTTTCAAGAAAATCAAAATTTTCAAAAAATTTTCCATGTAAAGGGTAGTTTAGGGTGGGGCTATTTTCTTCAAAATCTTCGTGTCGCATCCTTGAAAGACATTAAACTTAAATACCAACTTTGGTTTTTAACCGACTTTTCGTTTTTAAGTTATGCTGTCCACAGACTGACAGACTGACACACACGCGGACCTTTTTCTAAAAATGCTTTTTTTGGATTCAGGGGGCCTCAAAACATGTATTTCCAGTGAAATACAATACTTCCCCTATTTACCAGTAGAGAAAGTAAAAACAAGTATGTTCACTCCACGTGGAGTCTTAGTAACCAAGTTCTCAATTCCAATTCTTTTTCTATTTCATTAGCTGTAGAGGTTCTTGCTAAGAGGTTGCAACTGTGCAGAAAGCACTGAGGAGGAAGGGCCCCTTTTGTAAAATGATTATAACGCGGCGACCGAGTAAATAGACAATGAAAACATTTGCCTCTCAGTAAAGCCTTTTAAATGTAGGTACTCCCATTTTGTCATTGTACCTACAAGGAAATGTTTAGAATATCCATTTCTACAAATGGGTATCTTCAAGTTAACGCGCATGCGGTTTTAGGAATAGTTTGTACATTATACGAGTAGAAAAAGCCATGTGAATGCAGACATCACACTTTTTCATTTTTTCTGAAGGGTAAAGGTATTTAGTTGCATGACAAAAGGTTTAATTATAAATGGGGAGCATTTTGAACACATTAAATAATCAGAATTCATTATCCAAATCATGGAGTAAATTGTTAAGCCAACAATTAAAATGTTCCCATAACCAAACCTTATGTATGAAACAAAGAAACTGTTCATGCAAGCTAATAACTTAATCCCTTTTAAGGAAAAAAAGATGAAATATGTTCCCAGTCCACTTCTGTAATGTAGGGCCAGCGCGCATGCCCCACACGCATGAGCTTCCGAGTTCGAATGTTGGTTAACATGAAGGTCTTTTCAGGGGTTTTGTCTTATCCTGTACAATGAATGTCGCGTAACTTTAAGCCAGGGCCTCTCAAAGCTTAAAATCGCATCGGGTGCAATTCAGCGTGCAGAGGTTCCTTACACAGTGAATCGTGGCGACTCGGTTAACCTCGGCACAACTCGCGCGCTGTAGAGCGAAGAAGCGAGAAAGCGCGTGTTGATAGACGGCTTTCTTATCAGTGAAATACAAACACCTAATGATGGAACGACGAGCTCCAAGTAAAGAATGCCTTAAGTTCGTTTATAGTAAAGTAGGAATTTATTATTTTTTAACGTCTTGATTATAGAGCCAAATGCTTCATCTACGCTACAGTAATCTATTGAAAGACAATGTAACAGATTACCCCAGAAACAAGTGGCCAAATCATAGCATAGGGGATGCTAGAGGGGCACAGTGTCCTATAGTTTTAAAAATGAATAAAGTTTTATTTACATAAGTCCTTACTCATGAAAGACTATGTATACAGACTACATAAAAACAGCACATCTATAATTTGCTGGCTCCGTGAAAACTTAATGATTATTATTAAAAAAAAGTTGTAATAGTCATACAAATACCTCAAAAACCCTTAGCAATAGGTCGTAGAGAACAGTTTGGGTCCAATCCGTTGGCAACACCTCTGTTTTCTGCACTCACCTGCAACAACAAAAAAGACATTGTTGTAGAAAACCACACTTACATGACTTTCTCTACTCTGGTACAAACCATTCTTACAAACATTTGCAGAAATTATCATATTACTAATTTCTTGTAGGTACAAGGGGAATATGAGAATACAGTAGGCTTTAAACGATAGTCAAATCTTTTAAGAGCTGGTCACTATGTGACGACTTTGAAATTCCATTCTCTTTGCATGGGCAAAAGACAAAAAACGAATAATGTATTCCTATTTCAGAAAGGTATAAAATATGGAAAATTCAGGCAAATGATAAGGAAATTATAGAAATAGTTCCCTCCAGGAAAAAAGGAGAAGAATATTCGCACTAAAGTGTAGTTTGGGGTGGGCGGTTTTCTTGAAAATGTTCGACGCTAGAAGACACTGATTTTAAATACCAATTTTAGTATTTGACCGACTTTTCGTTTTTTAATTGTACTACTTACACAGATACGCGTGCGCGCGCACGCACCTTTTTCTAAAAATGCTTAAATGTTATACTTTCCCTACTTACTATGCGTAGACAAGGTAAAAAGCGTAGACTTTTAATCTGCTTTCTGTTAATAAGATAACATTTGCAGAATTGGTTTTATAACAATTTCCTTGTAGGTACAGGCAATAAAAATGAGCACATTAGGAGATCAGAATATTTCTAACTCCCAGGTCATGCTGCAACGCGGTTTACACAAGTCGATATTTCCAACATACAAGTCAGTTTATTACTAGTTTCTGTTCTATATGTTATCGTCTGTTGGATATAGCCTATTTGTTTGTGGCTCTTAACACCCGTCCGCTGCTAGAGCTCCATAAATAAGGCGATGACCGACCAAGCAGCCGTCTGGTGTCCACGGGGAACACTGTTTCCTATGAGCAAGCATCCACGCCATTTGTCCGTCACCGCCACATACCACAAAACCTAGAAGCACACCTGAAATATGAGATGGAAATGGAAGAAACAGAGAAATAATAGCACCATTCGCCCACCGAATGAACAACCACGAAAAAAACCAAATTCAAAGTGGGTGCTCGAACCGGGAATCGAACCCGGGGCCTCTCGAATGCGAGCTTCACACGTTACCGAGGTAGCATCGTCCTCGCTGGCAATAGAACAAAGGTCTCCATCACCACAAAAACTCGCAGGTGTTGCACTATGTCCTCTTGGACCACCTGTCTGGCACAAGGCACTAAGTCCAACACTTCCTTACTGCATGCGAGCACCTCAACATTCCGCGATATGACCTGAAGTCAAACCCACTAATGCCAACTACAATAGTTCATGGATATACATACACCTGCTTCATATAACAGACATTTATATTAACACTCTTAAGTTTAGTGAAATTGTACTTTGTTTCACGTAAGAAGTTGTGGTTACCAACATGGTTTAGCTTTATTGTGAAGACCCTGAATTGCTAAAAGCGTATAAAAACATTATGAGTTGTATCACATTGCTTCCTGTACCCTTCAATGAAGTATTCTTACATACAGGTTCTTTTACACTGCGTTTACTACAAAACTTGGCCGGCAGGCACAGGGCCCGTCTGCCCGTCACTACTTGGCCGTTTGTAGGTCACACATGCGTAGACGTCAGATTAAATCTCAAATCACACTAACAATTATCAGAATAAACACAAACCATGCATTATCACAGGAGATTTTGAAAATGCCGACCATCTGCGTGAATACATCCACGGCATTTTCTGAGGAACTTTTTATTCTGCGTTTCTTTTCTGTCCTGATATTTTGTTCTAATTCGTCCAATGTGTGGGAATTAGTTTTGTATACTTTATTTTTCAAGTTGCCCCATAAATAAAACCGTGTCGTAAGAATAGGGGACCCAGCGGGTCATAAACCCTTACTAATGATTCTATCCTCAAAAATGTCCTCAATAAACTGCAATAGTCATCAGCTGTATTTAAAGTCCTTATAGGAATATCCAGACTGTCAGCTGTTCAAAACGTTGTGCCAGTATATTATCTCTCTATATTTCTGCATTTATGCTACACTCATGAAAATTGCCCTATTATCTGAATCCATTTATTACGCACCATACAGACTTTTTGGTCATGCAAGGAAGTTTCATGAACGAAATTGGTATGGATTGTGTTGTGATGACATATGACCACGTAAATGAAATCATACTTCGTCACTCAATAGTATTAATCGTGGATCGATTACTGCATCATTAACTTTCCTCAAAATCCAGTCACAGAAATTTACCCAAATCTGGTGATCAATGGTAGCAATTTCTGGACAATAACCTTGTATGGTTTAAGTAGCAAGTTTTGTTGCTTTCCATGCTGAAGATTTTCAAATGTCAGTTTCTTGTGCAAAGCGCCGAAGAGATTTTCGAAGTGACCGTTCTAGACTTTCTCCGATTTCGTCTAATTTCTGTTCCGTAAGCACACCCCTTTTTATCTTTCTTTTCCTACCATGAACTGTTCCCGTCTCTCTGAATTTATTTACAGACGGGCGGTATCTCTACTCGGAATACGCACGCCAGAAAATTCGGTTACAAATTGCATTAAAACTTCCCTACAAGGTGAGGTAAGCACATACGTATCGTACATAAATACTCTTTGTTGCACTAAATACTGCAATCGATTAATTTTGAAAACACTTCAAGCAAAACTAAACACTTGTAAACACCCCTAATGTTAGTTATGTGTGAACTGGTGTAGAACAACACGTATTACCTACCTGGCGGAACTAAAACTGACGCACAGTGACGAGCGTAGGGAGATGCAGTAAAGGTCACACGAGCCGTGCACCTGCCGGCCAAGTTTTGTAGTAAACGTACTGTATTTACTTCAATTTAATGGAGATAGACATTCTCTTGACATAGCCAAGAAATAAGAAAAACGAATAACAACTTCCCATTTAAAATTCAAATTAATAACAAGTAGTAACTTAAAAATAATTAGCGTCATTTTGTATATGAAGTTTCTGCCTACCTCTTAGGGTTTACCATTTAGCATAATGATATTTTTCATTTGTCACAGAAATGTTTTGGCACATATTTTCGACATTTCCAGAACATATAGGTAACATCAAATATTTTTCTCAAGCTTTGTAGCACTTAAAAATCCGAAGAGTAATATTCACAATAATTTTATCCTAAAATACCCAGTGCATGAAGTAAAACTGTAAAACATGAATATGTGACACCCATAAAACGTTATTCGACTGGTATGGAGGTTACAGGGTTTGGCAACTGCTTTCACTTGGAAATGACTGGTTTAATTTGTTCTGCTTGCACATGTCCGTTACCCATACTAAAATAACAAAACTGGATTCAATAAATATTTCAGGCTGCAACTGCAACACACGTGCAAATGCTCGTGCTTGTTTGTTCAAACTGAAAACAACTTAGTGTTTAAAATCTAAACCGAAAAGTGAACATTGTTACCTTAAATCTGATGTTACATTCACATGACCTTCCTTAGATATTCTTCAACACATTATTCTTACAAAAGTTTATTTTTCTCTCTACATTTTCGAGACAGAGATTTGCAGAAATGGTTTATTATATTTCGTTGTGGGTACAATGGGAGTCTTTCTAGAGCTAGTCACCGAGTGATGGCTTAGAAATCCTATGCTCTATGCATAACCACGAGAAAACACGAATAGCGACCTACCACTTGAAAAAAGTAAAAATAGGTATTTGAGAATTTACACTAATGAAAAGGTTTATTTTCGAAATCTTTAATGCCACAACAGCTTTTAGTTGACTGGGATCTAGGTATTTTTCGTGGAAAGACAAACATACGATATTTAAATCAAAATCCTTAGAGCCCTTTTTTTAGAAAATCAAAATTATCGAAAAATTTTCCATGTGAAGGGTAGTTTTTCGGTGGGGATTTTCTTGAAAGTCTTCGAGTTGCATTCTTGGAAGAAATTTAAACTGAAATACGAAGTTTGGTATATAAACGAAATTTTGTTTTTGAGCTATGTTGTTCGCAAACACGCACATAAATGCTTTTTTATCCATAGACCTCAAAACATATTTCCAGTCGGTATCAAATCCTTGGGTGAAATATAACACCTTGTCTAACCTACTCTACATGTATGCGATAGTAGACAACTAAAAATAAAAGTAGATCCAATGGAAAACGCAGCACTATATTACTACCAGAAAAAACGAAGCGGTTAACTTGAGAACAATTGACTAATATTTGCAGTAGAATGTCGTATAGCGAGTTGCTATCCGTGACCTACCTTAAGGTTGTTGGACCTGTCTTTGTGCACAACAGCCAAGTCATCTAGGGGTCAAATTCCTTACAAGGAATTATAAAGTTCCGATGTTCCACAACGAACGCAAACTGTCACAAATAAAACCGGTTACTGAGTTGATATGAAAGTAAGAAACACTAGCATTTACTTTGCAAGGCTTCACACACTGAACAAACATGAAATGACTGGGGTATCCAAAGAATAAAACAATAGCTAACAAATGACCATCACTGTCGATGAGCACTTGTTTCAAAGGCAAGAACTGCCATATAACAGATGAAGGTGGCATAGAAATGGTCGGCTTGGGGAAGATACACTAACCTCACAAATTTTAAATGTAGACAACTTTGGAAGAAATTGGAAAAGAGGAAACAACGGTAGAAAGATACTACAAAAGTAGGGGTTTCTGGAAGGAAATTAGAACAAGGGTGGAGGATATGGAGAAGCAAAAAATTACAAGAGAGACAGAAAATTACATCGAAGCGTGCAATAAGCAGACCAGAATGGGGTATGCATGGGCTAGAACATCCATAACGAATTTAAGTGGCATAATTGGAATGAAAAGGGGGTAGATTGTGTAAAAATTGGCACTATATTTTGAATGTAATGGTACGGAAAGCGACAGAGAATTTAATAACCAAGAAATGGAAAGATTTTCCAATACAGCTAAAAATTAGGAAACATTTTAGCCCAAGATCAGAGGAGTATATGGAGAAAGGAGGAAAATATTTAGGAAGAATAAGGTTAAAATGAAGTATGCAATAGGATTAGGTGCTAAAAGTTAATAATGGATATAGTAAACTTCCCCATAATACATAAAGCAAACTTAAATATAAAGGGAAGTAATAGAAATAAGGAACTACAAGAGGAAGAAATGAATTGTAATGCCTAACGGAAAATGCGCGCTTGAATAAATAAATGCTATGTAAGAATACAATTAAGGTATCAAACAAAGAGAATGGTAATTATGGTAAAATATGACGTTTAAATATTGAACTGTGATTGATCAGTGGTCCACTAAATACGCTGTTCAGGCTTCTTACGTCTAGGAGATTGTCATGATCGTGTTTGTGACAGACGGACAATTGTGCCTTGGGTCAAGTCTTGGAAGAGATATAGAAAGGTGGAAAATAAATCATCCTAGCATCTGAGCAGAAATGCAGCATTCAGCCCATCGACATAAGCTGACAATGCAAATCAGCCGACGATCGCTTCACCGGATATTGGAGGCACAATTGAAATCTCATCCTTATAAGCTGCAAGTTATTCACAAGTCAAGTCAAATAGACCGACAGTTGGGGGTACATCTGTGCCAGCATCAGGAAGTGCTTGCAGAGAACAACTTTCTGTCTAATCAGCTTATGTCAGATGAAGCAAATTTCCATTTGTGAACAAGCATAACATCGATAATGGGCAGACACCAACCTGAAGTTACCTCATGAAACCCCACTCGGCAGCGTTTGGAGTTATTGGCCCATGCTTTTTCCAGCACCCCCAGGGCAGATGATGTCTTTGAATCCAGTCTCTGTTTCCAGATCGACTAATTTCTCACTTGACGTTCTGTATACATCCAGATTTCTTGACCTATCAGCTACAGATTTCTTTGAAGTACTTCCTGGAGGTCTTTTTCACTCACAAGGAGACAATTACGGAATTAAAGGCTTCCATTCGTGGCATATATAACTTCCTGAGTCGACTACATGATTGCGAAGTGAAGGAAGGAGAACATTTAAGGGATATTTTCAGAAAGTAATCCGCTTTCACCAAATGGCAAAATGTGAACATCGTCTTCAAATAAACTGCATGTCTAGGTATGCAGCCTTTCTCCATAAATCCATTGTTCTTTCTGTACTATACATTTTGCTCCACCTGTATAATCAATCTGTTCAGGTGAACTGAGCTATACGGAATCCTAAATACAAAAGTCACGCGATGCAGATATAGCCAAGGAAAATACATCACTATGGCAACATCAACATGGCTGAAATTAAGCATTAAATATTCTCATAGGACATTGGATAAAACATGGTAATCGCATTTTGAAATGTCATGTTGATAGAAAAGAGAAACATTAACGCCCAAACACACCTTATAGTCCAACATCACAAGGTGCAGATAATTTCGGTTGGTTACACAGGTATACGCAGCAAACGGATAATTAGTAAGTACTGCTTTAACAGTGTAAACAAATATGTCCAATACAATTATTATCAATGAAGAACGATTTTGCCGAAAAATGTGTCAGATATTTAGAATATTTGGAGCCATTTAGCTTCTTGGGTGGAATACAATACGTCCTCTACTTACTATACGTAGTAGAGAAAGTAAAAAACAATCGCCTGGAGCCACTGCGACACTGAATCTCCACTAACTTTCCTTTGCGTGTTTCGTTGGAGAAAAGAAGGCTGGAAGAGAGGTCGGGATTCGAACGTGAGTCCAGGTCATTGCTCATCTCCCGGGGTGCCAGGATGAGAGGTTGCACGGAGCACAATGCAAACCAAAGGAAGGTACGTATTGTTCGCTGCAGCATTGATCCAAAAACCCGCTCTTCCATTGTCGTCAAATCTGAATGCGTTTCCGCAACCATTTCTACCACAGTCCCCCCGCCCGCCTTAAAGAACTCTCAGCACCCACATCTGCCCAGAATACATTTGATAAAGCATATAAAACACCCCAAGAGCGGCACTAAACTAACAGTTTCCATAAACGTTTTCAGCCAAGACTTCTTGCTAATCCAGATCAAACTTTAATTACACATTTGCATATTTCGTTGTAGATATAACAATACTGCAGCCTAAAGGCACAGTCAGATGTTTAAAAAATCTGATGTGTTGCACTCACATGACTTTCTCTACTCTTGTACTAACCATTCTTACAAACTCTTATTCCACTATCTTCTTCGTGTTATTAGAGGTAAACATTTCTAGAAATTAAGATATAAAAAATGAATAATGATTTTCCATTTGACGAAACCTTAAGTATTCCATAACTCATACAAATAACAAGAAATATCCCCGAAATGGTTCACAATAAAAGAAAGAATTATTTGGACACAAATTCTATGTTTTAGCAAGATCTAGCCAGAATATTCAAAACATACATATAATTTGCTATAAAAATATCTTAAATATATAGCATTTTAATCAAAATCGTAAGAGCCATCTTTTAGAAAATAAAAATTGTCGAAAATTTTCCATGTAAAGGGTAGTTTAAGGTTGGCGAATTTTCTTTAAAATCTTCGTATCGCATCCTTCAAAGGTATAAAACTTAAAACATCAATTTTGGTTTTTAACAGACTTTCATTTTTGAGTAATGCAAAGACTTTTTTCTAAAAATAATTATATTGAATTCAGGGGATGAAATCTCGACATCGAAATTTTGGAAATATATGTTTTGAGACCCCTGAATAAAAAAAATTTACATTTTTAGAAAAAAAGTCCGTGTGTCTGTCAGTCTGTGGACAGCATAATTCAAAAACGAAAGGTCGGTTAACCCTTTACATGAAATTTATTTTGAAAATTTTGATTTTCTTGAAAACGGCTGTAACAATTTTGATTTAAATGCCATATGTGCGAGATATTTTTATGGCAAATGAAATGTATATCTTGAATTTTATGGCTATAGCATATGCAGTCCTATTTACTCTGGATTACTTTTGCATAACTGGTAAACCGTAAGAGATAGACCAAATCTTACTACACAAAAATGTAGATCTTGCTAAAATACACAATTTATGTCTGAACAAATTTTTTCGTAGGGTGAACCATTTCGGAGATATTCCTTGTTATTTGTGTGAGTTTCGGAAAACTTAGAACTTTCGTGAAATGGAATATCGTTGTTCATTTTTTTATGTTACGTGTGCAAAGAGAACGGAATCTCAAAGCTTTAAAACATTTGACTATCGCACAAAGCCTACTGTATTCTAATATTCCCCTTGCACCTACAAGGAAATAAGCAATAAGATAATTTGTACAAATGTTTATCACAACTAACACGAAGAAGATATAGCAATAAGAGTTTGTAAGAATGGTTAGTACAAGAGTAGAGAAAGTCATGTGAGTGCAACACATCAGATTTTTTTATTTCGTGGTCCTTATCTGGTGAAATATCTGTATCGGATAATTGGGTGGAATGTAACTTGCATTTACCTACTTATCCAGTAAAAACGTTACCTAGTTTCTGCCGTATTTTCTGTTTCGCTTCGATATTCGCGATATATTTACTAACGCGCATTATCTGATAAAAAGCTCTTTAATGCTGGGAAAGAGAACACACATTCCACACATTACCTGCCCCCAGCAAATGCGGTGCATTCCTTTCAACTTGCCGCATTCCGTGAAGCAACAAAACCCATTAAGGGAAATTGGCTTCATCGCTCAAGTGTGTTTATTACTCAGGGCAAATAGTTACAAACTCACTCGCAGCAACCCTGTGTTAACCGAAGTCATTCTCTAAGGGTGTGCGATGCTGAATTTTCAGCATTTTCCTTTATACTGCATGCTTGAATAAATAAAATTGGTCGAATCTTTGTAACAACTACTTTATGGGTTACTTCTGCAATTAGCAGAGAGACAGAGGTTCAAAGCATGAGTTATTTGTGTATTTTCTATTTGTTTATAAAATGAGTTATTTAGCTACAAAAGATATTAAATAAATGGATTCCAGTGTGTCTATTGGAATAAATTCATGAACATATACCTGGTAAGCATGCAACTTTGGCGTGTATGTAGAGCGAAAGGTCAGGAATGTTGACAGTAAAATCTACTTGCTCAGGTCGTAATGACTACTTGGGAAAGTAAAAGTGTCGACCTAAGTAGCTCAGTTGTTTAGACGCTGGTCTACTGATCCTGAGATCGTGGGTTCAAACCCGGCCCAGATTGATGGTTTTCAAGTGTATTTAAAACGACAGCCGTTTGTCAGTAGTTTGCTGGCATGTAAAATAACTACGGGACGAAATTCCGGCACACTGGGTCAAAGACTTGCAACCGTTTCATTTTACGTCGAACAGGAGTGACAGCTGATTGTTCACTAAATGCTAATTAAAGGAGTTACAGCAAAACATTCTTACTTGACGGTTTTTAAAACATGCTGCCATTGCTATTATACGCACATTCTACCGTTATACTCGTAAGCAGATTCGATTCCCTTTTGCTTTGCTATATATTTTACTAAATCGTGACCGTCTGCATAAATATTGGTTGGATATCCACAGTATTCTTTTACTTTACACGCATTTTCTACTCCATGACAATGTAAGCTTAAGGGTGTGTGGAAAGTTCTATTTAACCAATGTTAAATTTCTCTATTCATGTTCCTTTTTCACACAGAATTGAAATTTCTACTACTTAATATTGAATGTACTATTATGATTTCAACAGGAGAGTCTGTCTCTAATCTATTTTGTTTTTTAAGAAATATTTTTAAACAAAGTACTTAAAAACAAATTAAAACAAGAAATACATTTTTTATTTTGAGAACAAAACAGAAATAAATCCCCATGTTTCAAGTAGTAAACATATACAAGGTGCATGTGCTAAAAAACTTACAGCTGTATCTTTTATATAGGCGGAGAAAAGGGTATATATGAAAAAATGTAGCTTTTAAGAAATTAGCGATAAAGTAGAATGTCATTTCACTTGCTAAAGCAACACATTTCTTCACAGACATGGTAACTGGATCCTGACATTTTCGCTACAGACTCGCCTTGTGCAGCTTGTAATGAAGATATATTAATTAATTCATAGTGAAAATCAACACTTTCACTTTCTAACATTTCTTCATTAAGTTCTTGTGCAGGTTTTATCTTTTAATGAGGTGAACTACGTACATCTGTATTATCTGTATTGAGGTTAGGGCTACCACAGCAATTTGTTTCTATTATTTCTTTCAGCTTACTGACATTTTTTCCGTTTCTTGAATAATCTCGTACTTCTAGGCATTTTAAATATTAATATATAAACACAGGGATAAGCAAAACTCTCACTTTGCACCACAGAAAACAAAAATTGCAAGACAAAGCGACAATTTGCTAGCACACAAAGAAACATAACCGATAGTCAGGCTGTAGCAGGCTTGCCAACAGAGAAATAAACATCCCTAAAGATATCGAAAGTTTCATTTCGACATCTCTCAAAAGACAAAAGATACTCGTATGAACTTTTGAGTGTCATACTTTTTATGTCACTTTGCTGTCATTTTGATAGTTTTTACTTTCTCTACCGCGTATACTAAGGTAGAGGAAGTATTGCATTCACCCCAAAAAATTCGATGTCGAGATTTCAATGGAAATATGCTTTGAGGTCCTCCGAATCCAATGTGTGTGTGTGTGTCTGTCTGTGTGCCAGTCTGTCAGCTTGTGGACAGCATAACTCAAAAAAAGTCAGTTAAAAACCAAAGTGGGTATTTAAGTTTAATGTCTTTCAAGCATGCGACACGAAGATTTTGAAGAAAATTCCTACACCCTAAATTACCCTTTACATGGAAAATTTTTCGAAGATTTTGATTTTCTTGAATATGGTTCTAACGATTTTGTTTAAAATGCCATATGTTTGAGATATTTTAATGACAAACGAAATGTATATCTTGAATTTTATGTCCATAGCGTATGTAGTCCTATTTACTCTGGATGACTTTTGCATAACTGGCAATCTGTAAGAGATAGACCAAATCTTACTATACAAAAAATGTAGATCTTGCTAAAACACATAATTTATGTCTGAATAAAATTTTTTGTAGAGTGAACCATTTCCGAGATATGCCTTGTTATTGGTGTGAGTTTTGGAGAACTTACAGTTCTGATAAATGGCACAGAGTTATTCCATTTTTATGTTAGCCGAGCGCGCGCGCGCGCCCACCCACGCACATTTTCTCTTTTATAGCATTAATATACATGATACTAAAGAAGAACTGGTATTCACAGAAGCTCTGCACCTAAACCGATCCCACAAAAGTCACCTTTGCGACTATCAGTTGCGAAGCATCGTAAACCCAACGATAAGATAACCACGACACGAATTTGGAAAGAGATAAGACAAACTTGAAACTGTGTTCCACTTCCATAAAATGTCTCTAAAAACCAGTTATTGTTTGTATCTTCCTCAGGAGCAACCGAGTAATGGCCACTTGCAGGATAAACAGTTGCCAAACGTTTCATAACGGGAACATCATTAACAAATGAATCGCGGCTAAGTCACGTGGGTTTAAGATAAGCAACAATACATTGACACGCACGATGTGGCAGTTTACAATACTTTTCAGTGTTTTATTGAGTCGCGAAAGCAAAACACAGTGAAATTCAAAAATATTTTATTTGCCACACTTAGCTACACTTATATGCTAGCTAATAAGCGAGAAAAACTATGTAATGTAAATTACTGAATATTCTAAATAATTTCTGTATAAGAATATAATGCTGGATTAGAAATCAACATTATTAAAAACAAATGCGTACTACCCCCCCCCCCCCCCAATGTGGTATTTATGTACTCTTAATATACGTTAATATGCATATGTTTAAAAAGTGTCCGATATTGTAACAGGAGTTGGGGAAAAGGTTCGTGTGTCCACGCGCGCGTGTGTGCCAATCTGTGGGCACCATAATTGAAAATGCTTGATCTCATTACCCTCTCCGTATGAACCGGACAGAGTGAAGACCTGGAAGCGGGTGGTCAGCGAAAGAGCAGGTATGCGAGTGAGGAAGATATGAAATTCAGGAAAAACGGATGAATGGAAAGGTGATGATGGAGCAGTTGGTGGAATGAGCGGCATGGGAACACCATAGAAAGCCCACTCAGGCGCCGCTTTATCCACCACCAATACCACGTGCGGGTCCCTTGGGTCGAATACAATACTTCCTCTAATTTAAGTAAGTAAAGAGAAAGTAAACACTACGATCAATATCATCAATCACAAGATTGCCGAAATAAAAGACTTTCACCATTAACTTCCACATTTGTGTAGTACAAAACACTTCCAGAGTAAAACCTATATATCACTGGAGCGCAGTATTTTTTTATTTTACACCTCTTTTTGTGTAGAGCTGTAACACACTACATGATTTTACTTCGCTCGCATACAACAGAAAAATACGATTTATAGAGAATCTACTGGCAGACAACCAAACCCAAATTTATGGAATTTTTGTCACTTCGCCACTCAGGGGCGGAGTCCACAAGCAGATCGCGTAAATAAATCCCAAGTTTCGATTTGCCTGTCCACAGTCTGAGAGGCAGGAAGCGATGGAAATAACGTTCCGGAGATGTATCGAAGTCTGCCACCATTCTATGTACGAGCTTATTTATCATAAACAGTATATGTCTCAACTCTGTGGCCCCCCCCCCCCCCCACACACACACACACACACACACACACACACCTTTTTTCTAAAAATGCTTTCTTTTTTGGATTCAGGGGCCTCAAAACATATGTCTAGTGAAATCTAGCTATCGAATTTGAGAAAGGAATCCAATAGGTACCTAACTTCCCTATAGGTATTAGAAAATGCAATAGGTAAACCGAAATAGCCTATGTTTTGAAAAATTGCTAAACTGGCTGAATCATTGTGTCTAAATTGGCATCACTGATGCCAGCGTCATCTATTTAGGAACTACTTTCTGGAATACGCACAGATCAGCGGTCAACAACACAAAATACTTGGGGATGACGTAATGTTGCGTATTGAAGGGGAGGGAAGACTCCACCTTTGCTTACGTCACTGCCCAATATGCCAAGGTCAAGGTGAGATAGGTTAGCATTTTTATCGCTAAGGTTTTTGTGAATGTCTGGCAACAGTAGCCGCCTGCCGAGAAAACAAGGAAACTACGAGTCACGAAGCGTTTTGTAACTGCGAACTCTCCTGTCTTCCTGCGACTGTCTACTGTCTTCAGAAGGAAGCAACTGCTATTAGGTCTTCCGCAGAGAGAAGCACTCAGTGATAAGAAAATTATAGAACCATACTCAGAACAGGTATATGCATACCGAACACAATTTGATTATAAACTTTCATGAATATTGTAATTCTGAGCATTTCAAAGTGAACAGGATACCTTTTTACTTCTCTACTCCAAGTAAAACACGAACTATTCCATCCCACCCAAATTCGACACCAGAAATACACGTTTTCAAGTCCTCTGAATACAAAAAGGTACAAACGTGTGTGTGGAGAGAGAGAGAGAGAGAGAGAGAGAGAGAGAGAGAGAGAGAGAGAGAGAGAAAGCAAGCATACCACTATTAAAAATATTAAGTTCGATAAATACGGAAGTACCCTATCTTTTAAAGCTGTGACACAAACATTGTTCAAAAAATAGACTCACCCACTAGATGTCTGGACGGACTCGGGCCGGGCCCGGATTTCAAAATTAAGAGGTGCATATTTTTGGGTCACCGATGTCGAAATTTCGAGAATAACACAATTATCACAGCATGTCTTTAGTAGGAATTCACTACGATTATTTTGCTAACACGTTTATAATAATAATAATAATAATAATAATAATAATAATAATAATAATAATAATAATAATAATAATAATAATAATAATAATAATAATAATAATAATAATAGGCAAACAAATTAATGCTATTAGAAATGGATTTTTGGAGACGGTCACCACAAAATACCAGGAAAGATGAAAAAAATATATTTTGTTTAACGACGCTGTCAATTGCCAGGATCATATGAGCGTCGCCGGTGTGCCGGAATTTCGTCCCGCAGGAGTTATTTTACATGCCAGTAAATCTACTGACATGGAGCTGTCGTTTTTAAGCAAACTTAAAAACCTTTGGTCTGAGCTGGATTTGAACCCACGACCTTGGGATCAGTAGGCCAGCAGTTAACCAACTGAGCCACCCAGACCGACAGGAGAGAAATATTATGTAAAATTCTAAATTGGAAAGTAGAAGGGAAAAGAAGAAGAGGGAAACCTAGGGAATGCTGGATGGATAGGGTGAACAGGGGTATGGAGAGAAGAGGGTTAAATGAGGAAGATGCTATGGTCAGAGACTTATGGAGGCAGAAGATTGTCTTGCGACGAAGGAAACCCATTGTATTGTGGAATATTACTTAATAAAAATAATAATCAATAACTGCAAAATATTTTTGTTTAAAAAATTACACAATCGGGCCCGGGCTTGGTCGAGGTCGGGCTTAACCTAAAAATGTTGGCGCGTGCAAACCTTTGCCATCGACCTTCTGTTTCCGCGGAACGTGTGCTGGGAAACTGCCCTTGAGGAAATGGGGACCAGGCTGAAGGTGAAGAACTGGTAGTAGTTCTATTGGTAACAAGTGAGGGTTGATGGGTGTAAATCGACAGTGTCCTCTTTTATTCTATGTCAAGGCACCTCAGCACGTGGGTAAACTTAGACATCTTAAGCACATTTGGTTTAGTCAACTATCAACAAATTTATTAGGTCGGAAAATGCAATGTTCCTAATTCAGGCCGCAAAATCCTGACCATGTACCAAACGTCCAATCTAACAACTGTGAAAATGCACCATCCAAAGTATTGTTAAGTACAACGGAACTCATTTCACACTTACAGCGGTGTTCTGGGGGGGGGATATCCATTGTAGAAGTGTGGACCGGATAAAGACACGCCAGGATTTACTCCAATTCAACAAACAATAATGAACTCGCTAGCCAGTCACTTGTTCAAAATCTAAGTTCGCACGCTTGCCACCCAGACAGACGTAAAGTGTACCTCTTGAATATCAGAATTGGAAGAATGGTTCTAGGAATTGCTCAACTTTTACACTGTACCAGAGGCAATAATTTTCCTGCTAGTTTTGCAATTGGCTGCTACATTTGCCGTCTAATGAAAATAAAATCACCTTGGAAATTCCGAGTTATCTGCTGTTTATTTTAATATTAGCTATCTTAGTCCCTTCAGTCATTATTTATTCTAACTTCTGGACTATTCGTTCCCTTGTTTCAAATTTAGTTAACTTTATTATACAATATTATGCAGTTTACAGTTTCGCTAATAAAGAACTAAAGAAAGAATTAACACTTATATGTACAGAAAATAATATTACAATTTGATGGTCATTCTTGTGACATCAATGTATTTGAGTTGATGAAGTCTGCACCTTAGTTTTGAAATAGAGAAATGTGTGCATTCCAAATGAATTTTATGGTTAATGTTAGTCATAAACATTTGACAGTCTCCACGTCAAGAATGTCTTCATCGCTTAACTTCATTGTGTGTTTGCTATTTGTTTTTTATTTTAGGTAACCGTAACTGGACTTTTTTGGATTATTCATCCTCATTCTCCAAATTTTGCACCATTCCTCTAAGATGAAGACTATGCATTGTAGTGTTACGTCGTCTTTATAAAGAGCAGCCTGCATATTCTAAACAAATGCAGGTAGGTACAGCCTGACCATGGAAACCGTCTCACTGCAACATAACCTACAAACATCACATGAACACTAGTACTACGTTACGTTGTTTTCAACTCCTGCTTCTAGTGACAGTTGCTTACACATTTCATAGCCGTGCTGTAGTTCTGACGTCATTCATACTCTACGTCCAGCTAACCTGTATCGCAAGCTAGCGCACATCCCTCCGGCCTCTACTAATGTGTTCTCGTGCACGCCCTATCCAATGAGACAATACAGAAAGCCAGTAGCCTAGTTTATCACGATAACTATCACTGTTTGCACGCCATGTTTGCACAGTGTACGTTAATTTCGTTGACAGAGTGAATTCTAATAACAAGGATAGTGGGGTGACAAACCCCCGTCTGACCCACATCGTGGCGTTCCTTCAGGCGATGATTCGGTTTGTAGCCCTGGTTAAACACCGTGTAACATTGCAGCCACGCTAATGCACTGATGAATACCTTACATACGGCAGTTCATTCAATTCATTGTTCCGTGAGGCATATATCATCCGGCTCTCCATATTATCGAATTTCGTAAGAATGAAATGGAACAAGAGACAGAGAAAGGGGTGACCAATTACCGATAACAAGGTTTGCTTCGACAAATGCTACTTTCCCTCCCCTTTTCAAAGGGATGTAGTCCTACTAAACTCAGCGAGTATTTTAACCGAAGGACAGCAGAAAATTGAGACAACTTGTGGATGGACAAAGGAATGACGTTTCTTAAACTGCACGGAGCTTCTTATGTACCAGATGCATATTTCTTTAGTGTGGAAATGGGACAGTTTTTCATGAGGCTGTGCAAGAAAACAAAACATCCGATGTGTTGCACTCACATGACTTTCTCTACTCTTAGAAACTCTTATTTTCAAACCATGTGGTTTGTTTCTGTGACCAGGAGGAACTCTCAGCTTGATCAAACGCAGATATTTTGCGCCTACCACCTTCAGGAGAAACGGATGAAGCGAAGGAACCGCAGGACACTATACAGTTAAGGCAGGCCAGCCAACACAAGTTCCTAAATGACCCGGTCACACCGGCAAAGTACTTAGAGGGGGATATCATCTGGCAGGGCTGAGGAGAAGTTTCCTAAGAGCAAGCATCTGCAACATCTGTCCGACACAGGCCGACATTACACAGTTTCTAGGCCATGAGGAATGAAAGGGGCAGCAAAATGATAAAAAAGGAAATTCGTGGTAGAAGAGAAACTACTATGATATAGGGAAAGCCACAACAATCTAAGGTGAGGTTGGCAGGTCCCAAGAATCAAACCCAGTACTTCCAGAATGCAAACCTTGCGCGTTACCGCAAATCCATTTTTCTGGGTGTTGAGATATTAAATGATACTCGAAATTTTCGTTTTTACTTTCTCTACTACGTAAAGCAGAGGAAGTAGGTTGTGTCCCACCCAAAAATTCGATGTCGAGATTTCTCCGGAAATAAATGTTTTGAGGCCCCCTAAATAACAACAAAACATTTTTAGAAAAAGGTCCGTGTCTGTCAGTCTGTGCACAGCATAACTCAAAAACGAAAACTCGGTTAGATGTCAAAGTTGGTATTTAAGTTTAATGTGTTTCAAGGATGAGACACAAAAATTTTGAAAAAATTTATTCATCCTAAACTACCCTTTACATGGAAAATTTTTATTTTTTTGAAAATGGCTCTAACAATTTGATTAAAATGCCATATGTTTGAGATGTTTTTATGACAAATAAAATTTATATTTTGAATTTTCTGGCTACAGCCCCTGTAGTCTTATTTACTCTGGATGACTTTTGTATAACTGGTAAACCGTTAGAGATAGACCAAATCTTACTATACAAAAAATGTAGATCTTGCTAAAACACACAAATTATGCCCAAATAAATTTATTTGTAGACTGAACCATTTCGGAGATATTCCTTGTTATGTGTGTGAGTTTCGGAAAACTTATACCTCTGTCAAATGGAACATCGTTATTCAGTTTTTTACATGTTGACCGTGCAAAGAGAACGGAATTTGAAAGGCTATTGTATTCTAATATCTCCCTTGCGCCTACAAGGAAATAAGCAATAAGATAAGTTGTACAAATGTTTATCTCAACTAACACGAAGAAGATATAGGAATAAGAGTTTGTAAGAATGGTTAGTACAAGAGTAGAGAAAGTCATGAGTGCAACACATCAGATTTTTGTACACAGAATCGTGTTTAAGAGTTATGTAAGTTATACAAGGCAATATTTTCCTGTGGTTTCATTACTAACAAAAATACATTTGTGATACAAAAAGTTCACTGTTCCAGTTCCTAAAGGCATTCTGAAAGAGTAGTTTGTGAAAATGGATGATTCGCGTTGTAATGCTGCCAATTGCATAACGCAGCTCGAAGCATCACAAGGGAAGGAAGATAGCGGGATGAGATCAAACCGTGTGTTTGGTATTTAGAACTTGTTTGTGTCTGAGGAGACTGCCTGTCACCCAAACCAGATCTGCGAGTGAACGGCACAACTACTTTACAACTGGCTGTGAGCAGACCCAAGGTCCAATCACAACACTGAACATCCCATACGTTGTACTAACCATTCGTATTCCTATATCTGCTTCGTGTTAGTTGAGGTAAACATTTGTACAAATTATCTTATTGCTTATTTCCTTGTAGGTACAAGGGAGATATTAGAATACAGAAGGCTTTGTGCGATAGTCAAAACTTTTTGACTATCAAAACTTTTTGACCTTTGAGATCCCGTTCTCTTTGCACGATTAACATATAAAAAAATGAACAACATTGTTGCATTTCGCTAAGTTTTCTGAAACTCACACACATAACAAGGAATATCTCCGAAATGGTTCACCCTACAAGAAATTTGTTTGGACATAAATTGTGTATTTTAGCAAGATCTACATTTTTTGTACAGCAAGATTTTGTCTATCTCTAACGGTTTACCAGTTATGCAAAATTCCTCCAGAGTAAATACGACTACATGAGCTATAGCCAGAAAATTCAGGATATACGTTTCGTTTGTCATCAAAATATCTCAAACATATGACATTTTAATCAAAATCCTTTCAGCCATTTTCAAGAAAATCAAAATTTTCGACGAATTTTCCATGTAAAGGGTAGTTTAGGGTGGGGCTATTTTCTTTAAAATGTTCGTGTCGCATCCTTGAAAGACATTGAACTTAAATACCAACTTTGATTTTTAACCTACTTTTCGTTTTTGAGTAATGCTGTCCACAGACTGACAGACACACACACGGACCTTTTTCTAAAAATGCTTTTTTTTTTTTAATTCAGGGGGTCTCAAAACATATATTTCCGGTGAAATCTCGACATCGAATTTTTCGGTGGAATACAATAGTTCCCCTACTTACCAGTAGAGAAAGTAAAAATGAATAAAAGAGTCGACTTTGAAAACTGAGGGCTGGTTGAGGGTTACAATCTTGTTCTGGAGGGTTATTCAGGATGTTGAAAGCATTTAAATAACACCTGCAAGATTTAGAATGTTCACCTCTAAGAGAAAACCTGGCCTAAGTAAGCTAGGCTGCTACCACCTTGCATGGCAGATCCCAGCCCTTGAGGAATGGTAAGGTGCCAACTGCGGCAGGCTCCAAGCACCAACAAGACAGATGTTGGACAAGCAGGTGCAGCAAATGATCCAGGGGCTCCAACACCACACCGCCAACTATTGCATTACTAACTGTGTCGGGCATCTTATCTAGACAAATTACGCTTAGAGAGTAAGTAATCACATATCAACCATCACAACCCTGATTTGCTGCACATGTATTAACTTTTCTTTATCATATATTTGTATAAACGTACTCTCGGAAATTACTCAGCCCATTTGCATACTTATTTCGCCATTGAAAAGCATTTCCGATAGCCACACGCTATAAACTAGTGTAATTTTAGTTACATTAATGGCTAGTAAAAAATACAACTCAAAATAGTAGTTGTTACTCCAAAGATAATGCGTGTAAGAACACTATAGAAGCCTCATATTTTATTCCAAGCAATACACAGAGAAGATTTTAATTAAAAATTAAATTTATATTTACGATACAGAAAATACGTTCTACAATTATCCAGGCGCGGCTCCTCAGGGTAGGCAGGGTAATACATCAACAAATAATGTTTAACTATGATTCTGCATTTTATCATTTGAAGCGTCATTTTCCCCTAAATTGCAGTTCAAGAAAAGTTTTCTCGGTTATAATGACCAGCGCATGGTCAAATCCTTTAATCTCAATTCCGATTCATCAAAACTGCGCTGCGTGTTTGAAACGCGCGGCAGAAATGATACGCATGGAACCTGGGTAGTGGAGAGCAGGCTAGCTTAACCTCTGCCTGCCCGGCCCCATTTCCTCAGTACTAGGCCCTTGAACAGGGATAAGGAAACATTCGGTCTGTATATGCACTCCGAGCATGCGTAGACGCGTCTGCCAGCAGTCCGAACACTTGCCGGCCCAAATCCGAATTTATGCGACATTTTCCGAACAGCCATACTCCACGAACGAAGATCTCAGAGATCTGCATCTGTCGTTATCTCTGTGTAATACCAGTATGACCGACTTAATTAGTGAACTATTACAAATTTCGCTTTCGCGGCGCACTGACAATGAAAAGAGGAGTGTTTTAGCTATTTAACACAAAGCTGCAGTCAGACAATTTTTCAATTTCTTAATCTATTTTAGTCATGGGCGTCGCGAAACGGGGGCAAGGGGGGCCACGGCCCCCCCTTGGAAGTTGGTGAACTTAATGTGCAGTCAGTTACTGACTTTTAAACTATTATTTTAATTTTGATGTAAAGAACAATTTTTGTTTAGCACAAATTAATACGGTTATCTGCAACAAATACTAGTATAAATTTTGACAGTAAAATAATGATTTAATATTATATGATTGCAAATTTCCAACATGTGCCCCCCCCCCCTGGAAAAAAGTCTGCCAACACTCGTGATTTTAGTTTTGGCGGTAATTCATCCGTAAGTCACACTCATTCACTCTGCTCTTATTAAACAACCAAACAATATATTGTTTGCGTTATCCGCAATGACTTCGCCCCCTATATTTCGGATAAACGGGCTTTATTATTATTATTATTATTATTATTATTATTATTATTATTATTATTATTATTATTATTGTTGTTGTTGTTGTTGTTATTGTTGTTATTGTTGTGCTGTTACACTTTGCCTACCCTAAAATTTTGATTGCGAGCCGCCACTGCAATTATCCTATGAACTCCTCTTTATCGGAGTGAAATTTGTGTAACTGTAACAAAAGGCAAATACTAGTCGTGCAATAAATGTTGATATCTTTAAACGACACAGTTTATTTCAAATAAGTCTTGCTTTTGACATCAGTTATTTCCCAGTTATCGTTTTGAACGTATCAATACTTCACCATTTCATTTTTTAAAGACCTGGCAAGTTCCAGTTGTATCTCGTGATGTCATGGCCCTGTTGAAACGTTTGACTATCGTAGCTCCTTTGTGCCTATAACGAACTGTGTAATCAAACTATTTTCGAAAACTTTCGTCTTAACTTGAAGTGCATTTGTGCATAGAAAATACAAGAATAAGCCATAGAAGCTATATAAAAAACTCCTATGTGTTGCACTCATATGACTTTCTTTACGCTAACTATTCTTACAAACTGTTATTCCTTTATCTTCTTCGTGTTAGTCGAGAAATGATCTCATTTTCTTGTAGATGCTTGGGGAATATGGGAGTACATTAGGCTTTGAGCGATAGCCAACTCTTTTAAAGCTCGTCGCTATATAACAGCTTTGAAATTCCGTTCTCTTTGCACGGTGAACAGGTGAAATAAATTAATAACGATCTTCCATTTCAGAAAAGCACAAATAACAAGGAATATCTCTGAAATGGTTCACTGGCCGTTTACCAGTTCTACAAAAGTCATGACTAGATAACAGACTACATAGGTTATAACCAAAAAATTTAAAATATATGTAGATTTCATATTAATAAAAGAAAATCGTTAGTCATTTTCGAGAAAATCAAAATGTTCCAACAATTTTCTATGTAAAGATAGTTTATAGAGATTTTGTTCATAGTCTTCGTGTGGCATCTTTGAAAGACACTAAAGTTATATACCACCCTTTTTTTATTCATGGGGCCTCAAAACAATATTTTAGGTGAAATCTCGATATAGAATTATTATTACTATTATTAATTTAATTTATTACTCTGAGAGGAGGGTGGCTATGAAAGTGAAGTTGACAAGAGGAAGTATAAGGACCGCTGCAACCTCGGGAAGGGCTGGGGGGGGGGGGGGGGGCATGCTTCACACGGTGAATAATTGCAACACTTCCAGCTGGTTGCACTTCATGTCCCTGAACTACAAACATGGCGTGTAATGTTATCGAGCAATCAGCATTTGCTAACTGCGCTCGACTTTGTTTGTACGCTTACAGCACAAACTGTACACATTTACACATTAATATACAGGGTGATCCAGATCAGACTTCACCGTCGGTCGCTTTAGCTTCCTCGTGCGCCGGTCCACGCCTTCTTGATAATAAGACACTCTCATTACAGACTTCGTATAAAAATCTGATGTGTTGCACTCACATGACTTTCTCTACTCTTGCACTAACCATTCTTACAAACTCTTATTCCTATATCTTCTTCATGTTAATACAGATATCTGATGTGTTACACTCACATGACTTTCTCTACTCTTGTACTAACCATTCTTACAAACTCTTATTCCTGTATCTTCTTCGTGTTAGTTGAGATAAACATTTGTACAGGTTATCTTATTGCTTATTTCCTTATAGGTACAAGGGGAATATTAAAATACAGTAGGTTTTGTGCGATAGTCAAATGTTTTAAAGCTCTAGAGATTCCCTTCTCTTTGCACACTTCACATATAAAAAATGAACAACGATGTTCCATTTCACGAAAGTTTTAAGTTTTCCGAAACTCACACACATAACAAGGAATATCTCCGAAATGGTTCAACCTAGAAGAAAATGTACTGAGACATAAATTGTGTATTTTAGCAAGATCTACATTTTTTGTATAGTATGATTTGGTCTATCTCTAACGGTTTACCAGTTATGCAAAAGTCGTCCAGAGTAAATACGACTGCAGGGACTATAGCCAGAAAATTCAAGATATAAATTTCATTTGTCATCAAAATATCTAAAAAATATGACATTTTAATCAAAATCGTTGGAGGCATTTTCAAGAAAATAAAAATTTTCAAAAAATTTTCTATGTAAAGGGTAGTTTAGGGTGGAGGAATTTTCTTCAAAATCTTCCTGTCCATAGACTGACAGAAAAATTTCTAAGGTGTTGTAGATATCATATACATTTTGTATAGTCAGTGGGTGTTAAATGTGCAAATGCGCCTTGTTGCATAATATGACTAAAAACCAGTTCGCTCTGAACGCAGATGCCAGTAGGGTTCATTCCCCGGAAAGGAAACTTGTTCCAGAGATATTTCCGAATGCGAATTTTCCTCGTCTATTTGCATATCTGCCGTCCTTGCTTCCGTTAAATGTAAACTTGAATTTATACTAATGGACGTCAGTGGCGTAAATAACACCTGCCGATCTTTAAGGGCCCCGGACTGCTTTTAATGGTTTTCTTAAAAAGGACATTTGATATTCAATGGAACCACGGAAAATCGCTAGTAAAAAGCGCTGTAGTTTACTGACGACATAAGTGAACCTTGTAAACATTTCCCACCCTTTCTTGCTCACAAGTTCACCCCAATTGTGTACGTATTCACAGTCATATAGAGAAATTCATTAAAGCACGCTATTTTATTTAATACGGTTGTATTATATATATATATATATATATATATATATATATATATATATATATATGTGTATATATATGTATATATATGTATATATATGTATATATATATGTGTGTGTGTGTGTATGTGTCTGTGTGTGTGTGTAAGATATATTTAGTGTATATTGCCTATTTAGCAAAAATGTTATTTTAACAATTCGCTGGGTTGTTTGTTCCATAAAGAGTTCATCTTTAAGTGAGTTTATTTCACTTTCATGCTATTCTATGTGAATAAATACTGTCACCGCGCCCGCCGCATCTAATTGCCGACAACCGCAGTGCCACCCATCGCATTATTGTCGGCACTACCGCAAAGGAGCAGAAGGAAAGAGACAGAGAATGGCCGCATTGTTGGGGCGCTTGCCGAAAGAGAGAAAAGGATAGATTCTTCTGGAGTCTTCTACTTTGTATCTCGCCGCAATAAGTGAACGTTCCTGAAGCTTCCAGAATAGTGCCTGGGAGATATAAATAGCGGTAAAGTGCGACAGAATAGTCAGTCAGTCAGATGTATGTGAAGGTTGAGTAGTCGTGCCGACGCAGACGGACAGACGATGTGAAGAGTTGTGCCGACGGAGAAGAGTTAGTTCTTTGTGTTACGAATTCGGAGTCGTGCTGTTGGAGAATTGGAAAAGACTTTCTTGTTGTTGCAACGAGTGTACAAAGTTACTGTTTACGGAAATAAAAGTGTTTATCTCGACTACATCTGTCTACTTTACTTCACACCCACTAAAAAAGTCACAATACGTAATATTTTAATATGTCCATTTTAAAGCTCTATTACTAAGGCCATTAATTTGCAGGGGGGGGGGGGGGGCACTTAGCTACGTCACTGATAGACACAGTTCACTAATTATGAAGAACTGACGTTTTCTTCTCTAATATAAAATTGCTACTCAACTGAACCCTGGTCCTTTTACTAACGGCAAGTTTCCTACCAATTGCGTATTTAATTTAGTCACTTCAAGACTTCATAAATGAAAACACTAACTTGGAGGGACTTTGAAGCAACAAACAAAAGAAGGGAAGGATAAATATTTTCTCTCTCGCCACCTCAGGTAGAGGAAATACTGTATTCTATCCAACATGTTTATCAATGTATATCGAAATGGTATTTAAAACTAAAGTTATTGAATAATTCAAACCAATAACAATAGGTATCTCGGAAATGGGTTGATGCTTAAACGAACCTATTTTATGTTTCACAATTTCAGGGAATTCCAAATATACACTTGCCATACAAGTATTTCAAATATATATCAAATCGTTGGACAAATTTTTGGAAAAAAAAAAATTAAAATGTTTAAATTTTGTTTACGTAGAGGGGCGGGGGCCATTTTCTTGAAAATCTTGGTGTCGTATCTCTTGGAAGTCGCTGAACATAAATGCCCAAGTTTCAGTTTCTAGAATATTTATCTAGGGATAGAATTTTTGGATGGAAAACAATGGGTACTTACTTCCTCGCACCAGAAATAGTAAACTGAACTAAAAGCATATTTCTTGACAACTCACAATTTTCATTAACGTCAGAATTTGCTAAAATTTTTGGCAGAGAAAATATTTTGAATTTTGTGTGAATAGCTAGCGTGTGAAATGTTCTTCACATTCATGATAAAACGGGAGGGTGTGATGACAAGGGGAAAAATGAAGGGACGTTGAGGGGGAAAGGGGGAGAAACAATGAGAAAGCGGAAAAGAGCGTAATCTCCTCATTTAACACAACAACGCGAGTCGAGCATTTGGAGAGGGGGGGGGGGTAATTTCATTTATATTCTGTCTTTTAACATCTAACAAAGAACCATTGTCACATTTAAGTCGCAGACTCAGCTGCCATTTTTGTAGTAAACATAGGGGAAGACGGGGCATGATAGGAAACGTAAGTAAGCCCTTACAAAGTGGGTAAAGGTAAACAAATAAAACCAAGTTTGATTATAATTTGTTAATTAAACTACAATAATGTATGTAAAGAAACTTACAAATGTGGTGGTTATATATAGCACCTTAAAAGTAGCAAAATATTGCAAATCTGTGTAAAAATTGTACATGCTTTACAAATATCACAGGATGCGATGTGGAAATTATAAAATGTTTATACTTGTAGCAAAATTTAGAAAAGGTACAAACGCTTGGTCGCTACTCTGTTACAAACGCAAGCTTTCAGACAGTCACCTGTCTTGCCACTTCTTTCTTAGAAACAGCAGATCTTTGTTGCAGAAGAGGGGATCTGCAATCAAAATAGGCCTCATATATCAGAACGGTCATCAAAGATTTCTTTCAAGCCACATATCGTTATCAATTAAATTTGGAGCACAGTAAGATAATAGTATTATCATAGCGGATAGAAGAGAAAGTGTGAGCTCTCCAGCTACTTCACTGCATGATCCGTGGTCCCGTGGCAACTGACCGAAACTGTGGCGTGGCGATCGCAGTCGCCTTAAAATGCGGCCGAACTGCCTAGTATGTGATTCGGAAGTACAGACAATTTTATACGTATGCGTTGTGTGTTGTGAGTAATTAGGTACATAACTTGTGAAATTGCTTCTAATTTTGTGCATAAATGTGTGTGTTCTTCAAAACGTAAGTTTCAAGCAACACCAATAATTGATTAAAAATCCAACTTGTTTTGTACCCGGGTGTCGTTCAGGACACACAAACTGCTCAGAAGCTAGACATTTTTTTACTCCTCCTAAAGATAAAAATCTGTTTTACAAATGGGAAAAGTCTATTCCTAGGAAGGACACTAAATTATCTGTTAAATCTATTATTTGTGACAAACATTTTCCAGAGGACTTTTTAGTGACATACATAATTTGCATTATGGTTTAATTTTTCAGCGTAAAATCATGTAAGCAGATATTTCCCAGTGTTCTTCGTTAATTATAATACCCATTATTGTAAAATACCATCCTATATTATGTGTCAAGGAAAGACGATGTTTCAAAACAGTATTTCAAATATTCCTGCTTTCGATTTTAGGTATTTAAAATGCTAACTGATAATATGAAACCCATTTTCACCATGCATTCGTGAACTAAAGTGAAGCGACCGCGACACCAGTGCCATCTTGCGAGCGAACCATAGTAACTCCCGAAGAGCTCACACTATCTCTTCTATCCGCTATGATAGTACTAAGACAACACACAACCAATATTGCATGTAGCGAAGAGAAAATCGACCGCAGTTAGTTTCACCCCAACCCCTCTAGTAATAGTGCCTTAAAAAACCTACGAAAGTTTATCTCGACTAACTTAAAAATAAGCGAATATGATTTTGTAAGAATAGTTAGTACAAGGGTAGAGAAAGTCATGTGAGTGTAACATTTTTTTCTTGTCAAACTTGGGCCTATGGGAGATGAAGCCGAGACATAGATATTTTATATTGGATTTATTTTCACAAAACAAATTTACAGACATATTTACTCTCTTACTTATACTTCCAGACCCTAGAAGGACGGGAAATAATCCTGACTAAAAATTCCCATCCTCCAACATCTGGATGTTCTAGTATAGTAATTCAGGCGTAAAGAAGCCAATTAACATCAACACCGCTAGTGTATTCGTCCGCGCAGCACGTGGGGAAACACGTGACTACTGAAATAGCGTCCATTTAAAAGAGCAGCTTTAATGTTGGTGTCTGTGCGTTTACAAGAATGCATGGTGCCTATTAAACTCAACAATTTAACACTTAGAAACGCATTTACACTTTTTTACACATTTACACGCGCGTGTTTAATTACAAATCACACTGGTGGTTCGTTTTAAATAAAGAACGCAGTCTGTTTACGAGTTCACAATTTAAAAACGACTCAATTCTTAGATACTGGGGCTTTTCGTGTTCTCAAATAAAACTTATAAGTGTAGTATGTTACAAGGGAAACAAAATCATAATTGCGAAGATATTTTAACAGCAATAACATTAAAAAGTAGTGGACCTATTTTCTTTTCCTCTTCAGAGTGCTTCGGTCAGGCTACGTGCATTTGTTTAGTTCAAGTAACTTGCTTATTTCGGCAGCACTGTAGTACTAAACTAAAATGAATATGGGTGAATTAGTTAGGACAATTGAGCATCGCTGCTATTGACGAGGACATTCTCTCTGACGGAATAAATAGCCTTTAGCAGGCTTCCCTGAACAATACGTACGTTTCTGCTAGAGTGGTTTTTCTAAGACAAATCCAGCATAGTACGACGAAGCCCCACTTGCAACTCCTCGCTTATGCAATCAAAGAACGCAGAAATACCATCCGATCAGTTCAGTTCAGTAAGTGAATGAAACATATGTGGCACTGAAGACGTCTAACATACACAAACTTCTTTTTAAGATGCGCATGCAGACAAAACTTCCCTATTTTCCCCTTTTCTCTTGAAGGGCATCGATTCCGGCCCCTCAAAACGTGCACTTAACGTGACATCACGACGTACTGAATGTTCGACAAATACGAAACTTGATATTTAATATCAGTATGTTTCAAATGTGTACCAAGAAGATTTTCAGTAAACTGTCCCATCCCAGATCGTGAACATTTTTTCGGGAAAAAGTTGGTAGTAATGACTTTGATTAAAATACCACATATTTAAATATTCTCTTGGCAAGCCTGTGAAGTGCTGTTCATTCTGGGTGTCGGTCTCGGTGACTCAGTTGGTTAGACGCTGGTCTACTGATCCCAAGGTCGCGGGTTCAAATCCGGCCCATAGCGATGGTTTTTAAGTGTGCTTAAAAACGACAGCTCTATGACAGTAGATTTACTG
The DNA here is from genome assembly GCA_030765045.1 of Tenodera sinensis. Lineage (NCBI taxonomy): Eukaryota > Metazoa > Arthropoda > Insecta > Mantodea > Mantidae > Tenodera > Tenodera sinensis. Next base: position 12,502,252 of record CM060967.1, on the reverse strand, counting down.
GCATGTAAAGGAACTCCTGCAGGACGAAATTCCGGCATACCAGCGTCGTTAAACAACAAAATAGTTTTTAAAAGTTAGAGCAATTTTTGAAAAAATCAAAATTGTCGAAAAAATTTCCACATAAAGGGTAGTTTACAGTGGAGGAACCTTTCTCAAAATGTTAGTTTCGCATTCTTGAAGCATATTAAACTTAAATACCAATGTTGGTTTTTAACCGACATTTCGTTTTTGAGTTATGCTGTCCACCCACACACACACGGACATTTTTCTAAAAATGTTTTTTTAAAGATTCAGGGGGTCTCGAAACATATTTCCGGTGAAGTCTCGACATCGAATTTTTGGGTGGAATACAATATTTCGTCTACTTAGTAGTAGAGAAAGTAAGAATATCTCCAAATTTGATACGAATAATCCGGAAAGTCGGATAAACGAGGTTTTAATGTGAATGTGTAATGAAACTTTACTCCATTTACCAGAAGTAGACAGAAGAGTAAGAATATCTTGTAGACAAGTTAGTGGAGAAAATTATGTGAATCCAACATGTCGGCCTTTTAAAGTTATCAGTCGATTGTGAACCGCCGAAATGGGACCCAGGGCATCTGAGGCTCAAACCAGACGATGTCCGTAAACTGTAGTGTTTGTCATTCTTTGTATGTCCATTCTACGTTACCAAGGGACTTAATACGAAACGAAAACGACATGTTTCTCTAAAATTGTAATTTTCTCAAATGAAGAGCGAAATGCGGCACTTGCCAACAAGGAGTCGGGCTGTGAAAAAGTTGGTATTCATATCTTCACATTAGAGTGACAAGGGAATAGCTGAGAGCTGCTTGTTTTGTTTTGCGGCACCAGACGCAGTGGTCTTCGTTTGTTGCAAGTGAGTACAAAGGTTTGGCGCTCTTTTCTCCTGCAGTGATGATGATGATCATATTATTTGGGTCTGGTGCCAGGCGGTTGTTGCTTTGCTGCGTTCTTTGAAGTGCGTACAATCAGCTCATTGGGTATTGTGATCTTAGTAAATAGGCGCCATACTTCTCTTCTCTTTGCTTGCTATATACAGCTGCATAAACAAAGCTTTGTTTTTCCTCAGGCTTTCCGCCCGGGGAGATGTTCTAACACTGTTGAAACAAATGACTGCAGCACATTCACTGAGTCAAAATCATGAGCACTATCATGTGTGTGACTTTTGGAAGATCTGAAAGGTTGTGGTATCTGACTTAATTTTATACTCGTTATTGCACAAAAGGACCACCTCCTCTGGCGCGGAGAACCCGGGTTCAATCCCCGATACCAGCATGCGGATTTTTCCCCTGCTGGGAGGCTGGCAACATGAAAATATCCATACATGAAAATATCCTAAGTATATGGTACCTATTTTAATCACAATTCTTGGAGACATTTTTCAGAAAATGTCCCAAAAATGTTTGATATAAATGGTAGTCTGAGGAAGGGAATTTTCTTGAAAATTTTCCTTGAAAAATGTTGAGCTTAAGATACCAAGATTGGTATTTAACCGACCTTTTATTATGCTATTCACAGACACACACTCACATACACAAAATGCTTCTTTTTGGATTCAAAGGTGTACCTCTAGCGAAATCTCGATATAGAATTTTTGGGTGGAACGCAGTATCTTCTCTGTGTACTATATACGTGACCGAGAAAGTTAAAAAAGGTATATCATTTAAGTACATAAGTACAATAATTATAATAAACACAAAGAATTGATTTATTTACCAAATATCCAGGGGTGTTGCGTCAATGGATGTGGGTAATGTGTTGCATACCCTGCCAGTTAACCATTCCTATTATCTATATGCTGAGGAGTATCTTTCGAACAACAATCTGCTATGAATTATAGTATTGTTAGCGTATCACACCAGTTAAGTTACTGAAACAGAGCGGCTGGTGGTTGTGCTTGCCTCACCTCAGTCACGTCAAACGATGTGCGCGCGCACTGGATGTGACGCAGAGAAGTGCATCCCACTTGTTAATATTAATGAGGTTTAGAGCTAAGTTTTTCAGTATTATGTTTGACAGTGAAGGTGTATTTAATATTCTTAACTTCTTCTGTGCGTACCAGAGTACGAACAGCACTTTGAACAATATGTATGCGAACGTGTAAGATAAAAATACGGCAGGGAACTGAAAGCAGGGTATGCATATTGCTCATGTGCTTCCATGTAGCTTGCACTACGAGGAAAGCACGTGTTGTTGAGGGAACCCTGCATATCCTGGAAATCTATTTTTCCCAATATGGAATCCGAGTGCTTGTAATCAACAAACTGACAATGCATTTTAATATTTAGCAGTAAGTGAATCATAAATGTTTATGACAATTATAAAAATTGTGGAAAAAATAAATATTTTTTCAAAGTTAATAATTTTTATTTAAAAAACAAGGCATTACACAATGTTCTGTTGCCAACATTCTTGTGAGAGTACTTATCTACAACAGAATAACATTTAAAATTATCATAATAACAATAATTTAATAAATAAGAACAATAAATTTAAAAGTGTTAAACATGTTGCAATGGAAATTTGTATGCACGTTGTGTTGGTATTTGAACAAAATACGCTAATAATTGTAGAAGTTAGCTATTTCACCTATGTGTACTACCCTTAACACGAGTTAACAGTAGATATCCAAGTCCACACACCGCTGCAAATATCACAGATACATTGGCTCAAAACACCGTCTGAAATAAACAGAGGCCGCAATCAGGTGACAACACCAGCCGCCGCTGTAAATGATATCACCTGCAAGATGCAGCTGCACTCTAGCGTAACTAACATACATTAATATAAGAACAAATGAATATGGGCACGACCAATTATGCACACAAGGACACGTACCTACAACTTCTTGTGAACACTTGATTGCCATCTCCATTTTAAACTGCAAACCACCATTTTAGGCAGCGTGACTTCAGACGCCTCCCTTTCCTTTCTTCTAGTTAATTCAGTTAAAACTGCAGGCGTGCTACGTGTATGACGTAAGCATGATGTGGAGCAATGGAAGTTAAGGCTTGATTACAGCAACTATCGCCTCCTGGGGAAGATACTGGGGCATTCTGTCAATAAAACGATAGTTCTGACATTTGCTCAAGCGTCCTGCATTTAACTAGTTGACTTAGATAAACACTGGTCCCTCAGAGGTTATGTATTTTATATTCTTTAACCAAAGGTCTCAGTCAAGGATGTGCAATGCTGCCAACATTATTTAAAATCTATATGCTTGATGTCCTAAGAAAATGAAATATCGCCTGTGACAAAATGGAAATAGAAGCGCATGATGAGACCTTCTACAGTTTATTATTCGCTTATGCCCAATAATTATAGCGCAGGACAGAGAAGACAGAATTCATAACCCATAAGCTTGTGGGTGAATGAGAACATTAATTTTCACAAGGTCGTTGGGGAAGGGGACAATCTCGAAATAGCTGATAATGACTATATTATAGACCACTCAAGTACAAGCAAAAGAAACAACAGAATGAATAATGCTAGAAAGGCAATGAGCTCTTTAAATGGGCTTTTATGGAGTAGAGATATAACTAGACGAACAAAGTTAAATATATTACAAATTATAGTTGAGGGTATTTTAACATATGGAAGTGAAAGTTGGGCGGTGAATGAAAGATAGAAGAGAACATTGTTGGCGACAGAAATGGACGGATTGAGAGCGTCAAGAATGGAGCGTATATGTAAAGGTAGAAGTGGATGCAGAAGAAAGTTGTTGACGGATTAGAAACAAGGACTATTAAATGTTCAGAAAAAGATTACCAAAGAGCTGGTTGGAGCAAACGAGAAAAGTCCGTCTTACTTGGAAGGATGGTATAGATAAAGTCATGAAGAAAAGAGGATTGGAAGAGGGACAGTGGAATGATAGAATATAATGGAGGACTGGTATAGGACTGCAAGGCAGCCGCTAAAAAGAGGAAAACCTGTATTAAAAATATTATCTGCTACTTACCTATAGCAAATAAAGGAAATGTTAAACTTAACCCAAAAATTCGATACCCATATTTCACCGGAAACAGAATTTGGAGGCTCCTTACAGGTGTCCCCCCCCCCCCCTCCGCCCACCGCAAAGCATTTTTGTTTCTTTTTGGGGGTGCAGTACTGGAGGTTGGTATGCTTCGATCCCTCCTGGCCGGTTATGCGGTCTGAGTGCACCCCAGACCAGACAGCGAGGAAACATCCCATGCCGGTACCGGTGATTGAACCCGGGACCCCAGCGCCATAAGCAAGGCGTGCTACGGGATCTTTAGAAAATAGTGAACTAAAATACCAAGTTTTCTATTTATACGACTTTTTCTAGTCTAAGTTATGCTGTTCACACTCATACATGTAAACTGCCTCTTTTTGACAACAGGGACCTCAAAGCAGGTATTTCTGATGAAATCTCGATATTGCACTTTTGGGTACTTGTTAAGCACGCAGCAGAAGAAGTAAAAGTAGCTGCCAGTTTCATCGATTTGTAACGGTAGTGGAGGTTGCGACACTGGCGGACATTCCTGTTTTAAGTGTTGAGAACACATCATCGCATGAATCACTCTTGCTGAACTCTCCGTTTCAGTCCGTTAATGTTAAGTATGGCTTCCCAATACATAAACATCTGAAGTGGTGTTTCACAGTGCAGCTAATTGTTTGCAAGCATCAAAGCAAATTTTGGCACGCTCCCTTCTGGAACAAAGGACGCACCTTTAATCATGCGAAAAGATGGAATTTTATTATGGTTCAGTTTCAAAGCTGAGAAAAAGCCCAAGTTCGAAGGCTTTCGAATCTATACGGTTTTATATACCTACTTTTGAGTTCAGGAATTGGGAAGATGTTAACAACGGGTTCTTGGAGTTCCACAAAGCACCCTCGGTAGGGCGGAGAATTATAGCCGACACTTTGCTGGCACCGGAGTAGGAATTACCGGTTGACAGACATGATTGAAGAACTGGTTATCACATACGGCAACTTAGGAGGGGATTGGAGGGAGTGAACGTTTTAGTTAATTTATTTTTCTAATTGTTATGTTAGAGGTTTTGGCTCTTGGCCACAAATGTAGCCGTTGTGGTTTGTGTTGTGGTTGGTTAACACAATGAAAGTGCAGATGGTGGTATTAGCGACGTCCTCTAGTCTATGGGCCCTGAGAGACAAGTTCTACCATGGCCTGCCTATGTTGAGGTATTCTGCACAAATACTTGGAGTTGATTTTCCACGAACTTCCTGACGCTCTGGTGTCGGTTGCTTCTGACCTGGAGTTGAACTTGGGATTTTAAGTCCAAAAGTTGACATGTAAGATTTACCGAGACGTTGGCTAAGTGTGTCGAGTTCTAAACGGACTGAGGCCTCAGTAACCGTGGTCTCCAGTGCGTTGCTCGCGGTGAAGGCTTCGGATAGAGTAATGAGCTCAGTCCGGGCTGCGATGGTGACTTCAGTAAGTATGCTGAGACCGCACTTGATGGCTGCAAGCGTCGAGGCAGTGGAGTCGTTATGATGTGCAATGTCCTCAGGCTGAGACGGCAACTGCGGCTGTTTTCATTGTGGTAACGGCGGTGATCATTGTATCAATGTCGTCTGTGGTAGCCGAGATGGCGGCTTAAGACTGAATATAGAAGGACGATAAAGCGGGCAGCGGACCTGTCCTATGTTGTGATCCGTCCCGTCACAGGTGGCGCAGTACCTTCTTCTAAGGTCATACAGGCGGACGTGAGTAATGAGGCGCCGCAATAAGGACACCGCGGCGATGGTGAGCATCGGTCAGCCAAGTCCATATTGACAACTTCGTCGGCAAGGAGTTGCTGGATCCAATAGAAGAAGGCCATGCCCATGCTGACGGCGGCGCGACCAGGCGTACTAGGGGAGTTGGTCTTCTAATTCTTGCCACAGAGATCAAGGAGCTCACTGACGCTGTTCTTCTTGCAGGAGAATCTGCTGATGCAGGTGGCGATGCACACCGACCGCTAAAGCGGCCGTACCAAATGGTAACATCTGAAGAAGGCGTGGAGGCGGCGGCAGTGTCTAGCTTGCAGATGGCTACGACGACGGCTTAGGTGATGTCTTGGACATGTTCTGGTGGTGAAGTGTAGATCCGCAGGAGTTGCTGCGGTGCTCTCACGGGAAGGTGATGGATAGCTATTCACAGTTGAGTCTGCTGTGATGGCGTCGGTCAAGACTGCTGAAGTCGAAGTGACCGGTGACGTCGATGTGTTGCGAGCTTGTTTCTTCCCATCCTCACCTCTACCACTGTACTCTTCAAAGTTATAGCACTAAACAGATTTGGTGCTTTTTCCTTCAGGTACAAAAGGGGATCATTTGCGGGAGTCCCCTCGGAAAGTACACAACCACAATCGACTGCAGGATTCTTCGAGGTTCACTTTCCCTTCAACAGTCATTGTAGCTATGAGGGGTTGCTTAGGATCATCAGGGAAGGACACTGGAAAAAATATTCATGCAGAATTAGTATGGTTAGCGCTCAGCTGAGAAAGCCCGTGATAAATTCAGGTTCGAATGATGAAACGACCTCATAGGGTCTATGGGAAAAAAACCGTGAGACAAGTGCGCTATAACATACAATGTTCAAGAAATTGAACAATCTGATAAAGCGTCCTTGTCAGAGGGAAATCTGTGTAACTAAATAAATAATAATAGCCTATTAACAACAGTAACTATTTTTACGTAATAAGAACAGCACTGAACTCTGGAGAATGTGGCGGTCACGGTTCGATTCCTGACCGCGGTAAGGTCCATCACTTGTTTCTCAAACCAAAGCCCCCTATACGACCGAACTTAAGCCGTACAAGTGAAAGAATTACAAAGACAATTTTCAGAAAACAAATAAAAGTCTAATGTGTTACATTCACATGACTTTCTCATTCAGCAAACTATTGTTAAGGAAGCTTATTTTAATCTGCTTCAAATTAATCGAGATAACCATTTGTAGAAACGTTATTACATATTCCCTTGCAAATAAAATGCAGTAGTCTTCTTCAGGGGAAGAAAAAGAAAAGCATAACTTCCTATCTGAGAAAAATTCAAACCAAAAGCAAGGCATATATTTGAAATAATTAACCGCGAAAAGTATGTACCTATTTGACATAAACTGCAAGCTTTGAACAGATCTACAACAGGACTTCCGAGACTACTCCAGAAGGTTCATAATACATGCACACTTCATTTGTGATCAAAGTATTTGAGCAAATATTTTAATGAAAATCGTTGGCCATTCTTGCGGAAAATAAACAACCTCAAAAAATGTTCCATGTGGGAATTTGGATTGGGGGAGCTTTTTAAAACCTTTGTGTCGCACCTTTGCAAGATGTTGAACCTGAATACCAAGTTTGGTACTTAACCGACTTTTCGTTTCTGAATTATGGGGTTCAGACACGCGTGTGCTCGCTGGGTCCTTAGAACATGTATCGAATTTTTAGATGAAATATAAATATATTACATAGATGATATAGAAAGTAAAAAGGGATAAACGAAATAGAAAAAAAGTAGTCTAAAAAGTAAAATATTAATAATGGCTATTTCGTGAGTGCTGCAGTTGTGTTGTATTCCACGTTTTGACCATTCTGCTCGCAGTTGTAACTTTCTCTTGCATTTTCGCCAACAATTGTCGAATATTTGACGAGTGCAAAAATTCGCTCCTCGAGCTTCACCTCTCGTGAACATGTGCAAACAGTTCTAGAAACACTCAGGTTCATTTTCCACTCCATTATTCGTAAACAGCGCGCGCGACTCGTTGCCACTTTCCCCGGGCTCTATTGCCTCGAGTGCAGTAATAATGAAAGTCGAACGGAAATGTGTGGCAATATTGCAGAGCAAGGTGACATCGTCCCGTATTACATACACAGCGCGCCGGGCTAGTGTTTATACCAAAAATATCCACACTTCCTTCCAGTGCACACATTAGCGGAATATCATTTACACATTGCTGCGTCCAATCGGCTGTGAGATTGTGTATATATCAATCTAAACCATGATTTACGATTCATAAAAAATAATAGGATATCTGATCACATGAATTTCTCTACCCAATATCGTTTATCATACACTTCGAACTTAGGAAAGGTACTGAATAACAGTGCAAAATTCAATATCGAGATTTCACGAGAGATATTGTTCTAGGGAAGGTACTGAATAACAGTGAAAAATTCAATATCGAGATTTCACGAGAGATATTGTTCTCAGGATCCTGAATTTAAAAAAGAGATCGTGAAAAATGTTTCTCTCTTGCTTAACAAAACCGAAAAGTCGGTCAAAAACCAAAGTTGGTATTTAACTGTAATACATTTCAAGGATAGTTAACGAAGATTTTCAAGAAAATTCCTCCACCCTAAACTACCCTTTATATAGAACATTGTTCTAAAATTTTGAATTTCTCAAAAATGGTCCTCAAGATTTTGATTAAAATATCACATGTTTAAGATAAACACACAAGTTATGTCCAAATATGTTTTCTTCTATAGTGAACCATTCCTTGTTATTTGTGAGTTTTGGAATAATTAAACTTTTTGTCAAATGCAAGGTCGTTATTCACTTTTTTTGTGTCTTGGTCCTGCAAAGAGAATGGAATTTCAAATTTGTGCAAATTTGTACAAATGTTTATCTCAACTAACACGAAGAAGATATAGGAATAAGAGTTTGTAAGAATGGTTAGTACAAGAGTAGAGAAAGTCATGTGAGTGTGTATAGATGTGCTGGGGAGGCAATTCTCCCTATCATCTTATAAGCTCGACTGAAGCTGTTTTGGGGTATGTAATTTAACATTGCTTCACATGGTGTCTGCTACTGTTATCAAGGAGAAATCTACATTGTAAGGGGCATTAGTGAGCCAGATTGCAGTCTTCAAGCCACAGTGCGTGAATCCGCGTGCCCGTGCGGCACCGTCGTACAAAGTAAGGCCACCGCAAAACGTGATTCCCTTAATGTCGACCAGTTTTCTTACGTAACCAGCACTTCTTGTGGCTTGACACTCTTTATAAACCGTAATAACACTCAGTTTTCAACACTGTGCAGATGTACTCATTTTCCATGTTTTGGAAATTTACAATGAATACATTAGATATACAGGATGGTTCAAAAATGTCTTTACAACTTTTGTGGGCGGATTCCTTACGCTGAAATAATAAAAAAAGTTCATATAAACATATGCCCCAAAATCCTTAGTTTTCGATTTATTAAGATTCAAGGTGTTATTAATGAAACAATTTTAAAATGACACAATCTATTTTTTGGCATTGTCACCTTGTTAAGAGGTGTTTAACACAAACTCATATCAGATACCCAAAGTAGTTTCTTCTCGCATCTATACAATTTTAGTTAACTCATATACATTAAATAAATGAGAAATGTAAAGAAGTATACTTGGGACGCTTAAACAAAGCATTTTGACATATGTGTTTATATGACTTTCTTGTTTCAGTACAAGGAACCTAACCTAAAATTTTGCAAAAGTACTTTTGAATCACCCTGTATACGTGTAATGGTTTTAAGAGGATACAATTACTTTATTGTTTATGATAGCACAGAGTTAAATTTCCTTCCTTGGTATTCGAGAAAGATGGCTCGACGGCGAAGTGTAGACTCACATTCCGGTCCCGGGTTCGACTCCTGCTGAGGCGGATACTCTGACAGACTGTTTCGCCATTTTTCCTGGCTGAGTTATATAATACAGCAATTTTTTCTATGCTCTATTTTATTTTATCTCATCGTATTTCATATAGTAGGCTAAAGTGACAGTCACATTGTGTAATAGCTGACAACTATGTGCCGGCCTTGAAATTTTGTTCTATTTACACCAGGAAGACAAAAAGAAAAATCTGATATGTTGCACTCACATGACTTTCTCTACTTTTGTACTAACCATTCTTACAAACTCTTATTCCTATATCTTCTTCGTGTTAGTTGAGATAAATATTTGTACAACTTATTGCTTATTTCCTTGTAGGCACAAGGGGAATATTAGAATACAGTAGGCTTTGTGCAATAGTCAAATGTTTTAAAGCTTTGAGATTCTGTTGTCTTTGAACACTTAACATATAAAAAAATGAACAACGATGATCCATTTCACGAAAGTTTCCGAAACTCACACGCATAACAAGGAATATCTCCGAAATGGTTCACCCTACAAGAAAATTTATTGAGACATAAATTGTGTATTTTAGCAAGATCTACATTTTGTGTATAGTATGATTTGGTCTTTCTCTAACGGTTTGCCACTTATGCAAAAGTCGTCCAAAGTAAATACGACTACAGGGGCTATAGTCAAAAAATTCAAGATATACATTTCATTTGTCATAAAAATATCTCAAACATATGACATTTTAATCAAAATCGTTGGAGCCATTTTCAAGAAAATCAAAATTTTCGAAAAATTTTCCATGTAAAGGGTAGTTTAGGGTGGAGCTATTGTCTTCAAAATCTTCGTGTCGCATCCTTGAAAGACATTAAACTTAAATACCAACTTTGGTTTTTAACCGACTTTTCGTCTTTGAGTTATGCTGTCCACAGACTGACAGACACACAGACTTCTAAAAATGCATTTTTTTTGGATTCAGGGGGTCTCAAAACATATATTTCCGGTGAAATCTCGACATCGAATTTTTGGGTGGAATACAATACTTTCCCTACTTACCAGTAGAGAAAGTAAAAAAGAACTGTGTCGGAAAATTCAGATCAATAACAACGAATGCCTCAGAATTAACTCCAGATTTGACAATTTGTACACTTTAACGAAATCTATATTTTACTCATATTCCTTAAAGAATGCTTCCGCATGTTTTTATTTCTTTTCTTTATTTACAGTGTATACCAAGAAGTTTAATAAACCCTTCGTTTAAGTGTATTAAACAATTGTTAAGTGTTTCCAAAGAAACAAGAGACTACACGGCAAGCGCAACTTCAGCCCAACAGCTGTAGGGATAAATCGTGAAACCACGAGCAAGTCCGGATATTTCCAGCTAGTTGTAAATAAACTGAAAACTATTTCCAGCAACGGTTGTTGTCGCTCTGTAGAATATCCCATTTCACTTTTTCTTCTGGTGCAAATTTCTACCAAGGAAATGGGGAACTTTCTGCATTCAGACACTTGAATTTCTGTGCAATGACCTGGAAAGTTCCAAGGGTCGAGGAACTGTCTGCTCCAGTAGACATTGCCGACCGACCGTCCGTCCGTCGAGATATCGAAATGTCAAAGTGAAACACGACAATGCATAAATTTCATGCATCCTATAGATATATCACACGTTCCAGAAATTTGCAATACTCAGCTTCGTGTTCCCTTCCCAATAAAAGTTTTTGACCATCGCGATCTGCAGGTAGTATCAGCAACTAAAATATTCCCTAAGTCGCTCTTCTCGCGTTGGCCCTAAGGGAATATACAACTGAAACTGTGATTTTATAAAGTTTTCAGCCAATTTAGCTGAAAATGTATTTTCAATGTTGTCTTGTATCAGGAATCTCTCCAATGCACCTCGTCTTTGCAATGTGGCTGCCGAAACATGCAACATTGTGCTTTGTGAAAAGACGAAATTGCTAGTAAAACAGTGGAAAACGCGCTGTCACCTGATACCTGGATAAACTATGTCACAATTAGACGGTTTTAAATTTCGGTGTGATATCTGATTAGTTTTCGAGTTATGAAATGTTAATTCTGGATTTTATTCTCCTATGTCAAATACTCCACCAGAAGTAACTTTTAAAAAAATCTTTATTAAATTCTATATCATTTACCTAATTACAACATACAACTCTGTTGTATAAGTTTGTTTTATCTGCCTCAGTTCAAAAGAAATAACTTTTAAATTCGGTCAATTTAAATCTCTAGTTTTGTTTAAATTCTACAGCTTTAAAAAGCATTTCAAAAACCGTTCAAAAGAAAAACATACGACAGATTTGATTATTTGTATTTTTAACGTACGTTATATAAATATTTGTAGTATAAAAAGTAAAAGAACACTTTCAATTTATGGTCCCTGGGTATTCGTATAGTCATGGGCTACAAATGTCAATTTTTGGATACTTCTACTAAAGTTCAGCCGAAATTTAGGCTTAAATTTTTTTAACATTTTAAGAATATTAAAAAACTGCTTTTTAAATCCAAAATACTTTGAACCTAGCTTCAGTTACATACAGAGCCCTTGAAAACCTCCATGCGTGACAATTTAAATCCTCAAGAACACAAGACTTTAATAGTTGTCAACGTCTTTTATTCAACTTACCTATGATTTGTCTTACATTTTTGCGGTTTGAAAATGTACTTTACAATATAGTTAGCAACCAGTCTTGTTTAAAATTACAGTATAAACTCAGAAAGAATGAACTCGTCTAGTGCTTAAACGAAGCACCACAGCAAATAACTTTCCTTAATAAAAAGTGTTTAAAAAAATGTTATCTGTCAGCTTCCAAAGTTTGTCGGTCTAATTTTGGGACTCCCTGTATATGGATAAAAATTAGCATCATAACGAACAAAGCGATTTCGCTATAACTATGGTTATTTACCAACAACTACTGCAATTGTTTCAGCTGCACGCCGTTGTGGTAGTGTATATTTACTCGCTGCAAATTAGCCTATTTACCCCTCTCACCGTTGGAGGAAGGGAGGGAAGGAAAGCAGCTTCCCCTATGCATAAGACTTGTTCGTGCCTCACCTCATGACCCATACAACTCACTTAAGTGAGAGGCAATGTATTTAGGGTATACAACGTAGGGGGGCGAATTCGGGTACTGCGATCTGGATGAAATCTATTGCGGCTACCACCCCTCAGAAGAAAGGGATGAAGTTAAAGAAGCACAGGAGACTACAGGCCGCAGAGCCGCGCGGAAAGCCGTAACATCTGGCTCGAAGATCCGTCCAATTGCTGGAGCTGCCAAAGAGGACTAGGTATGACTTATAGTTGCGGTGGTTTAGCTTGTCTCAAGGATCATGAACATGAAAATGGAAGGTCGCTTACACCACGCAAGTTAATGGCAGGGAGTAGAAAATGGTTCGTGGGCAGAAACACCGAAAGTGCATTGCTACTTGCCTCTTCAGTTAGCACCGATTGGATAGAAAGAGCCACATCTCCACAACAACAAAGACAATGGGGTGAGTATCTGCGTCTCTTTTCGGCATCTCTTGTTCTTTCTCTAAGCCCGAGACAAGGTAAACCCAACACTCATATCAACCAAGTAGCCCTTTGGTGCCCACAGGGAATATTCTTTGCTTGGAGCAAACTTCAACACGTGAAACAAAAGGAATGGAAGAGAAATGACGGAAAGAATACCTAGAAACCACCCAGCATTTGCCTACCGACCAATAAAAACCACAAAAACAAAGGTCCGAGTGGGAGGTTGACTGGACCTCCTGTGACAACTAGCCTGCCCAGTGGTGGACTACTCCACTCTGAATGTAAACACCATTAAGGAACGACTACAAGAGGATTTACAGTTCCCTAGCTGGAGGATTCTACCTGCCATACAGAGGTCCAGATGAAGACGCCAGCAGAAGAATGAGGAAGCCATTGATACTCGATGTTTTGCACGCTGGAGAAGTGTTACCCAATCACTTGGCTGTCAGAGGCACACAAGACCCCTCTGCAATGTTAACCACATGAACGCTTGCAAAACAGTGTTGATGTAAATGAGGCTGTCAGATGGGACGAGACAACAGAGCAGTACAACAACCAACCTCGACCTTGTGCATACTTACCTAGTAATCCACACATCAAAGGCATGCATCTTGACACAGTTTGTACGAATGCATGTCATGTGTAACAGCGAGCAACCCTTGTCAACAACGTCGTACACGCAATGCTCGGTCCAGTGCTTGTTCAACTCAAGTGGAAATGCACTCGTAGAAAGCATCTTGGCCCGAGAAGCCACGCAGGAAGTGAAGAGGGCCGAAGCAAAGACACATATACCTGATCTGTATACGAACACCGGATGTTATGCAAGATGCCTTCTTTTACTCGTTGGTAATAAATCAAAAGCTATGTGGAGATAATTGTTCTGAGGCACTTAAATAGATCGATTTATATTTTCTGGGGTTGCTACCTGTAGCAAGAGGAAGTAGGTACTGTATTCCATCCAAAAATTCTATGAGATTTCACCGTAAATATATATTTTGACGCCCTGTAAGTTCAAAAAAGCTGATATCTAACATTCGCATGACTTTCTCAAGCTATTCTTCACCAAAACATTCATCAAAAGCTTATCCTTCTCTCCACTTCATATTAATCTATTAAATATTTGTAAAAATGTATTTATTACACATTTCTTTGTAAGTACAATAGGAATACAGTAGGCTTAAGCGAATGTCAACCCTTTTCAGAGGTTGTCGCTCTGTGGGGGGTTTGAAATTCCGTTCTCTTTCCATGTCCAGGAAGAAAGAAAGCATGCAAGTACCCTTTGGCAGTTGTTTAATAACATAAAAACTAAAATCCTTATCATATGCAACAGGCATGGGCACGAGAGGAGAGAAAGCGATTGAACTTGCCTTACCCACCCAACGTTCTATTGCCGAATGAAGAAGGTTGTTTGGATAGAACACGTGCAGTGGTGGGTTCGTTCCACCTGCGTGGTACTAATAATTTCTTCACTGTTACTAAATACTTTTGTTTACATTACATGCTTTGCATACAATAATTGTTACTATGAAGTTCCTTCCGTTATATTATGCACGTAATTTCCTTACACTGCCTTATGGTTAACATGCTAAATTGTTTCTCTTTCACAATGAATAAAGCAGTAAATTTCCATTGCTATTTAGCCTAAAAATATTTTAGAAGTATTTGATGAACAATAAATTCTTTAGTTTTAAACTTAATATTATGTTCAAAACTTGAAAAACGAAACACGGTAGGTTATTTTAAATAAACTAATAAGAAATTAAACCCCCCAAAAAAGAGGAATATGGTCCCTTTTATATGTTTGAAACTGTACATAAATCCCATATTGTAAAGCTTTATACTTGCAAATTCAAATCCGCATATCAAACAGCAAACTTTGTTTTTGTAACTTACAACAAATTCTCTCCACCACTCTTCATGAAACAGCCATACTCGCCAATGAATGAGTCGTGAAAGGGAGGGATGGCTGGTGGAGTGAGGCAAGAACGAGTGATAAAGGTCCGATGATACAAGGCAACTTCCCATTGGCTTCCTGAACCCATTTGGATAGGATCTGAAATTGAATTAGTACTCACTCTAACTACTTACATGTCTGGGAAACAGATACTCTGCGACCATCAGTTAATATATCGGTCTTCTGATTATGTCACCAATTTTAAGTCTTTATTCAACTGGCAACGAATCTGACTACAACATAAACATAAAGGGGGAAAAAGCAACACTTTCTTACAAGAGAATGCTTGGCAGCTATAAACTTCAGTGTATACATCCGTTCAAGAGGTATGAAGGAGAAAGGTTTCGAGGTCCATAAGGAGGTGTATGGGTTGTCCAATATGGTAGCAGCTGCCTACAACACATCTCATAGTAGCGGAGTGAACCTTCATCCTACTGTCCCACTCTGATCGCCCTGAAAAACTGGATGCAAAAGAAAAGGCCATTTATGAACCCACTATTTACATTAAAAGGACAAATATGGCTGAGCTAAGGGATAATACACAAACAGTACACGATTTGGGAATCTATGGTCTGGATAAACGCCAGCTATATACAATAATAACAATCAGGGCATCAATTGTCATCAAAAGAAACAATTTGTACTCACAATCATTGATATTTAGCAAATGTATTGAAATTGTTATGTAATATTTTATTAATGGCATTAATTATTAAGCTATTACTAGGATTTTACTATGAAAAGATTGATAAATACTATATATATTTTCTTAAACTGATTGTTATTAAATTAATAGTTTTCATAAGTAACTCTACCTACAGGTATAATTGTAAATCAAAAAAATGTGTTACTTGGCAGTCCTCAAATGAGGAACGTACTTTAAATAAGTAGAATAAAGGTTATTCTGAAGTTTTGACATCGTTTAATCGCACATGCGTCTGCAGCATCGTCGCTTTTAGCGTCTTCAGTTTGTTGAACGTTACATCATGGCATTCTCAGCTAAAAGTCAAGGCCTTCTTCGCAAGCAAGCAACTTCAATGTGTTCGTATTTAAGTACAAGGAGCGCCAAAGAAAATTTTGTATTGTTTTCTGGGGTCTTTTGAGGCGTGAGCTTGATAGCTAACCTGGGCGTTCCTAAAGTTTTCCCCTTAGATTTTAATCTCTTCAAAGGCGCCCTGCAATAGCCAATAAGGTATGGCTACAAATCACCACAAACTGAATTCACTCACTCACATCTTTCTCTTTTAGCCAATATGATCCAGAGGATAAATATGTAGTTCGTTTCTACGCCATTTTGTAAACTTTGATGTGGTTATTGTTGTAACTATTTACCAGAAGAATTGACACACCTTGCACGGTGGCCTAGAATAACTAATGAAATGGTCATGGCTTCGTACAACGTTAATGTGACAGACGCGAGGTAGTGAGATTTTCTTTGGCGCTTTTTGTACAAGGGCTATGTAAATCCTTTTTAATCTTCTGATAGTTTATGAACTAAAATTGGTAGGGCTTAATAGTCCCAAGTACTCAGCATGAATGGGTCCTTTCAATGGTGAAAGAATTATCAAAGTCAGTTGGGTGGCTTTTGAGATTAAAAAAAATATATATAAGGCTTCAAGGAGGGGAAAGGAGTTAGGCTACCCTGACCTGCGCACTACGTCAGGTAAGACACGTGGTAGTCGTGTGCCAGACGCGAGCAGTTGAAACATCGCGTTGCAATATCCTCTTTACTATACATATATGACCCCAAACTTTGTTTATAGCATCCATTTGGCTGCAAATTGTTTCGATGTGATTGCAAATAAGGAAGCTGAACCTATAAGTTGGAGAAGATATCACTAATGTGCAGTAATCTGCAAACATGAAGAATAAATAAAACAGTAAAATGTACGCAATATTTTATTACATGGATACACCATAAAACATTAATGGTCATCCCCTGAAAATGCATCGCTGTCTTGTAGATCGATACCATTTTCCATTGACTTTCAAAGGAACAATGTTCGTTTTCTAGTTCAACATGGTGCTTGTAGTTAGGCCAATCATCTCTTGTTTTCAATGTACTTTATAATATTTTGAACTAAAGCTCAAATTTCAATAATTTTTTTCTTCTGAAGAAATGATTGGCCGCAATGTTTCTTTATAGTTCTGAGCATACACATTCTATGGGATTCAAAGCATAAATCAAAGGGGGCAGTCTAATAACTAATGGGCATGCTTAGCAGCTAATTTATCAACAGCGTGCAGCTGTAGTGCTACCATTGACTTGTAATAGAGAGCAGAACGTTCAACGTCGCCTACACTCTTTACATACTGCCTGTGCCACCACGTGCCGCTTGCTGCACGGACCTGCCCTTCCCTGGTGGCCGAAAAGAATGCGAATATACTGTAAGTCAATTGATATATTTCGTCTATGGAGACCAGAAAAATGCAATGTAGTAAACGTTTAGTTAAAAAACGTTCAATTTAGGCAAATATTAACGTACAAATCTCGAGTCATAATATAAATGTAAAACTGCAGCTCACAAAAACTAGGCCAAATTTAGGAAAACCGTGAGAAAGTCATGTCCCTGTTCACACTCTGAAGCTGAGTGCTGAGAATGACTCTGTCCTTAACGACACAGCTTTTACAATACTTTTCTTAGGGGCTGTAAAGAAAGTATTGGAAACCTTGCCGTCGAATGCTGCTTTTATCAGATTGACGCAACCTGGCGCCGCTCGGGTTGGGACTAAATTTTATACTGTCCATAAAACTCCGTACGATATCCAGAGATTCTTCCGCCCTTCAAACTTTATCTATTTCAGTTTAATCGCAAAAAGAGGAAGCGATGGCTCAGCATGGATTTGGGGCCCATTTCTTCGCTGGCTCGTGTGTTTACGCCAAAGCAGAGTCATAAATTGCGCCGCAACGTGCGCCCTGACTAATTAGATTGCAAGAAATAAATGATGGCAAGCGCTGCTGCAATCGATTCACTGGCTGCACACGTGCTGCTGGTACTGTTCGGCTCAATTATTAGCACCGCGCCTTTTCACCCCCGATGCTTATTTGTCCAGGTGACAGACAGCAGAGTCGATGATTTAATTTCGTTCCTATTTGACCCAACAGTGAACTTTAGCCCATGCAGTCAATTCAAAAGGCAACCTCCGTTCGATCTCGGCTTCAATTTGCAACCCTCACTGACATTAGAAGGCGGTGCAATTCTACAGAACCTTCGTTTGGACGCGAGTCCAACCCATCTGGAACTTTCTTGACACTCTCGCGCAGCGAAGAGTCTGCAGAACGGGCTACCACACGTTTTAAAGACCTCCACTTTCTCGCAAGTAAGAAAGGCTTAGAAACTTTTGGAGGAAAAGGTGGAATACCTGCAAGGAAAGGCATTTTGGGGGAATGGTTATAACTAGGGCTCGGGTTTTTAGGTGCTAAAAACTTGGAACACATTTATTTTTTATGCGCTGAAAATGTCGAAAATATGTGCTAAAAAGTAAAAAATATATGTATTTTTAAGATCTGAATGGATGAACTATCTAATATAAATATACCTTTACTCAGCAGCCATTATTCTTGGAAGGGATCATCGAATACTATAGAATTACTTGTATAGGCAGCATGGTTCATCAAATTTTCCATCCCGAAAGATTTGATGATTGTCACGAAAAATTCTCTTGAATTTCGAAAATGATCACTCCACATCACAAGAAGCCCGTCGGGCATCGTTATAACACGTCATTCATACTGGCATCAATAATTTCTTCATGTTGCCATCCAAAGCATTTGAAATTTTATGGACTGTTAAATCCACTATTATTTTCGAAAACTTCCTTGCATTTTCTTTTAGGATTTGTGCTGCAGCATGAAAAAGAACCTTAAGTTTTTTTTCCACATCCTGAAGTACTTGAACTGCTTCTCCCAAAGACATTCCCACTGGTTCCAGTTTCTTTCTGGAATCACAGAGGAAACCAAGATTTGCGGAAAAGTATGCGAAGCCATTTCTTAACAGTGTTTTTAATTTTGGCAACATTTTGTGGCAATTGCACTACTTTTCACTCGACATATTTAATCCACTGTGTACTCAAAACTGTCAATATGTAATTTCCCAACACAACACAACTATAGAACGGCGTGTAAACTGTGCGGATTCACAAATGACTAAATTTGACTATACAGTTTCAGGTATATACTAGCCGGGTTGTGAAGCGATAACAGGTGCAGTGGAGGAATTCCCTGTTCTTATCTTGCAGGCTCGTGTAGCTTGAGTAAGCAGGATGTTTATATTTTCTTCCAACTGAAGGGATACCATAGCTGACATCAGTTCTTCCAATAATGAGTAACGAATTGCGAATCAAGCCTGCGTAATAAAGAAGTGAATGGTGACTTGAAAAAACATAGTTTGCTGCTGCTTTTATGTTTTTTCTACCACAGTGAATAATTATATATTTTTCAAGTTTTCTGAGCTCGTTGAAAGACTTCTGTCACTGAGATTGTTCTTATAGACAAAGATCTTTCCACTTCACATGATGTAA
This sequence comes from Tenodera sinensis, assembly GCA_030765045.1. NCBI lineage: Eukaryota > Metazoa > Arthropoda > Insecta > Mantodea > Mantidae > Tenodera > Tenodera sinensis. The sequence continues at coordinate 12,482,665 of CM060967.1, read as the reverse complement.
TTGGGGCAAATTCTACTAAAGGAATTTTTCCTGAAGAAATGTTGATTTCTCTTTAACACATTTTGCAATTTACTTATTATACTTGCACCACTTTCTTCATGCACAACACTTAGTTTTACAATAGCAATTTCTATGACAACAATAGAATCTTGCAAAGGATGCTTTCTGGAAGCCAGCGGAAGTTGCTCCTGACGTAGGTAGTCACTAAAGACAGCCTGGGATTCACAAATAGATGCAACACTTTCAGGACCAAAACAATCTACAGCAGTCTTTATATCATCTAGATGCTCACTGCTTCTATCCATGTTTACTGTTGACCAGCGGTTTTGTCTTTCAGTTCTCAGTTGCTTTTAGTCAGCCATGGAGAACAGAGAAAGGAAATGGTACACACTAGATCAGAAAGTAAAATTTATACGAGAGGTGGAACTTAATCCACACAAAACTAAAGTCAAAATTGCTCAGACTTAGGAATTGTTTATACCATACTGTGTATAATAGTCATCAGTAACAAAATGAGGAGTATGTACCTACTTAAGGCAAGAAAAGTGAAACAACTCAAATTAACTGATTTCTTTAAAGGAGGGCAAAGTTCGAAATGTTTTCTTCACACATATCTTTATTGTTAATGCAGGCCTACTGTATTGCTTTTTTAAAAAATATGATGCATTATCAAAATCTCAGTTGTAATTGTGAGTTATAAGTAATTTTCCCTCTTCCCCTTAATATATGCATAAATCAGGTTCAACTATATAGAAATAGAAAAATGCTAAAATAGGTAATTTTACGTTATATCACTAAAATATGTAAGCATATGTGAAATAAAATTTGAAATTTACATAGTGCTTTCTAAACATATCACTTTTTCCAGCATCTAAGTGGAAGGAAAAAAAATATGTAATTACATAGAAATCGCAGCACTAGTTATCAGTTGCGATTAGATATAATACGTTTCAATATGAACGATGTAGAAACAGGCGTACGTTATTTGAAGCAACCCGTAAAGAAGTTACTCTAGCTGTGTTTATAATGGCAAACTGCATCCTGCACCTGTACAACCTGCATAGGTATAATACAAACATTACCTGATGCAAAAATAACCAAGGAAAATGCGTCATTGCCGAAGAGAATGAGAGGTTAAGTATACAATAACTTAAATATTCTGCAGGATGTCCGATAAAACATATGTTAAAGAGCGACGTTGCTAGAAAAGAGAAACATTAACGCCCAAACATACATGATTGCCTAACATTACAAAATATAGCCCGTCTCTGTAGTGTGACTGCCTTACATCCAAGAGGTGGCGAATTCGAACCTCGCTTAGGGTGAGTTCCACCCCCCCCCCTCCAGGTTTTCCATTATCTCGAGAAGACTGATAACTTTCAGCTCCATGGACCTCGGGCTCATTTGAGCATTATTTCATTCATTTATTGTCTGATATGACATTACGTCGGAGCAAAGCGGATGTAATTAGTAGACATTTTTCTGGTCAGATAATACATGTCTACTGGTCACCGAAGACCTCTTGCGCAAGAGATTAATAGCGCGAAATATAACTGTGTTCGTTACATCAGTAAGTTATTTTCTGTCCATTTACTTGGTAAACACACGCGTTTCGGGCTCCAAAACAGAACTCATATTGAAAACGTATTCCCTCTGAAGGGAGATATCCAGTAAATGATGGTTTCAGTATCATAAGATGGATGATTTTGGGCCTCAGGGGTAGAGAAAGTGCTCAGGTCATCCCAATTTTAACAAAGCAGGACTCTGTAGCAGCACCTTTAAGTAGGACGCCCTGTATAAAGGACTGTAGGAGTGAAAAAACACTCCTTTAAGTGCAGAGGGAATAGTGCGCTCATTAACAGTGGGTAGATGTGTGTTTTCTTTGCGCACCCCTCTACATTACATTAAATGGTTACCATGACAGCTCCCAGGTCGCTATCGAACCAAGCCCCAGCTCGGCGACGACCACTTCAATTGCTTCTGCTTGCCTTGCTGTAAAGATGATGCCCGGGTACAGCAGCTAACCAACCATGGAAATATTCAGAGTGTATGTACGTTAAAACAAACAACACAACCGACTTTGAGAATCACTTCTCCATTCTGACTGCATGGGCTGTAAGGAGATCACGTAACCTAAACATATAGAAATTACACTTTACCACATTACCACTGGTTCTTAATGGGTTTTTTCTGAAATGTTTGTGAATTATTCTATAAATCATGACAATTATTTTAACCAATTATTTGCACTGATAGCTTATGTGGTCGAATCTTTAAACATTATTTCATCCGACAGAAAAATAATAAAATATAAATTACCTATTACTTTCTCTATTGGTTGATTAGAAGAAGCATTGTATTTCACTCAAAAATTCCATGTCGAAATTTCCCCTGAATATTAAAAAAAGGCATTTTTAGAAAAAGGTCCGTGCGTATGTGTGTCTGCGGAGAGCATAGCTCAAAAACGAAAAGTCGATTATAAACAAAAGGTGGTATTTAAGTTTAACGTCTTCTAAGGATGCGACACAAAAATTTGAAGAAAATTGCTCCATCTTAAACTACCCTTTACATGGAGAATTTTTCGAAAATGGCTAACAATTTTAATTAAAATGCCATATGTTTGACATTTTGATGGCACACTACCACATATATCTTGAATTTTCTGGCTATAGCCCATGTAGCCCCATTTACTCTTGATGACTTTTGCATAACTAATAAACCGTAAGAGATCGACCAAATCTTCCTTTACAAAAAATGTAGATCTTGCTAAAACACACAATTTATGTCTAAATAAATTTTGTTTTCTAGAGTGAACAATTTCGGACATATTCCTTGTTATTAGTGGGAGTTTTGGACAAATTATACGTCTGTCAAATGGAACATCGTTATTCATTTTTACATGCTAACCGTGCAAAGAGAACGGAATTTGAGAGCTATAAAAAATTTGACTATCGCTCAAAGCCTACTGTATTCTCATATTTCCCTTGTAGCTACAAGGAAATAAGCAATAAGATAATTTCTGCAAATGTGTATCTCAACTAACACAAAGAAGATATAGGAATAAGATTTTGTATAAACCTCAAACAGTTATGTATATCGCTTTACTATAAACTTTAAAAAATATACTTACAACGCAAAAAAAAGGTAAAAATGTAGCAAATATGTAATGTTGTTGCTTTCCTAATGTCAGTAATATGAGATATTATAAAATTACTGTGGTTCAGAAAGTGAACCACGTGTTCTACACATCCACTGAAAATGTCAGGTATCTCGTACTTTCTGAGGAAAATGTACATGTGTATATTTTTCTCTCCTGGATGAAATAATTTTGTATACCCAACCACATAAGCTATCGATGCAAACAAACACTTGAAATAAATGTCAAGGATGTATAGAGTAATTCATAAAACACCACTGAGAACTTTAAGAGCAATTCATTGGTAATTTAACTCAATTTAAGTCACTAAGGTGTAATTTCTGTATATTCAGTGGACCTTGTGCCCTTAATACGCCTACTAACATAAAATACTAATGGCCTAAAAAAGATTTACAAATCCTATGTAAAACATACGAACACACTGGACGGATTAGACATTGTCACTTATTCCGGTTTCAAACAATTACACTTTTCCTGAGATTCTCTCCTTCAGTTTTTATTACTATTGTGACCCGGTTGCGGCTAATGACCCTTCTTCGACAGAACAATAGACTTGTGTGCAGCCTCGCGGCTCCAGAAGTCTCGATTTGGCAGTTCCAGTAGTTTCCTTTTCTAGAACGTTCCCTTTCTGCTATGTGAAGCCTATATAGGGGGCTCACCAGTACCCAGCAACGAGTCATTTGGGTCAGTCAAGTTGACAAGGCCGAGACGAGCAGGGGTCGGCAGTGAGAGTTGAGTTAAATTCAGTGAACCGAGTGTCAACTGTTTCAGCTGGAAGAATTAAAGTGCTTCTGAATCTTAGCAGGAGAAACTGTTAATGAATTGTTGTATCTGCTAACTTCTAACATATCAATAATTGTACGGTTTAAAATAACTAAACATGGGGGAATATCTCACACGGACGTTAAGTTGACTACACATCGACCGTAGAGTGCGGGGGATGTTGTGATTGGCATGTAAACAACAGAGGTAGGAAGGTCACTGTCAATAACGCACAGTGCACTTCACTGGAAGAGAATGCACACTCTCGCATTTGACCTCGTCCCCTGTGACGTAAAAGTTACATAGTTCAGAGCGTTTCCCCCACGTCTGCTAATAACAATAAGGAGCGCAAGAGCGCGGTCTTTACGTGCTATGGACTGCCAATAATCGATCACCTCTTCTGTAAGACACGAATTTTAGAAACAGACACTCTTTGATCACCACAAGTCCCGTATACTTCATGCACTGCCAAATCGTAACCTTCTAATTCGCATCTGAAACACAATTCTTATTCTACAACTTCATATATTCCTTCCCTTTCTAATTTTCAGAACTGTCATATTTATGCATTTGCAACTCTGCGATTTATGAACGTACTGAGGTAGCGAATTCCTTGTCGCCTGAGCTCACCTAATTGCTTAACTACACTAACTTACAACTAACTGCTTTTCCTCAACACGTAACTTCCCTTGCCAATAACTTCTTATTCCTTAACAAAACTGTAGCTTGTGCTTCTTACATTATGCATTGATTTTAACACAAGGAAATTACTTGCTGCAATTATTTATCGATCCCCCTAATGTTTCTTTACCACATGATTAGTCTTACCAGTCAATAATAAATGGTATTAACTGGTTATTGGCTATATATAAAGAAAGAAGAAAAAAATTGAACTCTGCTAACCTGATTTATGGGTCAATTAAACACACATTATGTCCCAATACGCTGGATACATTTTCCATCGATATATCACTAATATGCAGTGTCATGGCACTGTGTACTGTTTTGCTTCCCGTTCTCGGTTCAAGGCTGGTGCACAACCACCGATAACGATAACCAGAACGAGAAACCTCAAATACATGTATTTAAATGGGAGTGTTCACAACAAACGGGAAGCTTTTCCAGGACCCAGAAACGGAAAAGACTTAGCCAAGTTTTAACTTCCTGTTGCAGTTACCGAGCACGGCATGTTAGATTAATATTGTATTATACTTTTCGCTGTCATGAAACAGCCGCTAGAGCTCTCTCTAGTCACAAGTTAGAAAATACACAATTGGTCAGTAGAAACAAATGAATCCCCAATGCGCCATATCGACCTCCATTTTCTGGTATCTTGTCGTTATCGTTCCCGGGCTGTTGTGAACCAAAATAGTGAGTACTGCCGTACTTCCCGTTGCCGGAATCGTTATGGTGGTTGTGAACTGCGCTTGTGGTTGTGTTTGGTTAGGCACTGACGGGACCAAATCCGGTCCGGCGTGATGGTTTCCCTGTCCCATGTCAGTACACCTTGGCATGCTAATGAACTCCCACGGAACGACATTCCGGCACACCGGCCACACTGATATCACCCTGGCAATTAGCAGCGTCGTTAACAAGCAAAATATTTATCTATTTCCTTAGGATCATTGTGAATCGCCCTTCTATACTCTTCTCAGCACTTGTCGATCATTCCCATTTCCTTCCCAGTGTGCCAAATGAACCTTCTCCGCCTGTTGATCACTTTACGGACAATTTGTCGGAGGCGATTTCTCGTAGTGCTTCATATAACCCTTCTTAAATCTCCATTAGTAGCGCTCACAAGCAGCTATTCCTTCTGTTTCTTATCTGGGCACTATGAAACATTTTCTGCCTGATCACAGTGCCACACTTAGATAAGCATATCTTCAATACTGAACTTAGGTCAAGTTTATAGCCTGCTTTAAAATTAGCAGTGCAATAAAATATGCACTAAACCTGCCTCTGGCGCAGAGGACCCGGAATCGATCCCTGATACCGGCGTGGTGATTTTTCCACCACTGGGAGGTATAGCACGGGATGCACTCAGCCTCTTTAGGTCCCGGAGGGGCACTTGATTGTAAAGTAGCAGCCCCTGGTCGAGAAGACCGCATAACCGGCCGGGAGGGGGGGGGGGGGACGACGCTGACCACGTCCCACCTCCAGGACTGCAACCCACTCACGACACCTGTGGTTACGTTGTTCTTCACTATTGATATCTGGAGTTTCATCTAATATAAATTAAACCAATGAGGCCTCAGAACTGTCTTTCTTAATCCCATGTTATGACGTCACACACTTGGAATTAAGTCATTATGAATATTAGGTGAAGCTGCACGAAGAACTGTCGACTTTTCTAAGTGCTCTTTCAGAAAGGCGTCATATATTGTTAGTTCACTTAAACATCCATAATTCCCATTGACCATGAAAAACAAGGTCCTATTTCCCTACAAAACATACAGCCCGTGCAAAATGAGGAAGTTCTTTTTCACCCCATTGTTATACTGTTATGTTCCCAAATATTTTTAGTTGTTCTTCGCATGTTAGGTGATTATAAGAATGGTTTTTAGGACTACCTTATAAATGTTATTTAAATCCTCACAACTGCTAAAATTCCAAACTAGCTTTTCTTTTGAAAAATATCAACAGAACATCTGTTTAAAGTATTACAACACAGCCAGGACTCAGTTTCATAAACTAAATATTGTTTACCACTCTAGCCACGATTCATTTCGTAGCCTCTCGGATGTGTGTGTATGTATGTGTACATACCTTCGTCCCAGAATCCGTGCAAATATTAACCTACATTTTGCTTTAACAGCACGTAACCAAGTGTCCAAACCACATTCAAATGTCCGCAATTGAAGAGCAGACATATAAGAAGGAAAATAATTACTCCCTATTCACGACTATACGAACAATAATGTTAGCACGATTCTTCACCTGAGATACAAATAACACAGCACATCCGTGGACCAAGCGCACAACAGACGACAGGTGCCGTTGACCTAAGCTTTGTTTCGAAACATACGGTTGCAAAGTAGCATAATGTTTATGAACGCTCGACTTCAATGGCATTAAAACTATTGTAACAAAACGGCAAAATGCTAAGTCCTGTTAATTTTCCATCACTTTATTCTCCTCTAAATTTGACTACAAATACTAACACAATTTATAGTCTTCTCTGCTATTACTATTCACAATTACTCTTCTGATAGTCTTTCAATGTCTTTCTCCACTTTCACTGTCTCATATCTTTACTATTAAGATACAATCACTCGACGACACATGTACTCGTTGACAGCCTGGCCGACTCACTCTCGTAACTGTACACAACCCACTCAAAGCTAAACTGACTAGATTAGACTACCAGTTGGCAGGCTGAGAACAGCCCGAGGTGTGTCATGCGTGTACCTGCCCTTTTAGGGCTTAACCACTTTATGACGGGATGTGGGGTTTTGCAGGGTGGCGGGTGAAGATTGAGGTAGTAGGTTGTAAGGAGGTAGCAAGATTTTGCTCCTCAGCGGCTGCTTATTCAGTGTGCAACTTCCGTTGGGCACTGCTGGTGTAGGGGTCCAATATGGAGGTTCGTAAAATTTTGAATTTAGAATCCAAGCTTATCTTGGAGGACTGTCAAGGTTTTCAGCTTTCGCTGTTGGAGGGGAAGCTAAACTGCTACTCTATCTGTCCTATTTATACTGGAGCCGGCATCACGTGACCTTCGAGAACTCTCCATACACACTTGCAACGATGACTCAGCGGAATTAACTAGAAGCTTCTGGGCAGTACGGTGTTATTGCGCTGTATCACTAGTCCCAGACCTTTCCTTTGTGTTTTACCGCCGTAATTACGTCACGTACGCATCCAGACGCTCGCTGTATCCAAGGTCACCCGGTCTCCTCTCGTCCGTATATTGTTGAACGATCCAATATTACACGATCGTGTACCACAAAATTATGATGAACACTAATTTGGCAATAAATTTGAGGAATCTTACAGGATAGCAAATACACATATTGCAAACAGAACATTTTAACTGCTGTAAAATAAAAAGGAATTATTTGTACTCCAATTAAAGTTGGTTTGTGAGTAAATGTTACCTTTCGACATGATGTAATATCGTCTGCTGCTCGTCCATCTGCACCACACATTGAGTAGCAAGTTCCAGCTCTGCAAGCAACAACAAATACAAATAAGTATACAACCCTAAGGCAGTTTACTATCTGATATTAAAACTCTTACTCTAAAAATGATTCATGCTCACAAATTTGCTAAACTGCCAATACAATTCATCGCAAACGTATTAAAGCGGACTACTTCTACTGTGAAATTATCTCAAAGGGACAAAATCTGATGTGTTGCACTCACATGACTTTCTCTACTCTTGTACTAACCATTCTTACAAACTCTTATTCCTATATCTTCTTCGTGTTAGTTAAGATAAACATTTGTACAAATTATCTTATTGCTTATTTCCTTGTAGGTACAAGGGGAATATTAGAATACAGTAGGCTTTGTGCGATAGTCAAACGTTTTAAAGCTTTGAGATTCTGTTCTCTTTGCAGTCTTCACATAAAAAAATGAACAACGATGTTCCATTTCATGAAAGTTTTAAGTTTTCCGAATCTGACACAAATAACAAGGGATATTTCCGAAATGGTTCACTCTACAAGAAAATTTGTTCGGACCTAAATTGTGTATTTTAGCAAAATCTACATTTTTATATAGTATGATTTGGTCTATTTCTAACGGTTTACCAGTTATGCAAAAGTCCTCCAGAGTAAATACGACTACAGGGGCTATAGCCAGAAAATTCAAAATGTACATTTCATTTGTCATCAAAATATCTCAAACATATGACATTTTCATTAAAATCGTTAAAGCCATTTTTGATAAAGTAAAAATTTTCGAAAAATTTCCCATGTAAAGGGTAGTTTAGGGTGGGGCTATTTTCTTCAAAATCTTCGTGTCGCATCCTTGAAAGACATTAAACTTAAACAACTTTGGTTTTTAACCGAGTTTTCGTTTTTGAGTTATTCTGTCCATAGACTGACAGACACATACAGACCTTTTTCTAAAAATGCTTTTTCTTTTGGATTCAGGGGGTCTCAAAACACATATTTCCGGTGAAATCTTGACATTGATTTCGGAGTGGAATACAAAACTTCCTCTAGTTACCAGTAGAGAAAGTAAAAAGGCAGTAAAATATTTATTAATTTACATGTGCATTGTTACCAATATTTTTAAATTATTGCGCTAGGTTAAAAAAAATGTGATGCACTCACCACTTGCAACACCACTTCTAAAAGCACAACTATTTGAAAATCTTGGGAATATTAATGGCACAGAACATTATTGCATATTCGTGTGTTTTAACATGTTTTGAGGCCCCCTGAATCCAAAAAAGCACTTTTAGAAAAAGGCCCGTGTGTCGGCAGCATAACTCAAAAACCAAAAGTCAGCTAAAAACCAAACTTGCTATTTAAGTTTAATGTCTTTGAAGAAAATACCTCCACCCTAAACTACCCTTTACATGGAAAAATCATTTTATTACAATGCAAGAGTATGATTATCCGGAGGAAAGAGTTTATTCAAAATAAATAGTTAAAGATTGCAAAAACAACGTAGGTAAATACAATTTTTTGCAGACAATCTCAGCTTAGCTTACATCCTGGATACAACAAATAGTATTAAAGTAAAATGTTACTAAGCTAAATAAGTGGATAAAGAAAGGAAATGAGCTCATGAAAGTTGTATTCCTTTCTCAATCCAACCAGTGGCATTTACACATTCAAGTCCTCGTAGAAAATTACATAAATAAAAGGTGTTACGTGTAAGTGGCAATATAATCAGTAATTCGGCGGCCATTATTCTTTATCACAACTATAAAACATAGACACTATTATCAAGAACAATCATCTATGTGCTATGTTGTTACTTTCTGTACTGGTAAGTAGGGGAAGTATTGTATTCCACCCAAAAACTCCATGTCGACATTTCACCGGAAATATATGTTTTGAGACCCCCTGAATTAAAACAAGCATTTTTAGAAAAAGGTCCGTGTGTGTGTTTCAGTCTGTGGACAGCATAACTCTAAAATGAACAGTTGCTTAGAAACCAAAGTTGGTATTTAAGTTTAATGTCTTTCAAGGATGCGACACGAAGATCTTGATGAAAATTGCTCCATCCTAAACTACCCTTTACATGGACAATTTTAAATTTCTTAAAAATGGCTCTAACGATTTTGATTAAAATGCAATAAGTCTCAGATATTTTTATCCCAAAATGGATAAATGAATTTTCTGGCTATAGCCCCTGATGACGTTTGCATAACTGGCAAACCTTAAGAAGTAGACCAAATCTTACTACACCAAAAATGCAGATCTTACTGAAACACAATTTGTCTAAATAAGGTTTTTTTTGTAGAGTGAACCATTTCAGAGATATTTCTTGTTATTTGTGCAAGTTTTGGAGAACATACTTCTATTAAATGGAGCATCACTGTTCATTTTTTATATGTTAAGCGTGCAAAGAGAACGGAATCTCAAAGCTTTAAAACATTTGACTATCGCACAAAGCCTACTGTATTCTAATATTCCCCTTGTACCTACAAGGAAATAAGCAATAAGATAATTTGTACAAATGTTTATCTCAACTAACACGAAGAAGATACAGGAATAAGAGTTTGTAAGAATGGTTAGTACAAGAGTACAGAAAGTCATGTGAGTGCAACACATAAAATTATTTGTTTTTGTTTTATGGATCCTTGTGACCAACTTCACTGGAGGGTAGATTTTAATAAATAAATATTTATATTTTCCAAATTTTGGAATGTTTGTTAATCAGTCCAGAGTATATTGTTATATGATAATATTATTGTAGTACCTGATTACAGTAGAGTTCAATGAACTATCTTGGTGCACACACATATTTGCAAAAAAGTGATAAATTTACATTAGTTTCTCAACAAAGACGGATAAGAAACTATTATTATACTGTCCAGTTCTCATACATGTCTAAATCTATTAATAAAATGTCCTTACTGTCTTAAACTCAATAGTTCTCTCTCTCGCTCTTTCACACACACAAATAAGCAGTTTAACTATGTACAAAGAATTCTTATAAAATATAACAATTATTAAACAGATTAACATTTAGCTAAGAGCATACGTGTTTACATTATTAAATTTTAAATAAAAAAAATGTAACTTGGACATTGCTGTCAAAATACACCTGCTATATTATGAGGATTAAATTCAAACTACATAGCCAAAACAGGTTTAAAATAATCAAGTGAACCCAAATTTGGAGAATTATGTGATTTATCAAAAAGTTTAATGCCTATACATCTATTATGTGTTTACTTGTAAGCATAGGTAAGTTTTAAAGTGATTCTGACATTCTGTACACCGTGAAATTCTTAAAATTAATTTACTCACTGATAACGTTTGTATGATTAACAGATAAATTTATGTGTACATTCCTTTTCCATATATACTTTAGATATGGTTAATAAATAGAGAATCTAAATCAAATTCCAGTCCAGCTGCTTGGAATAAGCTTCCCTGTTCAGAGAGGAATCTAAATGAAAGCCCAATATTTTAACTGATTTGTTAATTAATCTTTTAATAGAAGTACTTTATAAAAAACAATTATTGCTTTGTGTACTGTACTGATTTAAAAAAGATACTGATGTTTACTCCTTTTTGAAGAATACCTAAGTTCATGCAACATTCACTATCTGCCCTGCTGAACAAAATGTTCTAAAAGAGTTATTTCCTGTTCCTAGTTTTTAAATTTAAAGAGGCCTCTACATTTGATGAAACAAATGAATCTAAGTAGTTGGCCATACCTAAAGCTATGAAAAGCTGTAGAATTATTGTTAACGCTTTGTCATAATGTTTATTCACATTTGTCGTTTACTATTATTTACCTATAATTAACTTACATTATGCTATGTTACAGATATATTGAGAATTTCGAAATTTTAAACAATGTTTAACGTTTAAGAGGTTGAATCAGAAACTGTCAAATTCCTTGCCATAGCCGGGATTTGAACCATGGATCTTCCGCTTATCGAGCAGCTGTTTTAACCACTAAGCTACCATAGCCAACCAGTACCTCTGATTTGAGATTCCCTTGTGGTTAACGGGAAAAAGTACGAATCAGCTGGGAATTTATTGTCGTACTGGCAAGTTGGCCATGGTAGCTCAGTGGTTAAAACAGCCGCTCGATAAGCGGAAGATCCGTGGTTCAAATCCCGGCTATGGCATTGAATTTTTCAGTTTCTGATACAACCTCTTAAACATTGCCCACACACGGCTTGTGTGTTTAAAAACGCCAGCAGTAACCTTGTTGGCATAAATAAATAATGTTTAACGTTATCCAAAATATATTTAACACCACAATTGATTCCATACCTACACAAACTGCCAGTATCGCACTTTTAATTTGGAACTCTAATATGTTCCTAACAAAGATCAATAAGTTTTAAGTATTTCTTTTTCCAAAAGCAATAACCTACAATAACAATTAAAGCCCTTTGACCTCCTGACCCGCAAAAGGCGTGTGTCTATATCAAATAATCTGAAAATTCAAGTAGAATTTTACACACAACAAATAATTTGCGGATAAAAAAATTACTACCATTTTTTGCACAATTTTAATTGCATTAATTTTAATTATGTTTATTATTTATTCAAATATCTTATACGTATTAGAGTAAAAATTAAAGCTGTTAGTGAGATAAGCTTATCTTTGGATATATTTATAAAACTTTTTAATTGTATTTTTACAATGAAAATGTAATGTTTTATTTCAAATTATTACTACAATTTAAGTTACATTTGTAGTGCGTCCGTGTTCTGTGCGGCTGTTTGAACACACATCTTGATGTTGCAGATCCTGCTGTTTCTCTGCACTCCAAACCGCTAACATTCCAGTGTAATGCTGCAAATGTGCTTCTTTCAGATAAAATACGCGCTTTCTGTGTTTGGAATATCTAAATATCTTCTGTTGATACTAATCCTAACACTGATTTGATTGCTGATCGTGTTTCTGTCATTCGCAAATATAAACTCGGGTATGAACTGATGTGCATTTCTGCCTGGAGAAATAACACAAACATTGCAAAACCAGTTCCTTTCGCAACGCTCTGATGTGAAATATCTCCCTGCAAGTATCAAAGTGACAGTCAAATACGAAATATAATCAGTAGGTGGCATTAAATTGGGTTACCTTAAATTGTGTTATATTAGATTTTTTATAACACAGCTGTTTATATTTTCGTGAAAGGAGCCGCTAATTTGCATATTTACTCAGTGATTAAATTAAACTATCTCGCAAGAAAAGCGGGTCATTCATCTAATCACTGCAACCACATGAATCTGTCATTTGACAATATTTAAGCTTACCTCTCCTGTTGAAGGGCCGGACCCGAACAGCCACTTTAATTTTATCAGTCGCCATTATGATGCACAGTACAACAGTTCAAAAAACGAAGCAAAAATATATACACAAATATTTAAACACTATATTCTGCTTATTTTCACATTTTCACCCCATCTCAAAACTGGACAAAAACGAAATTTTCACCAAACACAGTCTCCACACTATAAGACACAACTCGCCATCTTGCAACTAAGCCCGAAAAACCAGATGAGCGGATATCTACGTCACAGCCACTGCCTTGTTTACCAACCGAGTTCAGCTCCAGCGAAGTACGATTTCTACGACTGGCCGCTAGGAGCTCTGGAAACACCATTTTTCGTCAACTTGCATAGAAGCAACTGCCATCTACAAAGCGCCATGTGACAATGAACTCGTGCAATGGAATTGGATTGGTGCGCTTTTGCTTGTTGGAAGGGGAAATCCGGCTGTGGTTGGTTATGTAAAATTCACCTGCACTCATGACATGCAATGCTGAAAACTTAGTACCTTGAAAGATTATTGATTGAGGTAGTCCTCAATCTCATTCAGTGTTACCGGTGTCCCTATCCTTAGAATGTTCATAGGACATCGCAAGCAAGGCATCTTTTTAGGTTTGAAACTTCATTTTTGAGGTTATTTAACTAAAATCATATGTCTCATGTGTGTGGCCTCAGGTATATTAAAATACGTATATTGGCTGTGCTTCATTGTGAACTGTCAACAAAGTGGGCGTGTAGTAATTAAAAAAATCACTGCTTAACAATCCCAAATGCATGATGTTTCAATAGAGTTAAAAGTGTTACAATAATCTGCAATGAATCAAGAAAAAACAGCCAAATCGATATTCATTGAAATCACCAAGGAAAATAACTCGACTTACACATATTCTGAAGAGGTTAGTGAACATCAGTATCTATATAAAAATTATTATTAATTTAAATTAGGTATTTTCCGTTTTCTTCAGTTAAATTCATGGTCTGTTACTTGTATTAATACCATATTACGTATTCTCACCTGTTAACCCAATAACTCAAGGTCAAGTGTTCGTAGTTAGAATAAAAAAGATCAATAGACCTATCGTCCTTGACCTGTTAGATTCTGTGAGAATTAGGGCAGCTGATCGAGAAATATGCACCTAACTCGGGATATGGTTATCAGGCTATTTAGGCTCGATATAATTACACAACTGGATGCGCTATGTAAGAATGTTACTTAATGTATAATGATAGATTTCGGGAAAGCATTTTTAATTTAAGTCTCGTGTTCTGGCAATGAATTCTACTCAAGTAAAGAAATAAAGAGAGCATAGGACTTGTAATAAACAAATAATAAATAAATAAGAATTTTAGTGTACATAATCTTTATATAAAAAAGGGTGAGAGTGGTATTTGAAGTAAATTAGATTTAAATCAAGGTGGTTTAAATACGTTTTTAGTTTAATGAGGAATGAAAAAGTAGTTATAGTGGACCTGTGTGCTAACATGTCAGATTTTTATGTTTTATTTTTAACATTTATCTATTATATTGATCAAATGTTTTGCCAGAGACTTAGTTTCTACTGATAGATTTGTATAAATGTTATAGGTCAGATTGCCAGACCTTGGACGAAATGGTCTTCTTATTCAAGTGAAGGCCTGTGGTTTGTCAATTCCACAATATGATACAACCGCTCTCTATCAGATACTCCTGAAAGTAAATAAAAAACAGCGAATTGGGGCTGGTCAGGATGTTGCAGGAGTGGTTGTGGCTGCAGGAGAGGATGTCACAACCATCCGTGTGGGAGATCCTGTTGTTGGTAAGAACACTTTGAGGGCTGTTGAATAATTAACGTTCTTTAAAACCAAATCTTGGAAAAATTGAAAATGGCTCATCTACACACTTCCTAAAATGTTCTGAACTTCAGCGATGGTTTGTCTATAAAATGTGCATAATTCAACGTCATCTTGCAGTCAGTTGTCATTAAGTAAATGAGTCGTCTAGTATCAAAACTGGCCAAGTCACAAAATGTTTTCTTTTTTTTTTTTTTTTCAATATTCATTAAAAACTCCTACAGACAAACCAATGAAAGTAATATTGTTCCACTTTTATTGGGCTCCATATGATGGGTTCTCTCTCTTTCCCCAATTACCCTCCCCTTATGTAGAACTTACAAGCCAGTGCCTAGGGTCAGACACCTGTCAGGGAGCAGAGCGACCTCTGGACCAGACAGTGAAGACCTGGAAGCGGGTGGTCGGTCAGCCAAGCACCAGGTATAATAGTGAGGAAGAGGATAATATGAAATCCAGGCAAAGGGGTGATAATGGAGCAGTTGGCGGAATGAATGGCAGATGCCGTTTCGTCCGCCATGAATACCACATGCAGGTCCCATCTAGGTGATAGGCGAGTGGTCTAAACACTCAGCCATGACGCCGCCATTGTACTTCCAGACTCAGAATAATCTTGGCTGGAGAAAAATTCCTACCCCCCTGCCGGGAATCAAACCCTGAACCCCTTGTACAGCAGCCAGGTGCTCTGGCAACTGTGCTACGGGGCCTCCCATATGATGGGTTCGTGTATTAATATGGAGAATAATATTGATTTACTATTTTTTTTCTCAAAATTTTGCATTTCGATTTGGCCAGTCTTGTTGCAGTCATTTTTTTAATTCTAAATCTTTCTAATAAAAAAGACTTTATTTCTGTAGGTACCGAATATCAATAAAAAAATATAGTCTATGAACTAATTATAAAAAATACAGTATAATATTAGAGTAAAACAAAAATTAGTAAAAACGTAAGAAAATTAATAAAAACACAGTATTTTTTTCCTTTCACTATAAGCTTTAATACAAGACATGAAAAATAATATGAATGCTCTATTAAAACACTGCACTTTGATAGATACAATTTTACACACCTCAATCTTACTTTACATTAGATTACAATATCTGGCATACTCTTGGTGTATGTGAATAACATGGCATTAAGGAAAATACTTTCATGCCAATTAAAAAGATTTGTGTGTGGCTGCCATGACAGTATGTTAAACATGTAATATTATAGAAATCGTTAGATCCATTTTGAGAAACTTCACATTTTCTTAAACATTTTGCATGTAAAGGGCAGTTTGGGATGAAGGGATTTTTTTAAAAATCTTCATCTTGCATTCTTGGATGATGCTAAATTTAAATACCAAGTTTGGTACTAATCAACTTTTTGGTTTCGTGTTATGCTGTTCACAGGTAAACAAATGTACACAAACCTTTTTCTAAAACAAGGTCTCTCTGTATTCAGGGACTTTCAAAACATGTATGTCTGGTGAAATCTTGATATTGAATTTTTGGATGAAGTACATTACTGTGTTAGAGAAAGCAAGAAAGAAATTAAGATTTACCAAAATGATCTGATTTCTGGTGTACTCCTTGTTCTCATTCTCAAAACTTCGTAACTTTAACAGTGTCAGCATATTAATTTCTGCATATCTGTAATGTGTATGTGCACGAATATGTACCATGGTTTTTAAATGTTTCAGGTATTGTGCCATTTGATTACGGACAATCAGGGTGTGCAGAATATGTGGTTCTGCAGGAATTTGATGTTGGTGAGTAACAAACTAGTTCCACTACTTTGTCAGGTGTTAGAGGTATATGCACATGAAATGAATGCTTGTCAGTATACACCATTCAGAATGTTTCCATTTTTTTTATTAATATCCTCCAATATAGTGCCATATCAGATGGTGAATGAATTAAATGGGTGAAATTATGCTCAAATGAGCCAGAGGACCATAGAGCTTTAAGTTACCTGACATTCATCTTCTCAGGATAAAGGAAAACCTTGGAAATTTCTGGATAACTTACCCTAAGCAAGGTTCTAACTTGTAACCTCTCGGACGTGAGGTAGACACGATACTACCATGCTACAGAGGTGGGCAGATTGCTTCCACGCCTTCACACCCGAGCATCTGCCCAGATACTCTGGGGTCATTAGCCTGGCAGAAAGCTTGCTGTGCTTTCCCCCTTACAGCAACCCATTTGCACTCTCAGGGAAAATAAACATGTACAGTTTGTGTGTGCCGTGCATGCTTGGAGTTATTGACCAAGCTGAAAACATACCACTCCTAATAAATAAAATGATCAGTCTGCAAATGAAGTTTGCATTTATGCAGTATTGTTCGTATTCTGTCCTCAGCAATATAAATATCTGCACATTATATAGAGTAGGTCAAAGAAACGGGAAATTTTAATTTCGTTGTTATTAGTACATGGTTTATATCAGAAGGCTTAAATTCATGTCATTGTTGAGCGTGATATTTGCAATTTAGTAAACATGGAACAGTGGACTGGTGAGCAAAGAGGATTTACTTTAAAATCTTATTATCTAAATGGTCAAAGCGCCGAAGCTGCTCTTAGGGAGTTTCGTGGTCATTTTCAACTCCATCGTCATGATCCTGTGCCCTCTGCTCATGCGATAAATGACTGGGTTCGTAAATCAGAAGAAACAGGCTCAACACTAAAGAAGAAACCTCCAGGTAAACCAAAATCTATTCGTACACCTGAAAATATTGAGAATGTTAGAGTTACTATAGTGAACAGCCCAACACGTTCAGTCCGGAGACATTCTCTGGCACTTAACATGGATCGCTCTAGTGTCTGAAGAATACTGAAAAAACTATCTAAAATTTCACGCCTATGGTGCGACAGCACATACTGCACGAATCTCTATGATGGAAGTGCAAAATTTGTTTGGGAATCATGTCTTATCCAGGAATGGAAACATTCCGCGGCCTGCACGATCCCCTGATTTGTCTGCATGTGATTACTTTTTATGGGGGTATCTCAAAAGTAAAGTATAGGTAAAAAAGCCACGAAACATTGACGACCTGAAGACAGAAATTCGTGAAGAAATTGCGAGAATCCCAGTGGTTATGTTGCAAAGAGTGATGAGAAACTTTAAAGCTAGATTACAAGAATGCATGCGTGTTAGTGGTGGACACTTAAAGGTGTTATTTTCAAGAAATAGTAGCTATAGCAAATGGCGTACTATTTTCTAGATCTTCATATAATAAAAGTTCATTTAATACATTATCTAAGGTTTCATTTCACAATTTCAAAATTTCCCGTTTCTTTGACCCACCCTATATATTGCTATAACATGTTCATCGTAACAGATTACGATTGGCATTGACCACGTCTCCCATTACTCAAATAGCTTCGGGTTTGATACTGGTATTTACAAAACATAACCTTGATATTCACATTATACAGAAATTTACATATATTAGATGGATATAACTTGACATAGGAAATATTAACATGAATTTTCTCACTAGCTCGTTTGGACATATAGTTCCTGCCACAGATATATGAACTAGAACTCATACGTAAGTTTGCAGAGTTGAATCATCTGGCAGGCTCTCAGAATTCTTCCCCTTGAAATTGTGATGTCAGTGGTGTCAAAGTTTCAGCTGTTATTTTGACCATTATATTGTTGTTTAATATTGTAAGTGTGTAAACTGACACTAGTAAATGTTGTATTTCAGTTGTGAAGCCGGATAGAATTAGCTTCGTAGATGCTGCAGGCTGCATAGGAGATTCAGTGAAAGCTTATACAGCACTGCACTACTTGGGAAGACTGAATCTTGGAGACACAGGTAAACATTTTTCGTGTAGCAGTTAGTAGTGTATATTTTCCTATTTGGGGTAAATTAGGAGACAAAGCACAAGCATGATAGAACAGAGTCGAGAAATCATTGAGAATGAAGATTCTGTCTTCGAAACATGTCCAGACAAAAATAAGTGTAAGTGAAATATAAGTGTCTATAGGCCAGCTCATTTACTTCTAAAACATGTAGATAAGTGTTGCATTCACATGGCATTCTTCACTTACTCTTTCATACAGTTGCTATCAATGTTCGGTCTTCTACTTATCTATCAAATGAGATAAGCTTTCATTAAGCATTTACATTGTTGTAGACACAAGAGAGATGCAGTAAATTAAGGTAATAGGTTTCTAAAAAATTGGTTGCTATGTGATTGCTTTGAAATTTCATGGTTCATATATGACCATGAGGAGAAGCAAATTTCAATGTGAGTTGCTTAGTTGGATAGGCACTGACCTACTGATTCCAAAGTTGTGGGTTCAAGTCCAGCCCAGATTGATGCCTTTTAGGTGTGCTTAGAAGCAACAGCTCTATGTCAGTAGATTTGCTGCCATGTAAAACAACTCCTGTAGGACAAAATTCTAGAAAACTGGGAGCAGTGGTATGATCCTGCCAATTCACATTGTTGTTAACAAGCAATTTAAGAAATAAATAAATAGTAACTTACCTATAAAAAAAACGCAACTACGAGGACTGTCCTGGAAGTATCCAACCTGTCATAGATAGCAGTTGTCTCAAACAAATGACTGGTAGAAAGTACCAACCTTACAAAGCCCAAGTTTGAAGTTTGACAATGCTACTTGTTTAGTATTTGTTTGGCAGACATCAGTAGTGAATGCTCTCAGTGAATTTGTAAACTTGGATAAAACTGGTCACTGTTATGTGACGTGCCCAAATGACCTAGCTGTCGATGGGCCCTTAACCCTTTAATTGGCAAGTGGCTTTGCTACATATGCCATTCTTCCTCTAATTCTTAAACTGGTTTTCATATCACTTTCAGAGGCACCTTAGCTGAAGTGATTCGATTGGTCGCGATAGCTAAGATGATATGCAAAGGACTGGCCAACCATTCAGAGCCAAACATCGTGAGTTCGAATCCCAGCAACTGCTGTCAAAGGTGCCTGTGGTAAAGGAAGGGGAGGGCCCAAGTAAAATAATTGGTGTAATGGCATGCTTGGAAGCTGGCGGGGTTATATTTGACTGCAGTTGCATGGATTTTGCTTCTTTTTCTTAAAAAAATAAAGTTTTTATTGAAAAAACTTAATATTTTTACAAAAGGACACCTGAGTTCTGTTCTTCTGAGGTTGACATTGCTTGAATCAGATAAGATGACAATATTGTTGCAATGTTTTAATCAGGTAAACAAGTTTTAAAGGACAGTATAAATAGCTTCAGTCTCAGAATCAAAATTTGTATCACCTTTCCCCATTTTATAAAAAAAAAGAGAAAAATTTTTAAGTGCCACCAGCTCCAGTTGTTAGAAAGGGAACCACCTTTGTAGATCTGTATATGGGTATCTGTATACCCTGTTATATGGGTAATTATTATGAAGAGTTTTTAAGAAAGAGCTTTTGTTTGCATGTATCTTTCTTGTACAGTGTTCATGTAAAACCTAATGGGCACACGACATTTCGCCTGTGCGTGATTGGGTGTGCCACAGCCAGCTTGGCTCCTAAATAACCTCCACATGTAAAGCATGTATAACACTCTTACCTTATAGAAGATGCTGGAAATCTCGGCTAAACAAGCATTATATCTAGAGAACACATTCTGATTAAGTTGGGCCACTGTAATGTTTCCCATTTCATTTCTAATATTTTGTTTTAGTTCTTCTAATGCATGAGGATTTGTCTTGTGAACTTCATCTTTCAGGTTACAGCAGACACTGTTAGATCAGGGGAGCGAGAGGGCCATACACCAGCACTAATCACTCTATCTTCAAACGCTTCCTTAATTTTATTTATGGACTCCTCTGCTGTATGGGCACTAGCAGAATCTTGTTGAAACCACTCATGTGATCTCTCTTCTGTCAGTTCATGATAAAATGGGGTCAAAATGTGATTTTGATACCTCTCTGCATTTACAGCCTGCTCATATTATATTGGACCGATTATGTGTCTAGCACACCAAACTCCAACACTCTCATCAAATGAGGGATTTCTTGGACACGATGTGGATTTCAGATACCCATTACCAACTGTTATGAAGATTGACACTATCATTTAGGTGGAACCACGCCTTGTTGGAAAAGAACAGAAGCTGTGGGCCAATTAAACCATCATTCACTGATGAAAGAAACCATTCACAATAATGCATTCGTGTTACTAGGTCTTCTTGTTTTAAAGTATGGATACTTGTACACTTGTATGGTTTTAGTTTTAAGAATTTAGTTGCTCTGTGTGTAGAAGGCTCTGAAATTCCATGTTGTGCTAATTTTTGGATGGATTTGGTTGGTAAACATTCAAAGACCGCCTCCGTAGCACAGTTGGTTGCTCGCTTGCCTCTGGAGCGGAGGACCCGGGTTCAATCCCTGGTACCAGCATGGGGATTTTATCCCCTCTGGGAAGTCTAGCATGTGGTGCACTCAGCCTCATTAGGTCCTGGGGGGATCAATTGAGGAGCTACGTGATGGAGAAGTAGCGGCCCCAGGTCGAGAAGACCGCAAAACTGACTGGGAGGGCTCGGGGGGTGCTAACCACGTCCCACTTTCCAGTACTACACCTCACCAATGATGCCTGTGGTGGGCGGAGGTGGGGAATGCAGCAGCTGGGCACTAGACCTTGGCCCTTCATGGTTCTTGGGTTATCGTGCCGGGATTTATTTTAGAACGTTCAAAACATGCGCCTATTTCGTCTAACTTTTCCTGTGTTAAAACTGTGCATTTAGGCTTTTGTTTTTGTTTGCCATGAACTAGTGCTTTCGAATTTCTTCACAATCTTATGAATTGTAAATCTGGAAGGAGACACTTCATCAGGGAATGTTTTAATACACACTGTGCGAACATGGCTTGGTGAATCCCTCTTATAACTTTTACACACAAAAGGTATAAGGTAAATGTTATACATGCCTTACACACAAAATGCTATGCACCCGTTAGGTTTTAAATGAAAAACCCTATATATTTTTATGTTTAAATTTAGTTGTTAGTTGTTATTACTACCGGAATGTAACTATTTGAAAATTCAAACCAATAACAAGATTATCTAGGAAATAGTTAATGCCTGAACAATTTGTATTGTGACTTTGGTGGGTGTAAAGTAAAGAAGACAGATGGAGTCGAGATAAAGAAACACTTTTATTTCCGTAAACAGTCACTTTCTACACTCCTTGCAACAGCAAGAAAGTCTTTACCGATTCACCAACAGCACGGCTCCGAACTCGTAACACAAAGAACTGTCCCTTCTCACACTTTACCGCTATTTATATCTCCCAGGCACTGTTCTGGAAACTTCAGGAAAGTTCAGTTATTATTGCAGTCAAATACAAAGCAGAAAATTCCAGAAGTCTCTATCCCTTTCTCTCTTTCGGCAAGCGCCCAACAATGCGGCCATTCTCTGTCTCTTCCCTTCGGCTCCTTTGCGGTAGTGCCGACAATAATGCGATGGGCGACACTGCTCCCTCCTCAAGGCTGGTCGTTAGGCCAGGTAGGCGACTGCCTGGGTCCCCCCTCCCCAGTGCAGGCAATCAGATGCGGCGGGCGCGGTGACACTGCTCCCTCCTCAGAGCTGGTCGTCCCGACCAACCTTTCACTGCGGCATCTCCCTTGCGCACCGGTGGACTAACCCATCGAACCTCTTCTCCAGGAGGCACGATCCTAGGTATCGCTGTTGGATGGTGTCCCTTGGTCCGGGTAGGACGATGTATGCCATCCTGCTTCGAAATTCTGCAACAGTACCGCCGGTCTTGACGGTCCCTCGTCCAGTTGCCCTTCTTCCTGGTGTGTTGACGGGCCATCCTGCGCACTTGGAAACGGCTCACTGAGTACCATGTCCGCCGACCTCTCTGGCGCACCTTCGCAGCCACCTTGCTTCCGAAGGGTCCGGCAACAACCCCCGCCACATCCGCGCGAGTCACGACCACCGCTGCACTCGTGTTCACTCGTGCTTGGCACGGCCTCTCCTGTTTCCTGCCGTCCACGATGATGTCCACCATTCTTCCGTTCACGGCACTATGCGTCCGGTGATTGGATGGCTCCGACGGTCCCCCCATGTCCCACGCCGAGTCGGTTCTCGCGTGTTGCTCGTTTGCTTGTGCGCTTCCCTGCTGATCGTCCTCCACGTCATATCCTGGTTGGTTGCGTACCCGACACACTCCTCCAGGGGATCCTCGACGACGTCCCTGAACTGCCCCTTTGTCTTACCCGAGACGTACACTTTCGTTATCTGAAACGGGCGCAACTGTCGCCTCGGCCACTAGGGGCTCCCTCCCCGGGTCCGCGCTATTCCGTCTGCCCCTGGCATCCAGGACTTTGACGCTCTTATCACTCTTATTACCAGGGCGCCAAGACGTTACCCGTCGTCCTCCACGACGTCCACATGCTGGCAGAGGTCTTCCACCTTTTCGCCGAGTTCTTCCACATCTTCCGTCACGCCAATCAGTTCGCCGAGTTGTTCCACGTCTTCCCTCACATCAACCAGTTCGCCGAGTACTTTCGCGCCTTCCGTCACGACGACGAGTCCCCCGTCAATCTTCGCCAATAGCTCCGTCTTCATCTCTTTCAGCTCGGCAGCGAGGTTGTCGTTTGCCGTCTTCATCTCTGCTTTCAGCTCTTGTAAAAAGCTCACCAATGTAGCCTCCATCGTCGTGTCCCGCTTCTGACACCAGTGTGACTTTGGTGGGTGTAAAGTAAAGAAGACAGATGTAGTCGAGATAAAGAAACACTTTTATTTCCGTAAACAGTCACTTTGTACACTCCTTGCAACAGCAAGAAAGTCTTTACCGATTCACCAACAGCACGGCTCCAAATTCGTAACACAAAGAACTGTCCCTTCTCACACTTTACCGCTATTTATATCTCCCAGGCACTGTTCTGGAAACTTCAGGAAAGTTCAGTTATTATTGCAGTCAAATACAAAGCAGAAAATTCCAGAAGTCTCTATCCCTTTCTCTCTTTCGGCAAGCGCCGAACAATGCGGCCATTCTCTGTCTCTTCCCTTCGGCTCCTTTGCGGTAGTGCCGACAATAATGCGATGGGCGACACTGCTCCCTCCTCAAGGCTGGTCGTTAGGCCAGGTAGGCGACTGGCTGGGTCCCCCTCCCCAGTGCAGGCAATCAGATGCGGCGGGCGCGGTGACAGTATTTTATATAAATTGTATACTTTGACATACATTTTTTGTGTAGTAAGATATCTGCTAGGAAATTGCCAGCTTTTCTCAATGTGAACTATAGCGAGTGATGGATAATTTCCTAAAGAGCTGTCTAAAATGTATGGACAACAACGGTGGCCAATTTCAGCATCTCCTTTAGTAATATTGGTAAGTAAAACCTTTAAAAGTAGTTTTAAAAATGTATGGTTTCATCCACATTGTTCTATGGCAGTGGCAGTTGGCAACATGCGCCAAGGATGCATACAGATGAAACATAGTGTAGCTGGTTCGGAGTCTTGGATCAGCTGTTAGAAAATGTTTACGCAGCACATTCCTCCAGCTTGCCTTCTTCTGACATGTATGTATATATATATACACACACACACACACCATTTTCTAAAAATGCTTTTGGATTAGGAGTCTCAAAATGTGCATTTCTGTGAAATTTTGATATTGTATTTTCAAGTGCAATACAGTACCTTCTCTATCTGTTATATACATGGTAAAGAAAATAAACAGGATTAAATTATCTGAGGGATTATTACACTTTGTACAAATTTTTGCACTTGAAACATATCCAGGAAAAATAAATACATTTCTTATTGCAATTATGTTCTTGTTTTGCTTTTTCAGTGCTGGTTCTAGATGGGGCCTCCTCGTTCGGCAGCATATGCATCCAACTCGCCCATCACTGGGGAGCAAAAGTGCTTACTTCATGTTCCTCAGAAGATGAAAAGCGCTATTTGCAGAGTATGAACATTGAAATGGCTCAGATAATAGAACTTAATCAAAAGAATTCTTCTCTCAAGTCATATGCAATGCTGGAGACTGGCAATCTTGGAGTAGATATTGTTATTGATCAGGGTTTCAGACAGTATCCTCAGGTAAGTACTGCAAATGAGAAAATTGTTTGCTATATCTATAACAGGTATGGTGAGAATTGACACAATGTCATTTCCCTACATCGTACTTTTAACCCCATCCACTCTGCCACACAGTTGGCTACCAGGCCACGCCGCCTGTTGTTATTAAGCCAACAAACTTATTGTTGGTGTTTTTAAATACACAAGCCATGTATGGGCAATTGGGGTAATTGTCTCTGATGTGAGGCTGCCTTGGTGGTTTACCGGGTGAAGTATGAATTGATTGAAGAATTCAATGTCATTCTGACAGGTTGTCACAGTAGCTTTATAGTTAGAGCACCTGCCTGGTAAGCCGGAGGTTCTGTGATTCAAATCCCAGCTGTGGTATTGAATTTTTCAGTTCCAATTCTACCTCTCAAACTTGATTGCCTTCCTGTTACCCCTTTTCCCCATGCCTGATATTTACTAATATTACAAAGAAATAAAATTTGTATGTGTATGTATGTAGCATAACCTCAAAACAATTTCAGCAGATTTTGATAATTCTTGTGTCATTGAAAAGTCCTATTCTTTTTTGATGGACACAAGCTATAAAACACATATTTCAGTTTATAAATTACTGTGACAAATGACAAGTTCAATTACTGTTTGTTACTGATGTTAACATAGTCTAGTCTTTCATGATACATCTCTCAACTGTTTTCACTCAATTCTGTCTTTCAGTTCTCTCTTTGTCACACAAAAAGACTGACTGTGACAATATGACCTCTTCCACATGCAGCTGCCTTGTTTTGCACTCACTGACAAACTAAAAAAGCTGACTTATTCGTGCACTGCAAGTTTTTATACCTGTGATGATGTAGCCAGATTTTCTTGAACTTTGCCTCTTCTGGAATTTGCCAGCTGCCAGACGATTCACAAACAATCTAGAAAACCCTTTTTGGTTCTGCTGCTCTGATTGTTGTCACAAGTTTGCTCGTCATGAGTGGTGTGGAATGACTTGACCTTGAGGGCCTTTGTTTGCTGGCCTCATATGTAGTGTGAGGTAGCTTGACCGTGCCATCCTTTATTGTGCGCTGTGCAGTCTGTGTCAGGAGACAGGAGATGGTGCATAATGGCTGTTCAGCCAAGCAGACAATCCACTGGCCCAATCCCTATTGGTCCAGAGCATAGGGTTGACTTGCTTCAGTGGTGGCCAAAAGCCAGTCTATCATCACGGTGACTATCATATATTCATATGATATAAATTCCATAAATTCATTTTGTGTGTAAAAGCTTTGTAAATTTACTCTTTGTACTACTCTGTAATTCTTAATTCTCACTAGTTACTTGCATTTTAACCTTAGTGTGATATTGGAAAGTGGAAATACATAATAGTTATATGAAATCAAATAATTTGTGAAGACTATACTTTCAGGTGCCTAAATCTGTATCCTTAGTGACTATTTTGATAATTTTTGAGCCTATTTTGGTCCCTGAAAATACAGTTTTCAGAGCCTAAAAATTCCAAGGTCTAGTGATCATTTGTTTTTGGCTTTAATTTCTTATGTTTCAGGGTTCTAATATTTATGAAGACAAGAATATACAAAACTTGCCAAATCATCTGCCAACAAAGCATGATATCATATCATGTCTAGCCATAGGAGGACGTTGGGTGACCTCAAATGCCAATTTACAGGTGTGTTTTGAATCTGTACTATTCAAATTGAAATCTGCATTTGACTAATTTTTAGGTGCATTCTCTTCTGCATTACACCTTTTATTGTTGCTTTGACTGTCCACCCATCCATCCATTTGCATGCATAAAAAACCAACTGCTATAAGTAAAAGGTTGACATTTCCACCTTTAGTGATTGTTGTTTCCGCAGACTTAAGACAGTTGCCGATAAAAGGGTGAGGTATTATTATTATTATTATTATTATTATTATTATTATTATTATTATTATTATTATTATTATTATTATTATTATTATTATTATTATTATTATTATTATTATTATTATTATTATTATTTGTAATAAATATTCAGATCCTCTGCTAATTCAATTTTATTGCCATTAACTCACAATAGATTCACAAATTAGCTTCACACTTTTACAATTAGTAGCGCTTTTGAGTCCCGAAGCTATTGCACACAAGAACTTTCTGGTTTCTTAACAGAATTATCCTTATTCTTCTCTTTCTTTAGTATTTGAAAATATTCACAATACGACTATGTTAATCAAGTACTCCCACACTGCATTCAGTCTGGCGTTCTTTAGTGTATATCCAACATCGTTGGATTACTGACAAATTCCCTATTCGGTACCACTAATATGCAACCGTCTCTTAGAAACGTATATTGCTAGTAATGATTCATTAACTCTCTATACGTATAATTGTTTATTTCCCTAGTTAGAGACATAGCAACTGTGCATTGATCATATGGTCATGATCGACCTTGAACATTTCCTTTCAGTTTGCAATAGATTCAGGACATGGATTAAGAAATACAATTTTGATAATTACATTGTGATACAATATTTATATACTACTTGGCATCACTTATAACAACTTGGCATATTGAATGTTGGCATTAAACCTTTCTCTGATGCATTTTAAAATACAATTTCAGTCACATATGTTTGAATGTAGTTGTGGAAATGTTCACCGTGATCTGGTCAGTTGGTCATATTTTAATCTTAATGCTCCCATTGAAGAGTTTTGCTCTGTGCTGTATATTACAAAGAAATGCAAGGCACTTATTACAGTAAGCTGTTAATAATTTATTAATGTGCAACTATGTATGTTTACAGCTGGACCCTCCAAATTCTCGACTCATGTACTTGAGATGTGCCACTCTTGGTTTCCTGTTCGAGCAAGCTTGGCTGATGTCCAATGCTCAGCAAGGACGCTACCAACACATTCTAATGGATGTACTGGAGAAGGTTTCGACAAAAACAATCCAGTAAGCATAAATTAAAGCGTTCATTACAAATTACTGAATATTCTATTTAAACCAAAACGGTAAGTCAATAACACTACACAACACTTATAATTTATCAGAACATAAAGTAAGAACAAATTAGAAACTAAAAGCTTCACTTATCTTAGTATAGCTTTGAGAATGAGTTGGAGTCAACTCGAAACATGTTAGCTGCATATAAGTGAAGCTTTTAGTTTCTAATTTGTTCTTACTTTAGATTCTTGTTGCTTCACTGTTAATAGCTTCATTATTTACCGGAACATGTTTCAAAGGCTTGACTTACCTTCATTATCAACCGGACATCGACTGGTTCTCCCTGGTGTGGATGGTGATGTTTCCTCTGAGGTCTCCTCTGGTTGTGGTTCAAGGAACTTGCTGAAGATATTGTTCTCGTGGATGTGGAGTAGTAGTTCACTGGTGCTAGCTAAATGTCCTGTTCTTTGAAAATTTTTTTGAATTTTTCAAAGGGCCAGGGATGGAATGTGAATTTTTTTAATGTCATTTTTGTTTCTGCTGCTGTGAGTGTTGTAGTTTCTTTTAGTAACTTTTTTGTTTCTGCTCGTTTCACTTTTTTGTCTGATAATGATTTGGGGAAGCCATTTTTTGTGCTATTTCAATTATTTTGCAATGTTTAGCTTTGTATTCTTCTGTTGTTCACCAATCTATGTGTTAAGCTATTGAGGATTGCCTGTTTGTGACTTCTTGGATTGTAATTACGAGCTTTTATGTAATTCAATTATGTATTATGTAAAGTAACCACTACACCACAAGTATGTATAAAATGTGTATTAAAAGACAGATTTTTTAAATTGAGCTATGGTAACTTGTTTGTATAGCTTTGAAAATAAGTTGGATACAACTTAAAACTACTCAGAATATCTTGCAATATTACTATTGTAAGTGGAGCTTTTGGTTTCTAAGTTCTTATTTTAGATTCTGTTGCTTCACTGTTATTAGCTTCATTTTTTCCTTAATTAGCTGTACTTACTGTTTCGTCTTGTGTTCTGTTGACTAAAAGTGCTGAGCTACAGTACTTTGGCTATTCACTTAAGTTTTAAATTTCATAGGCATTGCTTTTCTTGGTAGTCTTCACTATTATTCTGGTAAATCCTTGATATGTCAGTGTTTGGTATTCCTTTTTGTAACAAATTATCTAAGATACCCAGTATTGCCATGGTTTGATGATTTTATCCCTACATTTTAAGACTTAGGTTGCACTTGCCCAAGAGCCTTGGGTTTCTTTGGAGACATTTAAAAATAATACTTGACACACTACAGAGTTAATCAAAACTCTTGGGACACTAAGAACATGAAGTAAACAAAATAAATAAATAAGTACACCAGGAAGACTAAGCAAAAGTGCCATTGTACAACCCCAAATACTACAGGAAGAAAAGCAAGTAGAGAAAGCCATGTGAATGTTATATTTGCATTTCTATTTCAATCATATAAAAATTGCATAAATTCTTTGTAGAAGAGTAATTAAAGAAAGAAATGTGATTGTGTTTCGCAAAGAAAAGTGAGTAGAGATAACCGTGCGAATGTAATTCATTGCATTTCAGTTTCAAACATATACAAAATTGTATGTTGAAATGCGAGTAAAAAGGATCTATGAGTAGAGAAAATCATGTGAATGTAATATGTTGCATATTAAAGTGGATAGCATAAAGACCTTCTCCATGAAGAAATACATGCACGTGCTGGATTTCGCAGTTATCGGTCAAGCAGTTTTGGACCTTAGTGGTTACATACATATACCTACATCCATTTTTACTTTCTCTTCTACATATAGTAAGTAGAGGAAGTATTTTATTCCACCCAAACATATATGTTTTGAAGCCCCCTGAATCCAAAAAGAGTATTTTTAGAAAAGTGTGTGCATGCATGTGTGTTTTAAAGTGAATAACAATTTTCTATTTGAGAAAAGTGTAAGTATTGCAAAACTCACACAAATAAGAAATATCTCCAAAATGGTTCACTCCACAAATAAATCATTTAGGCATGACTTGTATGTTTTAACGAGATCAACATTTTTTGTATAGTAAGATTTGGTCTGTTTCTTGCGGTTTACCAGTTATGCAAAAGTCATTGAGAGTAAACAAGACTACATGGGTTATAGCCAGAAAATTCAAAATCTTAAACATGTGGCACTTTAATCTAAATCATTAGAACCCTTTTTGAGAACATCAAAATTTTCTAAATATTTTCCATGTAAGGGGTAGTTAGGGTGGCAGAATTTTTGTCAAACTCTTTGTGTTGCATACTTGGAAGATATTAAACTTTGGTTTTTAACCGTTTTGGTTTTGAGTTGTGCTGTATACACACATGCACATCTTTTTCTAAAAATCTGATGTGTTGCACTCACATGACTTTCTCTACTATTGTACTAACCATTCTTACAAACTCTTATTCCTATATCTTCTTTGTGCTAGTTGAGTTAAACATTTGTACAAATTGTCTTATTGCTTCTAAAGTAAGAACAAATTAGAAACTGTTGTTTTCTAGTGCCTTGCATCTGGCAATGAAGCCATTAGCATGTATACAAATTAGAAACTAAAAACTTCACTTACTAATTTGTTCTTACTTTAGAATCTTGTTGCTTCACTGTTAATAGCTTCAATTTTTCCTTATTTGTCTTATTGCTTATTTCCTTGTATGTGCAAGGGGAATATTAGAATACAGTAGGCTTTGTGTGATAGTCAAATCTTTTAAAGCTTTGAGATTCCGTTCTCTTTGCACACTTAACATATAAAAAAATGAACAACGATGTTCCATTTCATAAGTTTTAAGTTTTCCGAAACTCACACACATAACAAGGGATATCTCCGAAGTGGTTCACCCTACAAGAAAATTTATTGAGACATGAATTGTGTATTTTAGCAAGATCTACATTTTTTGTAGAGTATGATTTGGTCTATCTCTAACGGTTTACCAGTTATGCAAAAGTCGTCCAGAGTAAATACGACTACAGGGGCTATAGCCAGAAAATTCAAGATATACATTTCATTTGTCATAAAAATATCTTAAACATATGACATTTTAATCGAAATCATTAGAGCCATTTTCAAGAAAATAAAAATTTTCGAAAAATTTTCCATGTAAAGGGTAGTAATACTATCTTTGGTTTTTAACCGACTTTTCGTTTGTGAGTTATGCTGTCCATAGACACATAGACTGACAGACACACACACATGGACCTTTTTCTAAAAAATGCTTTTTTTTATTCAGGGAGTCACAAAACATACATTTCCAGTGAAATCTCGACATTGAATTTTTGGGCGGAATACAGTACTTCCCCTACTTACCAGTAGAGAAAGTTGTTGTTAGCTAATGCTGGATTTCTGACAATGAAGTCATTAACCCTCTTGCTCTCCAATATTTTTCACTGATGGATGGGGCACTAGAAGTGGCTGGGCATATTTGAAGGTGGTCTCGGTCCATTTCCTCTTGCAGATCACATAGAGGACAGAGTGGTGAAGAATATATCCCAATTCTGTTCAAATGTTTTGCCAGACAATCATGTCCTGTAATCAACCTGAAGGTTGCAACTGCTGTTTTTCGAGGATACTCAGGAATCACTGTTTGAATGTTTGGTAGTTCCCATCTTTTATTCTTTGATTTTTCATAGTAATATTTTGCAATAATTTTTTTGAATTCAGAGTTGACTAATCTTTTAGCTGCATAAAATGGTAAATTAACTATAGATTTTTGCACATTGCAGGTACCCTTTTTAGCAAGAAAATCAACTTTCTCATTACCACTCAGTCCACATTGAGCTGGTGTCCATTGGAAGACTAGGTGTTTTTGAAGTGCTGTTAGATGGCTAAGCATCTTCCAACATTCTATAATAGTTTGGTTTTTTGGTGACAACTTGAAAGTAATTGCTATAATTGCTGCCCTGGAATCTGAGAGAATAACTGCTTGCTGAAAATGTGAAATTCTGTACAAAAGATTTTGTAGGGCCATTCGAATTGCTTCAATTTCTCCATCAAAGTTTGTAGTTCCATAACTTAAAGATTTGTAATAGGAAAAGAGGTGACATGTGACTCCAGCACCTGCTCCATCTTTGTTTGATATAAATGATCCATCAGTATAAATATGGAGCCATTCGTGTTCTGGAAATCTAGTATGGATTGTCTCTAATGCCAATAATTTTAGAACACTAGTTGGAGTATCACTTTTTTTAACTTCTTCTGTCAGGTGTAAATAATATGTGATGTCTAATGTATGTGTTGGATTGACTTTAGATATGAAGTTTTCCTTTTTCTTGATGTCTTGAATTTTGGAAAGAAAGCTCTCCTGAGTCTTTAGTGTATGTGTAAAATTTCTCTTGTGCCATGTATTGAATGGGAGTCTGATCAACTTTTCGTGTTGAATAAGAGCCGCTTTTTCTATTTCATATTCAATGGGGTATTGGTTGGTTAGTATTTCCATAGCTGCTATTAGTGTGGTTTTGATAGCACCTGTAATTAATCTCAGACTTTGGTTTTGAAAGATTTGAATTTTTTTTGTGTTTGCTGTTACAAGAACTTCGCTGCAGTAAGTAAACAATGGTTTTATATATATATATTATATGTTCTGTTAAGTGTTGCTCTGGAACATCCCCACTTCATTCCTGTTAGACGTTTTAACAGTGAAAGGCGCCTCTCTGCTCTTTGTATTACATTTTCTATTTGTTTGGTCCATGTAAGTTTGGTATCAAATGTAACTCCTAAATACTTTGCTTCCTTTGTTTCTGGTAATTGTTGACCCTCAAAATTAGAAAGTAAAAATGCCTCTTTTGGTTTCAGGGGGCCTCAAAACATATTTTTCGGGTGAACTCTCAACATCGAAATTTTTGGTCGAATACAACACTTTCCCTGGTAACTACACGTCATAGAGAAACGAGCCCTGTGGTATTTCATATTTAACATTGCAATTGTTTTTGTTGTTGTTGTTGTTCTTCTTCTTCTTATTATTATTATTATTATTATTATTATTATTATTATTATTATTATTATTATTATTATTATTATTTTAGATTATGAAAAGTTTCACTGTTTATAATCACCTATAATAGTACTGAGTTAGCAACGAGAGAGTGCAGACATTAGCTGAGAATGCTCCTGTGAGCAAGAGGAAGAAGGAGGCAAAGGACATGGCCGGCAAAGACACAACCGATGAAGTGGTAGCAGAGCTGGTTGAAATAGGAAAAATATTAGCAGCGGAAGGCAGAGCAGAGGGAAATAGAAGAGAACTAGTCAAGAAAGAAGAGAAAATACTTGAAAATATAGAAACAATAAAAGAACTAAAAAATGTCAAAGAGAAAATGGAAAAGTGGGATGACAGAAGTAGGAAATATAACTTGGTATTTGTCGGAATAGAGGAAAGGACAGGCTTTGATCCAAGGCAAGAGAATACGAGTTAAAAAGACAGGTTTGAACAATGCTAATTAAAGGTTGGCAAAGAATAAACAGCACATGTCAAAAATTTTATGTTGAGAATCACAGAGGGCTGTCACATGACGGAGGGGCTAGGTCCAAGTTCATGGACAGTGCAACATGTATACGCTTTAGTACTCAATAAATTCATATTCATTCACAATATTTTAACATATGATTTTGTTTGCTTCTCTTCCAGTCCAAATATTCATCATACCGTGCCATTTGATGGGGTTGTCGAAGTGGTGAAGTCCCTTGAAGACATCCGAGTTGGGAAAGTTGTAATGACTAATTAAAGCACAAGTTCGTTATCCCTCCCACCACAGATACATATCACCAAGCCGCAAAATCATTTCCAATGCTATACACACCAAATATTTGTTTGTCATGTTTATAATGATGTATTTATTTTTGTGATGTGTATATTTATGTACCTGTTACAATGTATGCCAAACTTTATATGTTGATATTAATTTGTACCTAACTCCTTGCTGAATTAAAATGCATTGTTAAAAACAAAGCTGCTCTTATTCTACCATTTGTGGTGACAGCAAAATAGAGCACGGCTCCTCAAAGCTTAAAATTGCACCAGGTGCAATCCAATGTGCAGAGGTTCCTTGCATCATGTTGGTGCAGTTAAGTTTGACTCAGCTCATGTACTGTAGCAGCAAAGAAGCAAAGAATCGAAGAAGCCTGTGTGGATAGAAGGCTTGTTTATCAATGAAATAGATACATGCAATACAAATGTCTAATTATGGAGTATGCTGAAAATTCTTATTTTTTTTTGAAAGCCATGAAGTATTTTTTATCCAGAAATGAGGTTTGTACCAGTGCTTTCAAATCATTAAAACAAAATACTAGATTTGATATTAAAAACCAAATTAACCAGTCTAACACTGTGCACCAGATGTAAACATTATGAAGTGAGGAAGGAAGAGATGGCAAAGCGAGAGAGAGAGAAGCATAAGGAAAGAGTGAGTGAGTAGAGGTTTGAACAGAGTTGAACTTTTCGTAGTTGCATTTTGCACCTTGCACCATGCACTCTGAGAGGCCCTGAAATATAACATCTACTTTGAGTGTACTTGGCTAAGTCACCTACTATAAGCATCTATCTCTTATGATTTACATTATGCAAAAATCATCCAGAATGAAGAAAATTCAATATATACATTTCATTTATCATAAGAATATCTTATATGGTATTTTAATCAAATTTGCTGGATTTATTTTTGAGAACTTTTGCACGTAAAGGGTAGCTTGGGATGTGGAAACTTTTTGCAAAACTTTGTATCGCATCCTTGGAAGGTACTGAATATAAATACCAAGTTTGGTATTTAACTGACCTTTTGGTTTTGGGTTCTGCTGTTCAGATACATATATGCACATAAACCTTTCTATAAAAATGCTGTATATTTAGGGGACATCAAAATGTGTATTTCTAGTGAAATCTTGGTATCTAAGTTTCTGCAATACTTATTTTTCCACACTTATATAGATACTGCTAGATCTTACAGCAGTATTCAGTTTACCTGAGGACATCCACTATATTGTTGCATGAAAGGTTGGGTTTCAAAATGAAAACCAATAAAACAGCATCAAACCTGAGGATGGATATATTAATATTAAAATAATATTTAATTTCTATTATTTATAAAACCTCAGGTACTTTAGGAAATAAACCTTGTGTCATTTTCTGTACTTCACAACAAACCACATAACCAGCGTACAATGTACCTACCACTGCTCAGATGCAAGACTGAAAATAATCCCCTATATTATGAAAACCTGAAGTTATTAACAGTGAAGTAATACAATTCACAACTATAATTGTGAATAAGCTATATGCCAACATTCATATAAAATATAATTAATTTTGTCTCATACAAATTATTTTTTATCACCATGTCCTGGATTGAGCGAATAGGCCCATTCTACTCTCATTAGAACATGTTCTCTAAGCAAGTTTAAGACATCTGGCCCTTGTACTTCCTCTTGGAGCATACTGGACACGTTTCTTGTGAATTTGGCAATCCTCAATGCTTTTTAAATGTTCCACTTATCTTTTTCACTGATTTATTAACTTTTGCATTATTTTCTCTATTCTTAATTCCTCTTTAATTTGATTTCCCTTCTTCTTTATCTGATTACCCTCCCCATATGTTATACTTGCACCTCCTAGGACTTGAAAGCATGCGCCTAGGGTCAGGCGCCTGTTGAGGAGCAGACAAACCTATGGACCAGACAGAGTGAAGACCTGGAAGTAGGTGGTCAGTCTGAGAGTGAGGAAGAAGATGATATGAAATGCAAGGCAAAATGGATGAAGGAAAAGGTGGTGATGGAGCAGTTGATGGAATGAGTGGCAGGAGAACCTGGAGAAAACCCACCCAGATGCTGCTTCGTCCATCATGAATACCACATGCGGTTGGCTGGGATCGAACCCAAGCTAACTTGGTGATATGTAAATGGTCTAACCACTCAGCCACAGCACCAACTAATTAATTTCCCTTATGCTATAATTGAGAATATCTAGGTACTGATCTTAGAAGTTCATTTCTTAAGCTTCTAATATTTGTTTGTATTTTTCTGGCAGAGTCCATGTCTCTGCTCTATACAATTATACTGGATGAGCCATTGTCTTAAAAAACATTTTTTTTTTTGGGGGGGGGAGGGGGGGTTAACTCTAAACCCTGTTTTTCTTTCCGCATATATGTACTTCAATATGCTTTTCTTCCATACCTTTTTTTCTATATAAGAATTGTTGCATTCTAAATAGTAAACAATAATCAATAGTGTTTGAAGCAGGACTCTATAAATGCCTTTGGTTTGTTTTTAGTATGTGATATTTTTAAATTATAATTTTTGGTTATCTGAATTGGTTTGTAAGCCGCACTTTGTAGATATGTTCTATATTGCTATCAGAATCTGCAAAAGGAAGACAGTTCATGCTTGTCCCATTCATAATAAAATCACAATTTAGCCCTTTGTGACCAGAATGCATAGTTGCAAGCAACCAGAGATGAGTTATCAACTGAGCATATGTGGCTGTATGTACTAAATGCTTTGCACAGTGATTAATAGATGTCAGCGTCATGTAGGGATGTCATTCACAGGCAGTTAAAATGTTTTAAAGGGGATTCCCAGCTACAAGTTTATAAGGTTGTATGTGGTTGTGGATGCATGAGAAGTGCTGATGCCAAGCACGATATACCAAGATGGCATCGAAAGGAGCAGCGACAGATGTGAAATAATGTCATTGTTCAATGAATTCAGCAACCATTCTTCTTACTTTGAGTTATTTGAAGAAGCAAAATAAAGTAATATAGAAACTTAAGTGATCAGTGCCACAATTCACAAATGCTGTGTGCTGTTAACAATAACTTTGACAAGCTCCTTTTCATCCAGTTAAATTTAAAAAACTTTGGCAATTCTTTAGTATGCTGGGCCAGTTTGAGACACTTTAGAAATGGCAAAATATGGTGACTAATACAGAGGGTACCTTGTGAAGTGTTGAAGCAGTAGATGTTACCTCAGTGAAGTTATTTGGACCACCCACCCTCCCAATGTAGGAGCCTTTCTTTTTTAGGAAAATACTGCATGAAGACAGCAGAAAATAGCATATGTAGGAAATTGCACATGCAGGAATGGGAGTGCCAATCTGAGTGAAATCCCCTTGTTTCCTGAATTGTTAGATGTCAGCAACACTGATGTTTTGACTACACTCTGTTCTCCATAAAAAAACGTCTTTGGGCTACGCTTTACTACTATGTTCCAGTGGTATTTATTAGTGCCATGTTGCTATCTGTGATGCCAGAGTATGATATGCACACAGTGCATCTGACTGAGGAACTGGGCCAGCATACTAAAGAATATCCAAAACTATATTACAGAAAGAAAATCTATTTAGAGAAAACCTATGTTTGTATGTACATAGTCTTCAGCACACAGACTACTTTTGCACTGCTATTTCAAAATCAGCATAAAATGAAGTACAACCACTTACAATTACATAATATTAGTTACAGTGAGCATGAATAATTATAAATAGCACAACATTTTCAATTTTATAGCATGTTTTAAACTTTTTTAAATTTGGCTAATTCTGCATGGGAAGGGTTGAAATGTTAGTCATTCAGATACAACTTTGTTTATACAGGATGTTTCAAAACAACAGCGAACGAATATGTAGAAGTAGTTGCTGAGCTTCTATGTGACACGCATAAAAAATGCTCCAGAATGAGTGTGGATCAAGCAGTGACAGGAACAACACCACGTGCCTCACATTATCAGAGGCAGCGCAGGTGGGTGACACACTGTGAGGTTCACACACCAGTGGTTCCTGCGCTGCTTAATCACAAAATAATGTAATATTTAATGCTGTATAAATTATACCTAAAAGAATTTTGAAGCTGTGACACCGAAATTCGGACTAGTTAAGTTATATACTACAAAATGGCTATATTCGTTTGGTATCATTTCGAAACAGCCTGTATATACAATAGAACCCTAATTAATGGAACTGAAGGGTGTAGAACATCTATTTTTTGGGTAACCAATGGTATCACTTTAAAGCAGCTAAAGGAAGTAAATAATTGTATTTGAAATGCATGTAATAATGTTTAATAAAAAACTACGATATATACAGTATTAAAGTATGCATTACAATGTTTACAAAGACTGTTTCATATAACAAGCTTTTTCTGAATTTTCTTCTCACAATGGTTGCAAACATCATTTGATAAGCATTATATCTGTTGGTGTTTAGTCACAAAAATAACAAACATTTTCCATCTAAAAGATAGAGATGGGTGGATTTCCTTGAAAATCTTCATGTCACTTGTTGGGAAGATGCTTGTCTTGTATACAAAATTTGGTACTTACCTGACTTCATTTTAGAGTCTACTTTCTCTCTCTCTCTCTCTCTCTCTCTCTCTCTCACACACAATTTTAGGGTAGAATACAGCTCTTCTTTACTTCTGCCAAGAAGGCGAGAGGAGTCCGAAGTACGTGAGGAGGCTTCAACTGTAATCTGCTCATGCACTTGGTTTGTTTACTATGTAATGTGTGTACTGTTCGCTCACGTTATCTTGAGCTCTCAGATGGCAATGTCATAGACAGCAACATGGATTTTCATGTCTTTTACGCAGTTGTACTTTAAATTGTATGATAGAAGGCAATTAGTTCTTTCTCAGTTTTTTTTTTTTTTTTTTTTTTCAGAGTAGCCAACAGCTGACGTAAAAGGCTACTATGTCGATGCTGATTATCTGAATCTGCATCAGGCATTTAGTTCTTAAAATTACTGTCTGAGTTGATTAAACACAAAGATAAACTAGAGCTGTAACATCTAGAATATATTATTTTTTCAAAATCGGCTGATCAAAGAACAAAATGTCATTCGACTTTATTTGTAATGCTTCTATGCAGCACATATTAGAAGGAATGTGATGACTTCCCTTCCACCCTGTATGTATGTATATATACAGAATGTTAATAAACTACACCAAAATATTTTCAGAGGATATGGAGATGTGATAAACAAGTAATTTGAGATACGAGACTCATGATGTGTTCGTTCAAATTTTGAAGTTACTGCTATAAGGTTCTGAAGTGCCAGTACGCCACTAGTATCAACCACTGAAGAGTGCAACACCTGAAGGAAGGAACATTTTAAAGTGCACCTCTTTGGTGCAGTGATTATAACTTGAGCATTCGAGTGCAAAGTTGCCATCATTTTCGAGTTTGAGTCTTGTTCACTTCTTCATTTTCTTTTTCCTTTTTTCCCCCCTCTTTTTTGCTTCTTTTCTTTATTTTGAGTAGAGCATATTAATGCTGTTGATCTGGGTGTTAAATTAAAATGCATGCAAATTTATTCCAACCTGTCAGTACAATTAGTTACAATTCTTGCTAACAAAAAGTTGAAAGCTACTTATATTGCACTTCAGAATGGAAGGGGCCCGCCTTGATAGCGTGATGGTTAGCCTGTCTGCCTGACGTTCAAGAGGTCGCGAGTTCGAATCTCGCTTAGGGTAAGTTATCCGGGTAAGGCTTTTTTCCGAGGTTTTCCCTACCCTGAGAAGACAAATGTCTGGTAACTTAAAGCTCCATGGACCTCGGGCTCATTTGAGCACCATTTCACCCATTTCATTTCATTCATTCATCAGATATGACACAATGTTGGAGGACGTTAAATTAAAAAAAAAAAAAGAATGGAAAGTAGTTTAAAGGTCAAAGAAAGAGTAAAAGCATTAAAACATCTAAGACTTTATGTCAGTTCTAAAGTAACTGCTCAAAATTATGACCTGAATTTTCATGACAAAATTGACCAAGGTGAAGGAACTATCATTGTATCCTATTCAAGATTTCTGGTGTCAGCTGAATAAGGAAATGATAGTAGTGTTAATGCTCTTCTTCATATGGAATAAAAAACAAAGCAAAATTAGTAACTGCATGGTAGGAAATGAACCCACAACCTCAGAGACTACAGACTTTGACATTACGAATTGAGCACGAGAGCAATCAATGAAACGTCTATAGAGTAGGCTTGACAATGCAACATGGCAGCTAATTGTTATGTTCCATTATCAAGTGATTAGTCCGGAATTTGAGAGATCTTTGTGGCATTAAATCTTGAGAATGCTGATAATGAACTGCCAAAAATTAATATTTCTATACTTGAGCAGCAGTTTTAAAGACATTCTACACCAATTTTTCACCAGGCTTTGCTTTAACACTGACTTATCAGCATCTGATATTAATATGTTTAACACCATATAACTGCATCATCTTTAGTCATGGACCAAACATTGCCTATCTCAAATTACTTATATCAGTCACACCTCTTAAGTTATTTTGGTGTAGTTCATTAACACCCTGTATATATACACTTTATATCTTTTGGTATTGCAACATGCTTAGAATCCATAGTATTTGCATGACATGGCTTACACATTACATTTTTTACAAGTAAATGAAGGAGTTTCTCCATTTGATCCCTGGGCCCTAATGACCTAGTTGTCGACGGGCCCTTAAACCCAACTCACTCACTCACTCACTCACATTCCATTTGGTCCTTTGGCCACAGAATTGGAATGTGGGGCAATCTGCAGGCTTGTGATGCCTTGTTAAGAGGATGGCATGACTCTTGTCTGCATTGAAGGACATTTGCCAATGCCTGCACCACTCTTGGATGAGGAAGAGGTGATATGGGGCTGTTTGGTTTCATGGGTTTTATACGCCTAGCCTGGGCAGGCAGAGTTAACTCCTCTTTGTTGATTGGTTCAGCTAGCTCCACCCACCCCAGCTAGGCACATTAAGCCCATGAAACCAAAAGGCTCCACATCAGACATCGCGTGCCCGCCTCGGTAGCGTGATGGTTAGCGTGTCTGCCTCACGTTCAAGAGGTCGCAAGTTCGAATCTCGCTTAGGGTAAGTTATCCGGGTAAGGTTTTTTCCGAGGTTTTCCCTACCCTGAGAAGACGAATGTTGGGTAACTTAAAGCTCCATGGACCTCGGGCTCATTTGAGCATCATTTCACCCAATTCATTTCATTCATTCGTCTGATATGACGCAATGTTGGAGGACGTTAATTTAAAAAAAAAAAAAAATCAGACATCGCCAAGACTAGAAGAGTACTACGGCTATGCCACTGAAGATGTTCAACACAGCTTCGGATTGGTGCTGTTTTTATAATTAAATGGGTTCGGATTGAGCAATGAGACTATTATTTCTCTCCAGGCGTGGTACTAGGTGGAATGAATAAACATTCGATGTAACTTCACTATAAATCACTTTATTAACATTTTTTTCATCATTACAATTGAATTATCTTTCATCGCACCTATTTATATTTCATTGATAGTCTTTTCACTTTTCTACTCACATCCATGCGCATTATAGAAGCACGTCTTCACATCTCAAACATACAGATGCTATTAACAATTCCAGCACCACTTTACATGATGCTATCTTTGTTGTATACATCCGCGTATGCGTTCATCAAATAGTTCTCGTATTGTTAGGGAAGCGATCTTTATCTATTCTCCCTTCGCTTTTAATATTAAACACGTATAATTCTTTTATTTATATATATTAAATTTAAATGTGAAACTTAACATTTATGACGTTTTTAAACAAACTTAATTTTTTGTAACAATGAACAATAGCAACACGTTTTCGTTACTCAACTAATTCGTATCAACACCAAAAATAAATTACATTTGCAATAAATATTTACATAAATGATTTCCTTTTGGGGTCTTACAATATTCTGTCTCAGGATGAAGCATCTGGAAAGAGTTTTTCCACTAGACCACAGCTCACAAGCACAGAAAATTATTAATTAGAATATCATTTATTGTAGTTACGTAAATTTTGGAAAAAATAGTTGAACAAGCAACAATTAAACTGCTCCCATAGCACCCAAAACTTTTGTATGAAACAAGTGAAATGATTTCTGAAACTAAAAACAAAATTACCTTTGAAGAAAAAAAATATGTTGACATTTAAAATGTTTGTCAATGACATCACTTCTCCAATAATAGCTGAAAATTCTGTTTCTTTTATGTAACATTTTCCTTTCAAAATATTACATTTGACTTATCCAAACATTTTTTAAAAATAAATTAATTTCAATTTTATTTGCATTATTCCTTCTAATGAAATAACCCCCTTTATGTATATAAATAAATAAATATCTAGTCGTGCACCATGGTGCAATAGGCTGGGGTGTTGAGCTCTGGTTCCCATCCATGGTTTGATCCCACCCAGTGGGTGCAGATTATAGGTCCTGGGTATGAGTGATGCCCATTCTCGTGAGGAGCTGCAATAGGCACGATCTTGGCCATTAAAAATAACATTCCAGCTGGCAGATGTGTGACACAGGCCAATATCACTTTCCTGTATTAGTGGATGAACACCCAGATTTGCCACAACAAAAGGGCCTGAGGCTGACTGATTGGTGAGCCCCAGGCCTGTAAGGTCTATAGTGGCATAGATTACATATATAATGGACTATTAGGTGTATATGTACAGATATTTTGATAATTAGTACCTTAATATGTAATCACTTCGGTGGGTTAGTTGTTTTTTCTCTTCGTCTAACAGTATTCTCACAAAGCAATAACAAAGTTTACTACCTAATGCTTTTTGCATGAACATAATTGTGCCATGGAATGGATAACATGTGTCGTATAGACTATTTGGTCAATGTGTGACCTACTGGCCTAGATATTGTAGTCATTGGCCTTTCAGAAAGCATTGGAACTCAGTTCCAGTACACCATTTGTTATCACGAGACTGGTCCACTCTGCATCATACCTTCTGTGCCAAACCTACTTAGAGGTACTAACCAACCTGAAAACATACTACTACTCTTACAAGTAATAACTTTGTTTAGTTGGTCTGGGTGGCTCAGTTGGTTAGACGCTGGCCTGCTGATACTAAGCTCACAGGTTCAAATCCAGCCCAGACTGATGGTTTTTAAGTGTGCTTAAAAATGACAGCTCTATGTCAGTAGATTTACTGGAATGTGAAAGAACTGCAGGATGAAATTCCAGCACACTGACGATACTGATCTTGGCAATTGACAGCGTCATTAAACAACAAAAAGTTTAAACCAAAACGGTGAATTGATTAATAACACTACACAACACTTACTTATAGTTTACCGGAGCATGTATCAAAGGCTTGACTTTCCATCATTATCAACTGGACATTGACTGGTTCTCCCTGGTGTGAATGGCAATGTTTTCTCTGAGATCTCCCATCTCCTCTGGTGGTGGTTCAAGGAACTTGCTGAAGATACCTTTCTCGGGGATGTTGAAATTGAATACTCAGTTTCTATTTTTCAAGATTTGTTCCCACATGGACAGCTTTTGTTTTCTGTTGCATGTCTGAGGAGCTTCGGTTCTGGCTTGCCAACCAATTTTGGACAGAAAACCACAACATAAAGCCAGAACTGAAGCTCCTCAAACATGTAACGGGAAAACATGAGCTGTCCACATGGGAAAAAATCTTCATTTTGAAAAATAGAAACAGAGTATTCAATTTCGACACCCCCGAGAAAGATATCTTCAGCAAGTTCCTTGAAACACCACCAGAGGAGACCTCAGAGAAAACACGCTATCCACACCAGGAAGAAACAGTTAATGTGCGGTTAATAATGAAGGAAAGTGAAGCCTTTGAAATATGTTCTGGTAAATTATAAGTGTTGTGTAGTATTATTAATTGACTCACCTTTTTGGTTTAAATTGATTATGCAACACTGTTTTCAAACTTTCAAAGAAAGAAGATAACAAAAAGTTTATTTTTATATTGTCATTACACTGTCCTCAATTACCAACCAAAATATCTGCACTTATACCCTTAACATTCTGCTTATTTTTTTGTTGCTGGTCGTGGCAACATCATTACATTCAAATGGATGCCTGCAGAAATCTCATTACTAATGAACACTGGTACACTGTGAAAATAGCTGTTATAGCAAAACATTTTATCGTCCAGAAAAATGCAAGATAAGGCAAATCTGCATATATTAATGTGAACACAAATTCTGATATCATTCCTGTA
The DNA here is from genome assembly GCA_030765045.1 of Tenodera sinensis. Taxonomy (NCBI): domain Eukaryota; kingdom Metazoa; phylum Arthropoda; class Insecta; order Mantodea; family Mantidae; genus Tenodera; species Tenodera sinensis. The sequence continues at coordinate 12,438,565 of CM060967.1, read as the reverse complement.
AAATAATGACATGAAATAATCTACTGATGGTTTTATTTTTACATTGCAGCAGTACATTACAACCTCTAACAAAAGAATATATCAAATTCTAAACTTTATAGCTTTACATAAATGAAAATTCTTTGCCGTCATTTACTAAATTTGGTGAATCCATGAGTACACAAATACGTTCTGTTTCTGAGATTACTATTGGTTCTCTCATTGCCATTTTGCTAATTAAGTCTTGCCTTTCTATATCATCTTTTTTCTTACCATCTTTCTCATGGTCATTACCTTTAGTTACAGTGGATTCTTCATTCACTTTCTTACCATTAGTTAGTTTCAAGAGTTGTTCCTCATTGACAGCTGTACAAGTTGCTGTCGAAGGCTTTGCGATAAAGGAGTCTAGCTTTACCTGGTCGTCAGTTCTGACATCCTCATTATCAAGACCTATTCCTAATGGATCTGGATTGCTTGTGATACTATCTGCAGGGATATGTAATGTAACATAGTTCATTCCTTCATTATCGCAGAAGGTATTTCCTGAAGCTAAAAGAGTTGAACCTCCAGCATCAAGAGCAACATGGAGTTCAGTGCCATTAATGTACCCAGACCTGGGATGTACACTAACCAAAACAGCCTCCCCATCATTCCCTCTATTCATGAAGCCTGACTCTGGAAGCCAACTATAGTCATAATAAGCATATGGAGGGTGCTGGAAATGTGGAGATTCATAACATGTAAAACCATTCATTGGAATACTGGGATTAGGTCGCTGAGATCGAATTCCAGGTGAGAAAAAGTAACCTGATGACCAAGTAGGAGAAATTAAGGAATCAGAAAGCTGAATCTTAGCTGTAGGTGACAGCACTGTTCCAGGAGCGTTTGGAGTGGGAAGGTCTTCAGGTACAGCTAAGGTTCCAGGAGAAGTGGTTTTTGTTTGCCTCTGAAAAATAAAAACACTTAATGTGAGATGTCAGGATTTGTGACAGACTTCTGATTTCCTGGAAGAAAAGCTACTGTTGTTGATATCAGGGCTGCCAATCAGTATTAGCAACTAAAAAGCTAAACAATACTTAATTTTTAAACAGTAATCATTAAGTAATAATTTGCATAGTTCTTTTGTTGCAAAAAGACCTTCATATATCTCCTAGTAGCCATCCATTTTACAGACCATCCATCTATTTTACAATTTTCATTGTAACTACTGTCTGTCTACCAGAAGAAGGCAACCAGGGTCTGAGATATGAGAGGGGTCTTGAACTGTTAATCTGCTCCTGCAATGTGTGTGTGCTAAATGTGTATGTGACAGTGTCGCCAACTTTGGCAACTTATTGCTAGATCTTCCTTTCTTAGAAGACTCATCTTTTACATTAAATTATTGCTAGATGTTGAATATTTTGAAAATCAGAATTTCAAAGATAGCTATTAGTGACTTTTCTGACATTTAGAGAATTTAGAGACAACTCTGGAAGATTCAAAATTTTGGCTTGATATAGTTTCTAGGTTGACTGTCCCCATAGTGCAGTGGTAGCACACCTGTCTCTGGCAGGGGGGACCTGGGTTCGATCCTTGGTATATGCACAAGATTTTTCTGCACTGAGAGGTCTGGTCTGGGGTGCACTCAGCTTTGTTAGGTCCCTGAGGGGCAAGTTGAGGAGCTGCTTGATTGAAAAGCAGTGGCCCCTGATCAAGAAGACTACATAACCAACTGGGAGGGACACGTCCCATCTCCAGTACTGCAGCCCACTCAGGACACCTGTGGTAGGCAGAGGTGGACGATACAGCAGTCAGGTGGTAGGCCTTGACCCAGATGGGCTGTTGTGTCACGGAATTAAGTTACATTTGCTAGGTAAGGAATAATTGGGTTTTTAAATATCAAATCAAATAAATACAATGTAAAAATTAATTTCCTTGAGAAAGATTACAGTTGAGTTTCTTCTCAAATAACAAACTGAGAATTGGTGGCGTAACTTAAATGTTACAAAAAGCCAAAACATTTCTAGCGCAGTGGGTTCTGGATACTACAAATAGATTGTTATAAAGATGGCATAAAACACATTCAAAGGACAGATAGCTTTGGCAATTGCAATTCCCACATTGCAATGCACAAGTAAAAGGGCTGTTTTAGTAAGTTGAACATTGTCAAAGCTAAAGAATCAGCTTAAATGCTCCAACTGTGGCAGCTGAGTATGCTGTATTGAAGAAATGCTGCTAGGATTTTATGAAACATGTGTTACTTGTTTGAAATCTCATAAAACAATGGGTGTAAAGATTGGCTGCTGCTATGTTTAATATCAGTGACATTGATACATACAGACTCACTTTGTTATTTAATGCAATCTAAAAACAAGTTTCTCTAGCTGCATCAACAGTTTGCAATGTGTGTAGGAATCCTGTGTTATCCTGGGCTTATATGTGTACCTATTCAATTCAGATTCATAAATGGGATTAACAGGTAAGAATTTCTGTTGCTTAAGCCTCAATACACTTTCAAAGTATTGGTCACAACCGTAGAAACTTTTGTTTTACCATTTACAAAAGAAAGAAAGAATTTCTTTGACTCTTAGTGCTGAAATAATTATCACAATGCAATTAAGCCATACCAATTTGAGGTTATATAGGTATTTAGTTCAAAACAAAAGCAAATAAAGAATTTCTTTGGCTCTTACTTGTGAAATAAGTAATCACAATGCAATTAAACCATACCAATTTGAGGTTATATATTCAATTCAAAACAAAAGGAATCAAAGAATTTCTTTTTACTACTCTCATATTATATCTTTAGTACAGGTTATACTTTCATTTCACAGATTATAAATAAGCTTTTCATTCAACTTTGAGTGTTGCTGTAGGGAAGAAGTGTTTTGCTATCAGTTTTTGGTCTCATTATTTATGATGCTATTGAAATTAAAAAGATTTCCATTATGTTTTACTTTTCTCTTTTTTTTTATTTTCTAAAGAAATAACACCCTACAAGGAAAAAATATATTTAATATCAGCATTACAAACACCAAGGTAATACAAAAGAAAAGTCATTTAATTATTCTGTCATTAGAAAAGACTAATTGTTATTATATAGGAACTGAATTAACCAGGGCAAAATGGTAACATAAATATATAAGAAAACTAAATTTTCATTCTATTTTATTCAGAACAAAGCTTTAAAATTTTTCAAAACTTTTTCACTCATTTCCTGGTTGTTACACATACCATCCAAGGAAACAATAAATCTTTACAAAGGTCTGTCATGAATTTTTCTATTTTAATTTCTTCAAAACATGCAGTTTTTTTCAACATCAACACATTGTTCTAAACATTTGTTCCACTTTGCCAGCTGCATAACTCCATACAGTTCCACACACAAACACACATTTCTATTTAGCAGGTAGAACTTTTAGACTAATGGAATAACACAGGACATGGAAAGATCATATCTAAAATCTAAGTTGGAAAATATTTCCAAAATCTGTAAATAACATCAACATTTATATATATTTTTGTTCATATATTTATATATTTTCATCAATTTGAACAAAGGTGTGAACACATCACATTTTATTTGTTAATGGAACTCAATCTTTTGTTGATGTGACATCATACTAACAAGTGCTAGAACATAATGTTATTAGAGTATTCCTGCACTCTTTCCCATTCACTGTCCACAAGCATAGTAATTTCTGGGTTATACAGCACTATTGTTGACTTCTTTTATATATAGTTACTTATATTTTTAGTATATTCATCTTGAATTATGCACCTTTCATTTGTTATGTAAACAAATAAGAATACTCCATAAGCATCATAACAGATATTCACAGAAATTTTGTTTGCACTGTTTATTTAAGAGCCCTAACTTGGGTAGAGATGTTTTTGACTTAGCTTTTAAAGAATTTTCAGACTCTTATCAGAATACAATAACCACATAAGTCGGGAATAAAAGTAGAAACACTACACAAAGTGATCTCTTGATGTTTTCAATGGCTGAGAATTAAAGTTAAGAGGACCACTAATTTCTTTAAATTACTTTTTAGCCTTGCATATCAAATGCCTAGGAGGTAACTTTGTACTTGACATGTTTTGGTTTCTTTCTTTTTTTGATACAAAGAAAGCTGTCCTTTATTCAAACAATAAATGTATGAACTGCTTATTTCTGAAACCAATCTTAATAAAAATTAAAAACTTCGGCAACCTTAGGCAATTTTTCAAAGCTACAATCATTTTAGTCATATTCACTTTTACTGCACTTCATGCTGAATTTTTAGAAATAGCCAATAATGATGCATTTTCAGTTTTAGAGTATTGTGAATCAAAAAAGAAAAACACATTAGTATATAAAGATTACTTAAGGTTCATTTGCTCTTTTTTCTGTCCACATAAACAAATATAAATTATAACAAATTGATACAAAACACTATTTTAAAAATACAGCCTCCAAAGCGCAATGATAGCATGCCTGCCTTCTGCCATGGAGGACCCGGGTTTGATCCTCAGTACTGGCATAGGGATTTTTCTCCCGCTGGGAGGTCTGGTACAGATGCACTCAGCCTTGTTAGGTCCCTGAGGAGCCAATTGAGGAGCTACTTGACTGAGAAGTAGTGGCTCCTGGTCGAGGAGACCACATAACCAGACAGGAGGGTCAGGAGCATTGACGTCTCACCTCCACTGCTACACCCCACTCATGACACATGTGGTGAGCAAAGGTTGGAGATGCAGTATTCAGGCGGTAGGCCTTGGCCCAGGTGGACTGTTGTGCCATGGGGGGGGGGATTACTATTTTAAAAATGAATCAAAGTTCATTTATTCTTTTTCCTGTCTACATAAATATAAATAAGGTCACTAGTTAGTAAAATTAGAAGTCTGGCACTTATGCACTTACAACATGGTAAGTCGCCATTAAGGTATGTTTACCATATCTCCTTGTAGTTTGCCAGGAAAAATGGAGTTGGAGAATTTAATGTTGTGTTGGCACATTGGCATTGTAGCTCAGTGGTTAAAGCAACCGGACAGAGACTGGAAGATCTGTGGTTCAAATTCTGGCTATGGCATTGCATTTTTCTGTCCCATTCTACTCTTCCCAATCTTGTCCTACACCAGCTAGTGTGGAAAAACAATTTCCAAAATAGCAATTGTATGTTTTTCTAAAAGTAATCCACTGCTAAAAGTGTGAAGAAACAGAAGTGCAGGACAGAAGATTGTGTTTTCCTTCTTTACCAAAACTACAGTTTCGTCTTCCCTAGATACACAAAACAGTATATTGGGATAGAAGTGTGGCAGCACTGAAGGGACTTAATGTATCTGTATTGCATACTATTTTTTGACAATAGTAAATAACAGAAATATTAACACGAAAATAAAAATAATTACTGCCAGCTGTTCAAAAGCAGTAACAATATCAACTGCACTGGTTCTGCGATCTGGTGACCAATTAGTCATGCCTGGTAGTGTTGATCAAGTCAACAACTGAAAGTGAGATACTGCATGTGCCAAAATCTAAGTAAAAGATTACAAATAAAGAATATAAAGATGATAAGATTTAAATGGTAAAACTCAACCATCAAATATGATTATATTGCAACAATTTATACATATATACAACATTTACATATCAATAGTGGTAAGATTGAATTACATTTTATTAATTTCCGAGGTAAAAATGAAAAATGCACAGAATCCAGGAATTTCAACATTTGCATAACAGCATGACACGATAAAAACGTTTACAGAATGGCATGTGGATTAGTGCCTGCATGGAAATCAAAATGATAAGATCAGGGAACACAAGCCTTCTGTTTCATCATGACTATTCTTCAGCATATGCAACAGTTAAAACGCTGGATTTCTGTCCAATACAGAAATTTAAAGTGTTTTCTAGGGCCTCTTAGTCTCTAGATCTGGCCACATGTGAACAAATAAAACCTTCATAACTGCTGCTTCCCACTGCAGAAGAGGCCATTGGGTCTTGTATAGAGACTGTAAATGATCTCTTAAGCCATTTTCAAAATGGTTCAAATGGACGCTAAAGTGCATGGATTTCTCCCTGGGGAATATTTCAGAACTCTGTGGAAGTTTGATATCCACAAATTCTTCTACTTTGTTTTTACCATACACTCAGGATGTAAAACATATATTACACACAACTTTTGAACAAATTGCGTCAGATTGCTAAGATATTAATTTTGTTATGGTTAAAAAATTAATTGTGACATGATAATATGAACTGCTTCTGATCCTTCAGTTTATTGTATTGCCCCCAAAATTTTAATTTGAGAGCTTTATAGAAAGTTAAATTTATTAAATTTTTCATATACATGTTTCTGAATTTTTCTTTTTCAGTACGAGTTATAGAAAATAATTTCAGCTGAACTATTCAATATTTTTAATTAGCACACAATTTTTGAATCCATAATTCCTGAAGCTATCATAATTTCATGATAAGTTATAAACTCAGTTGAAGGGACATTTTAAATAGTGCAAAATGATGAAAAGAAGCAATTGAGAAAAACGGATCTTCGAGTTCAATGCACTGATTTACCTAAATCATGAATTACTGATTAAAATAGCCATTTGTGACTACAAAATTGTTGACATTAAAAAATCAGTTGTCCAAAAAATTTAAAAAAGAATTAAAATGTTTGCCTCTTTATCAAATTTAACCAATGCTGTGCCCTAAATTGAAAAAAAATTGTGGTTGCTGTGATCCTGTGTGCTTTCAAAGAAGTATGTTGGTATAATAGCTATATGTAATTATCTTATGCTTAAACAGGTGTTGGGGAGAACTTTAAAAAGGGTGGGAGGACAATGTGACTAGTCCATGAACAGGTACAAATTTACAAACATTCAGGAATATTAGATGTAGGGATGATGAGAAAATGTTCATGCATGTCTTTTTAAGTTTTTTGAGTTTATGCATTACAACTTTTAATATTGTGATGTCAGCAATGCCAACACATCAGACGCTTAAGGTCAAGCTACCTCACACCACAATGCAGCTTGTAAATACATGGCCAACGACAATAAGCGCAGCAGAACAAAGCCTTCCACACTGTTCGTGAACTTATTACTGCCGGACTGTTTGTGAGAGGTGTGAGAAAAGATGGATTTTAAGAAAAATCTGTTCTATGTCATTTCCGTCTACATAAACAAGTGCGGTGCTGAGAGAAGAGAGTTGTGAGTGTTGAATGAGGCAGTATTAGCAGTGTGTGTACGTACAATCACCTTTGAGAGACAGTTGTCATTAGTCTTCACATTGGAGTTGTTTGTTGTGTGAACCAGTTTTAGTGAGTGTAAATTGTCGAAGTCAGTAGTTTGTGAGACAGAACTGAAAAACAGAACAGTGTGTCAAGGTTAAAAGATCAGCTGTGAGTTACCAGGTCATGAAGAACTGTAGATTGTGTGAACAATGATAAAAGGAAATTGTGTTTTTTGTGATTCATTTTAGAGGAGAAAATAAAGTTACAGAAAAAGTAATTGGACTTTGTTATTTTGTCACATATTTTCATTTTTCTCAGATGATAGAAGTAGTAATAAGCATATTAATAAACAGCCTCTCCAAATTAGGCTTAACTGTTACAGGAACAAAGGCAAACTTCTAACTGAATAATTGCTAAATGATATTTGTTAAAGAAAACAAACACAAACAGATGAAGCAAAAGAACTGAATACTGACAAAATACTTTTATGAGAATCAAACTGAAATTAATAGGACAATAGGAGCACATGGACCTTAAATGTTACATGCAGCCAAATTGCAATCTGATTCTTAGGCTTCATACTTTTATCTTTAAAGTTTAAGCTCTTTGTTTATGGCAAGTAAGATAGCATTTTTTTGGTTCTTAAGGAATAAAGCTATACAAATAATTAAAGAAATGTATCAAAATGCTCTTACATAAAGCTATTCAACAGAATTTTATAGCTAAACTCTTCTTTTTCTTCTGTAAATGGAGTACCACATCATAAAACAGATATACTTAAAAGCAAATACTTAGAGGAAGACCAACAGTAATTTTCGTGTTGTTCTTTGCGATTATAAAGAATATATTAAAATGAAGTGCTATTTAGGATAACCTAGTATCTCATCCTGCAAGTTCTGTTGGAAGATCTTTATTTCCTTGTATCTTAAACATGCTCAAGAGAAACAATTTATTTTTCATTGAAGAGGGGACAAATATAGCATCCTAAAATACAGTTCCCAGTCAAAACTTCTTGATTGTAAAATCTCAGTACACTACAAAGTAAATACATCAGAAAAATTAAGCATATGGCTTGCCTTAAAAACGTTGGCACAGTATGAATTAAATGTGCCACTTCAGTATACTCAATACCACAATAACTCAAAAAATGGAAGATGATCTATGGCATCTTGGGCCAGAACGGCTTGCAGTCATAACGGATTTATAAACTTGTTACATATATTATGTCATTTCACAATAGTAAACAAAGATGTAATTCTTTCAGGTTTTTATTAATTTTTCTATAAAAGTTTAATATATTTGATATAGTTAAACTTCTAAACACTTTTGATTTTAATTGAATATTATATAATATTTCTATTCATTAGACATTAACACTTAGTTTAGTTTTGTTGAAAACTTGTGGAGTTTGATTCACACTAGCGCAAAAAGTAAAATTACTTTGTCTTTGTGAAAAACACACAGAGCTTTCAACCTGGAAGTGTAGTAAACACATAATAATGTATTTTAATTTACCATTCCATCCTGCAGGTGCAACATGTTACAGCTTGCTGTTTTGTCCATCCTAAGATATTATTTTGTTCTAGAAAGTAAGGCACTCCCATTTTGGACTCTATGCTTTCATACACCTTTAGTATTACTAATGCTCTATTACATGCACAATAATGAATACAGTTGTGTCCTGTGAATCACAATTTTCTTTGGTTTTCCCAGTTTCCAGATGCCTTAACATAAATGTGCACCAAATTGGATTGGTGTCTTAAAGAACATAACCTAAAAACTAAAGGGCAGCACATAAATGAAGCATTTAAAAATGTTGGAATGTTATGGTATAAATGAATACTTACATAACCTTACTTCCCAACTTATTAAAATCAGTAAAGCTTTCCCTCATCAATTTACTTGATTTTTGTTTTTGTATTCAATTTGTGATGAAAAATATTACATTTTCACCTGTTTTCCTTTAAAAAATGGCTAACAGCATAACAATTTATTCAAATAAGTTGTTTCTTTTCTGATTGTATTGCACATTCAATATATTGCAACAGCAGTACTAAAGATAAAGTCACTCTGGTAAAGTAACAAAAATGCCATTTATGTCCTTAAAATTATGACTAGAGCTAAAATTGAAGTGTCCTAAAGATTAAGAGGTAGAACTGGAACTTAAAAATTCAATGCCACAACTGGGATTTGAACCACAGACCTTCCGCTTACCGGGCGGACGCTCTAACCACTGAGCTATTGTGACAAACTGCCAGAATGGCATTAAATTCTCAAACCAGTTAGTATTTCTCCTGGTAAACCACAAAGCCAGTCTCACATCAGAGACAATTACCCCAATGGTGACTTACTATTGTAAGTACTTTATATCCCAGGATTAAATAACCTTCACATGGTAATTATTATTTATTTATGCCAACAAACTTACTGTTGGTGTTTTTAAACACACAAGCCGTGTGTGGTTAGAGCGTACGCCCGGTAAGTGGAAGGTCTGTGGTTCAAATCCCAGTTGTGGCATTGAATTTTTAAGTTCCAGTTCTACCTCTTAAACTTTGCCCACACACGGCTTGTGTGTTTAAAAACACCAACAGTAAGTTTGTTGGCATAAATAAATAATAATTGCCCTAAAGATGTTGGTTAATAGGTGTTTTTAGCAGTAGAAGTAACCTAAAGAGAAACTAAGTGGATCTTATAGAAGAAGATGAAACTGCTTTAGCTCCCCAGTAAAATGAAGAATTTTCAGTTTTGCTAGTTTGACAGAGTATATTTATAATTAAAAAAACAAAGATTAATCAAAATAATGACTTGGAGTAAAGTTAAGGAGTTGTGTAAAGTGCTAGAAAAATCATAGGACCCATTTTGTTTAATCAAATAATAAGAGATATGCTGCCTGTTGTGAGGCAACTAGGAATTTTAGTGCACCTGCCAGCGACTCTGGCAGACTATGTACTTTCTGGCAAGATATGTACGCACATCCTATCAGTAAACACAAAATAATTTAAAATCAAGTAGTATATGCAGCTATAAAAATGTTTAATGCTTTACCAAATAAAATAAAAGCTGAAGAAAAATTCAAAACTGTCAAAATTACACTAGAACCTTGTTTATCTGGAATATGTGGGACTGGAAGTAATCCAGATAATCCAGAATAAATTAATATAAACTATGATGTATGACAGCAAAGTTTGGATCACTGCAAAAGCAGAAGACTAAAGAATTGAGACCCATATGAGATTCTATGATCGCTATTAGGACTGTTGTGGAAAATAATGAAACATAATATCACACTGCACTGCTTTGTCAGAAGTTTGTATAAAGTAATGTATAGATAATTGAAAGATAACCTGTGAGTTGGTTTACTGACACTATACCGCTAACATTTACATAAAATGGGACATGTTTCAAAAACTGTTGCTCCCGTCATCAACCTGAGGTCAACTGCTGAAATGTGGCACCCTTATGCTGGAGACCGTTGTGCTACTGGTGTCCTCTGGTATCTTTTCAAGGAATTTCTTGCTGAGGTTGTCGTTTGGGGGTAAATGAAGGTTGAAAACCTGACCTTTGTTTTTCAAACTGAAAATTTCTCCCACACTGTGGTAGAGCTGCTTTCTAAAAGTATAGCTTTAGGATCAATTCTGTGTCGCTTTTTAGCAAAAAGTGGGCTGCTACTGTCGATTTATCTCTTGTTTATCCTTTGGATTCCTAACATGTTCCTTTGCGCTTCAATTCAATTTCCTTTTTGTTTTTGGAATATAAATTTTGTTGCAGTCTTTGCAGTTACATTGGTATATTCCTGATTTTTCTATTGCTGGTACGATACCCTTGTGATATCCCTGTGATATCCTTGTGATATGAGGGGATCACAAAACTTATATCTCAATCACCAAAGCAATAAAATAGGGTGTGTTTGGGTTTTCTATATAAGCCAAAGTGAGACTTTCATTGCATTTTTGCCTTTTGAGGTGTAAGAATGGAATTTGTATTTTAGATTCCATTTCAATGGTAAATTTGATCTGGAAGATTCAGTAACTTCAAAGCATCAACAATGTGTTTCTCCAGAATGATGGCAAATATGCCAATGCATGTGGACCTGCTTTATACATAAACTAGTTCTACGCAATTCACATTTACACATATATTTTACGTAATGCATTTGTATGTATTAAATTTCAGGGAAATACAACTGACTTTTATGTAGTTACAATGAGCATACTGCATACATTATCTTAAAAGAAGCTCAAGGTGTATTTTCCTTATCTCTGTTGACAAAGACCCAACCTGAACGGGTGGCTTTCGGTGCAACAATGCCATAGCAACAAATGAGCAGTTGCTTTTAACCAGCCATGGAGAACAGAAAAAGGAAATGATACACACTAGACCAGAAAGTAAAATTCATATGAGAGGTGGAACATATCCACAAAAAACCAAAACCAAAATTGCTCAGACTTGGGAATTGTTTATACCACGTTATGTACAATCATCAGTAAGAAACTGAGGTTATGTGCGCTTAGTGCAAGAAAGTTAAGCAAGCCAAATTAACTGATTTGTTTAAAGGAGTATGAAGTTCAAAATAAAGTTTTCTTCATATATATCTTTGCTGTTTGTAAAATTTTACACATGTAGGTCCACTGTATTGCTTTTTTTAAAAAAACTATGATGCATTATCAAAATCTCAGTTGCAAATAATTCTGAGTTACAAGTAATCTTGCCTCTTCCCCTGGATATACATATAAGTCACCTTCAACTGTATATGCATATATGTATATATACAAGTTTCTACCTAAGGATGTGTGCTCCAGCAGTTGACTCACATATGTTATCTTTAAATAATATTACACACTTTAGTTTGTTGTTCTGTGACACTAACCATAGTAATGGTACTTACTATTAGCTTGAAGCATGCATCGACAGCAATCTCTAACCTATCTGTAGTACCAACATAACAGCCATACAAACTATGTCTTTATTAAACAACCACACACTTTCATGGTAGAAAGATAAGCAAAACAAATTCCAAATAAACTGGAAAACTAGAATGAGGGCCAGATAAACAAAGATCTTGTATAAAACTAAATAATTCTTATATCAAAATTGTTTTTATGGTGTGACTTTTTGTAAGTAATGTATACAATTCTTTGGTATCTTCTCTATCAGATGTAGCACTGATCAAAAAGAATCAGTGAACATTACAATAAATCTTGTCAGCATTTACTAGTTAAGGCATCTGGACAAAATGTGTGAGAGACAGTCACAACAGACATCTTGGATATCATTGGAACATTCGGTAATTATAGTAATTATAATAATATTAATAATAATAATCATAGTACCATCTTTCCTTATAACCAAAACCTGCATGCACAGAATGTTTCAAGCTTGTGCAAGAACTTAGCATTTTAATCCTATTTAATATTAGTACTCTAAATAGGTATTAAAATATTCTCTAATTATTTTGTACATTTTGCTTTAGACAATAACATATATACAGAATGTTTTGGTGTAGGGTTAATCAACATCCATATTAACTAATGTTAAGGTAATAAGATTCTAAAATGTAGAAATAATGATTTTTTTGAATATTCAGATTACAACCAGTTTACTTTTTTATTTATATATTTGATGCATATTGTATATAGTTATGTGTTAAATTACTTATCGGTTAAATCTGAATTTATATTTGCAACAGTGAATAAAATTCTATATAATACAGAAATTGTTAAGATAAATTGAAAATTCTTTTATTTTCATTTCTATTACATCATTCCTACTTTCTTCTGCTATGTATGCATTTAGTTAGCAGATAAAGACAAAAGATAACTTACTTGAATAAAGGTTTTAAAATTAACAGTAAATTACATTTATATCTATATAAGCTACATGATTTTAACTGGAACAAAGATGGGCTCAATCTCAATATATTTATTTATGATACATATTTTGTTAGTCTAGTATGTACATTAGATGTTTTAATGCTGCAATGAGATCAGATTGTGGTTACCTATTTAGTATGGCACCTATTCCACTTATTTTTGGCCTTTTTAAAAGTCTTTACTTCAAGCCAAAGGACATGCTTCCAATAGCAATTACACACATTCCAAATCAAATATATAGTTCTAATTTTTATTTAAGAGAATGTCTTAAAAACCTTTCTTCTTTTTTTTCTTTCTTTTTTTTTTTTTTACTGTCTACAAGTTATTTAATTTCATATTTCAGTCATCATAACTGGCCCTTTTTGTTTAATAATTTGACAACATATTTTATTCTTATTCAGAAAGCAACCATAGAGAAGTTAGCATTTTAAAAATATAAATGAAATTTCATTGTACTCCATTACCACGGAGCAAGTTGAAAACAGCAGATGTGCTTTTACAATATGGCATAAGCTTCGGACATTGTTAGTAATCTTGATTTGCAGCAAAATGGGTTGCAACCAGTCACATATACTGCAGGCTTTAGGGGAAAGTCAGGTGATATCTGATGGCAGGACATATTGGACAAGGGTAGTTTCTAGGCTTGGGAACAGATGGCAGAAGTGAGCAGCCATCTAACATATCCCTCAGAGTGTTGCAAGCAGTGTTCACCAGCGTCAGCTGAAAGTCAGCATTTCCAGTGAGAGGTATGCTATTTTGTCCTTCCTTCGTATTTCAGCGACATGGAATTAAGTTTTACTCAGAGTACAGTCAACAAATAAATATAGGTGAAATTTTATTTTATGTATTTTAAGAAATTCATTATTTTTAAGTTTATAAACTATGAACTTAAAATGCATTTGTTTTGAAAAGTAACAATGTCAATCCTTCTTGTATATTAAGGCGTCATTCGGCTGGTATCGGACACAAAACTCGCAGGTGGTATTGGGCAGTTTAAGATTCATAATTTTTCTAATATTTTTTGGGGTTTATTTTAGGTAAGAAGAAACATAAGAAGAAGAAAGAAACATAATATTGGCAGTAGACAGTGTGAGAAATAAAAATATTCCATTTGAGAGGCCAGTGAGAAACTCTCAGTTACAAAAGCACTTTAGGGAATCAAATTGAAGTTCTTGGAGCTGGAAAAGAGATTCTATGAAAATCGTACACCTCAAACAAAGGAATGTCTCACAGGACATTCACAGATGAGCAAGAAAATGAACTGTATAACCATGTGGTGACTCTAGACGGTGAACTGATGCTGTTAAATAAAATTCTAACTTCCACACCTAACAAAGAACAAATGGAAGAAAAGCGAGTGAGCATGGATAGAAATTCAAGAGCAGAGGAATAAGATCAAGACCAAGAGTAAATCAGTTTTTACTGTAAAGAAAGCACTTAATTTTAATGACGACAACACAGAAGATGAAGCTACTTACTGCATCATCTGTGGGGAAACTTTCAGTTAAGATTGAATATAGTGCAGCGATTGCCATGGTTGGGCCCATGAAAACTGTGCAGACTCAAAAGGAGTACTTTATTTTATAAGTGTAATATTTGTTTAAAGACCAAAAAGCAATGAAGGTGGACATTATACGTTAAAATACTACAAAATAAGACTGTCCAATACCACCCTCCACTTTTAAAATATATGAAAATGTTGCATGTTTTTAATATGAAAATTGTGAGGTTATGATTTTCATTATTCAAAGGAGAACATAAAATATATAGTGGTATAAGGGTAAAGATTAATAGTTATCTGGAAATCTCTAATATAACTTCTTCCAGTAAAAGTTGTAGCATAAAAACCTGACCAGTCCAATACCACCAAACCTTCCCCTACTCACAGATAGAGTGAAATAAATCACAATCTATTTAGGCAATTAAAATATGCAAAGGACTAAGTGACATGCAAAATTACAGCTGTTATTTTAATGCAGAGTACCTTCATAACTTCTTATTACATTAATAACATTATAGTTTATATTTCAGAATTTGAGGAAAACCCTTAATTGACTGGTTTTTAGAGTATGAATGTATTTATTTGAATAACAGCTTTTATATTATTACAGTGGCATATTCCATATGGTGTTTATGTATTAATAGACTTAGTTTCTTTAGCCATTATATAAATTTATTTACCCTAATAGCCAGAGTTTCAAAATGAGTTTGAACTTCCCTGGTACAGATACAGCAGTTGAGATTTAGTGCACGAATGTATAGGAATAACTATTATGTTAGACAGCTATAAAGCTGTTTTATTATATCATAGATGAAGCCTATAATAATTTCTAAATTCTGAAAATACAATGTGCAATAGCAACTATGAGTCTGTATCTGCTTAAGAGAGGGAGGATAATTTTAAGTTGCAAACATATGTATTTTTTAATGGAGGTTAAAAGCAGTAGCTTTGCAGCCTATGTGTTCCACAAAAATGCAGCACATCTTCTCAGATATAATCTATGGTTGATAAGCAGAACATCTAAATGTAATTTTTTTCACCTTTTAACATGAATAGAAAGGTACCACTAAGTGTTACATCCCAGCAAAATGTCGCAAATTTCTCTTCTACAGAGACCCAAAAACATCTGAAGCACTGCGTGGTGTTTTTCCATTGCACACTAACAGAAACACGATAATACAGCTGCTGTACACAAGGTCTATGCACTTGACTTGTTTTTCTCTGCTCTGAAAGTGCAGTACTGAGCTGACATGATAATGTGTGATTGAGTTATTACCAGTGTACTTTATTATTTTGTCCTGTACTTAGCCACAAAGTGTATTATGGCTCAGCATTTGTTTTCTGCTGCACAGTGTGTATTTATTTATGATTTGTGTGTGTTAACTCAGCTCGCCAAGTGAAAGTGTGATTTGCAGAAAGATTTCCAGGTGATCTATGATTTCCATCTCTGGGGTAACTTAAAGCATAAGGTGTACAAGACAACCCCACATCCTGGAAAAATTAAAACAAAATATCTGCCAGGAAATTGCCAGCATTTCTCAACGTGAGCTACAGCGAGTGATGGACAGTTTCCTAAAGAGGTGCCAGAAATGTATGGGCAATGACGGTGGCCAGTTTCAGCATCTTCTTCAATAACAGTAAAGCCTTTAAAAGTAGTTTACAAAATGTTGTATGGTTTCATCCGCACTGTTCTATGACAGCGGCAGTTGGCACCAAGCACCGAGGTGTATACAGACAAAACACAGCGCAGTCAGTTCGGAGTCTTTTGGATCATCTGTTATAAGCAGCAGTACTTTGCTTTTTTTTTTTTGGGTGGGGGGTGCAGAAGTAGTGTTTAATGCCTGTTCTTATCATATATGGCTTCGCAGGCAGTGGACATTGATGATACATGAAATGAAATTATATTTTGGAAAGGAATTTTGGGAAACATTCAGGCCTAAGTTTGAGTACCTCCCAGACATTTGCCAATTTGAGTAGACTGAAGGAAACATGGAGGAAAAAAGAAGTCTTAGTGGGATTGTAACATGGTATGGTAACATGCTGGCACAACCTTAAATTCTCCAACTGATTTGCATTTTCATGTTAGACCATAAGTGAATCTCAAATTCGAGACATGCACCCCAATGGAAACTTCAAGTTATAGCTTTTATCTGCTGGAGAATTTAAGGCTATGCTGGCATGTTGCCATGGTAGCTTAGTGGTTAAGAGCAGCTGCACACAGAGTGGATGATACAGGGTTCAAATCCTGACTATGAATTCTTCACCTCTGATTCTACTTTTTAAAGTTTATCTACACATGGTTTGTGTGTGTAAGAACAACCAATTATTATTAACTGGTCTTATAAATGGTAACTTCATTATGTTTTTCCTAAAGAAAGATTCAAATAATGGTCAACTTATTAAAAGTTTTAATGTTAGAATTGTACATATAGATGATATGGTTAAATTGTAACTTGTTGTATTCTTTAATTTACATGACAAAACTTTGTAAAATCATTACAGTTGGTGAATACATTTGCAATAGTTGTCTTCATAGCACTTTTACAGCCATTTACTCTCTGTTCTGTGATGTTAATACAAAAAGAACAAATTTTTGAAAAAGTGCAGTTAAGATGTTTTGCCTTTCATCCATTGATACATCATCTTGTTATTATTCCTTGTGAAACTTGGCCCTTCACATCATTTTGCATTCATGTATTAACTCACCGGACAACTTAGTTAAGATTCAAGTAACTATTTAATAAAATATTACAAAATAAGACTTTTGAAAAGAGTTGCCAGAGCATATTAAGCACCAATGCTGAGATCATCTCAATACAAGCATCAAATGATATGTACAGACAAAGACTTTCTTACTAAATAACTCAACCTTTTCTAACTAGTGAGAGTTTCAAGAAAAATACATAATGAGCTATGTTCCATTCAGTAGTATGACTGTAGATTGCAGATATTAACCAAATAAACAAAACAATATTGTCTCATGAAAGTAATGTCATTATGACTGCTTAAAACTTCAATATTGATGTAGGATAGCTACTTGCTAATTACGATGTGTTATCTGTAACAGAATAAATCTAGAGTGACTTCAAGGTTTTAGTCATTAACAAGAAAAATAAACATAAAGATGATGAAAGGGTGGGGACTAAACACAAAATGTATTCTGGTGTTAATGTCAACTATTCAAGTGTTCCTTTATATAGTAAATCATCCTGGTCTTCTCAATTAGTGTCATAACCGCAAAATGTCATCCATTCCCATGTTAATTCTAAACTTCCAGTTTTGTTAGCATTTGTGTTTAATGTTTCTGGTTCAACTCACTACCTCTAAGTAAAATTTAAGTTGTACTTTTAGAATGACAATCAAGTTTGTATGGTAGAGTATACTATTTAACACAATATAAAATATTAACTATAAAAACTGCATAGATAGCCAAAGGCTGTGCATTTAATCACAGTTTAAAGCAGCATATAGGCTTTACTCAATTCAAATTTACTTTACTTGCTTAGTTGTTATACATTATCTGTTTGTTTACTTCAGTGAAATTTTATCTTGACACAAACTTTGAATTATTAAAAGTGGAACAACAAAGGCAGCAAAACTTTTTGATTGTAGTGTGTCTCTTCTTAGAGTGTTGCTGAAATGATCAGTTAGCCTTCTTGGTGAATGATTTTGTAACAGAAGATTTAAGTGTAATGTATTAACACCTAAACCCTAACATTCTGTCTTAAAATTACAGCAGCACAGGGATGGTCATTTGCAGCTGATGTGGGCATTTCAAAACAAAAATATAAATGGTTTCATATACATGCTTGCCAACTTCCTGTAATTGAAATCCATAACACTTGCCCTCATCTAGCAAAGTAGAATAATTTTGCAGGATATGAAATTTAGAAGTAAAATCTTTAGTGCAGTAAATGTACATAAATTACTTCTGAAATGAACAGGAATTTAGTTTTATAAGAACCCTTGAAGACTGTAGTACTGCTTGTTTCTGTGACATGTTTAAATTCTTCCTTGTACCACATGATTAAAGCAAGCAACACCACATCCTGCACAGAGTACTAGTCCATATTTTATGCTTCATTATATATGAATTATATATATTGAAAAGTCCGAGGTCTAATGGCTTCAGTGCCAATGGCCTGGCATTAGACAACAACATATAGAAGGACCCTGCTAATCCAAATTAATTGGGGTGTAGTCTGTTTGGATTCGGAAATGTTTGGATTATTTGAAAAACGAAATATATATATAAATTCATCTGTAGGATTAGCAGCGATAAGGTAACATAGTGTAGCGGTGTGAGGAAATGACAACGTTGCGATTACCATGCATAACATAACAACAATGTATTCTTCTGAGCTGTTGACATAGCTGATCGCATGCTGTTTAGATTTTTATGGTAGAAGAAGATTACTGATTTTGCAAGTTAAGTGAAAATTACTGCTTCGTAAACATGTGATAGTTACTGGTACAATGAAATGTGAAAATATTGTGTAACAGTGACTAAATATATTATGTAGAGGCCTATAGCAAAGTTCAGCAGAACATTTTTGTGCAATAAACATTTTGTTCCAACATGTGTAGTTTCAACAGTGAGTTTGTCAGTTCTATGATAAAAATGTTTCTCTTCACTGTAAATAACCTTTTGTTTTTTTAAATTATAGATTTTGTAAATAGAAAAATATGTCAATATTTAGAAACACATTTTGCTCCAACTTGCTTGTAACAATATTTAACACAGGACTAGTTTCGGAGAGGGTCCTCCGCATCATTCACCTGTTCAGTCGACTGATTCAACATCAGGTAACTGCCTGCCTATCTAGCCTATTATGATAGCAAGGCCAACAGTGATAAATCGGCCATAGCTCACCACTTTTGGTCATGCAATCATAATATCAGCCTAAATATAGAGTTTTTAGAACCAGCAAAAAATTATTGGGTATTAACAGTGTGGAAAAATATTTATATTATTAAGGATAGAGATTGGCTAATGAATTTCAATATAAAAATCATAGACGACGCCTTACGACTAGCCAATAGGAAGAACAGCAGACCAGGCAACGAGAGAAGGGGAAGGCAGTTACCTGATGTTGAATCAGTTGACCGAACAGCTCAGAAACTAGTCCTGTGGTAAATATTATTACAAGTTGGAGAAAAATATATTTCTAAACATCGACATATTTTTCAATTTATTAATATGCCACACTGTTTTAAACACTTCGTTATCATCAGTTTTATATAGATTTTGTGTTTGGATTATTTGGAATTTTGGACTTGCGGAGTTTGAATTAGCAGGGTTCTACTGTATATGAATTACAAACAAAAACTCACAAAAATGGGAAATTGATATCCTGCAGCCATAGAATTGGAATAAAACATAATAGTGTGGGCCAGTTGACTTTACAACTTGCGTTGTTCTTTACTGAATGTTCGCACGTATTTACTACTGTGGTATAGTACAAATTTAAGTCTGGATACCATGCAGTTTGTTGCAGCCTAGCGAAAAGGGGACCATGATCATGATGGATAAGCTCTGGCCTATTGTAGCACTGTATACCAATTAGTGCGGAAAGTTCAGTGTGAATGCTTTATTTTGCCCATCGTAAAAATGCGAAACACAAAGTCATATGTCTCCTTTGCTGTAAAGCTGATCCAGTAAATTTTATTGGCAACCACGAAAGTTGGCAAGTAAGCATATATGTTGATTGTGCCTCAGACGGATATCAGATTCGGTAATAGTTACAGAATATTTGACAGATGGTAAGATTTAGTGAGAGCATGTGATCACACAGCCTAAACAACAACGCTGGTAGTAAATGCAACTCAGAACCAAGTACATTTCATCAGTCTATACGTGTGAGTATACTGGAGATGGTTTAAGATAATTCAACATGATCTCGCCACTCTGCTGTTAATGTTGGACATCTGACGTATTCTGAGACTATTATCGAAAACTGTATTGTGATAACGGGAGCCCTTTAGTGTAGTATACAAAGACGTCATTAACCTGTCATTAATTGTACTATCACAAAAGTGATTACTACATTGTTAACCTGATCACCAATTACATTAAAATAAACAATTATTGTTTTCCAAACATCAAGTTGCTACCTTGTCCTTTGGAAGCCACTAAACCTCTTTTACTCATTGACTAACTAATGAAATGATAAATTCTCTCAGAATCTGTGACTGCATTCATCTGCATTCTTCATAATTTATGTTTTCAAAAAGTTCATGGAGATACTACGGCAATTAAGTGTTTTGAGATTGGTCCCCAAAATATATCTTTTAAAAACCATTCATTTTTCTTACTGTTCAAAATCTCCAGTAAGAACTTATGCAACTAGTGTTTTTGGTTTATACATTTTCCCCCATATTTCATTCTTTCTCATCCTTTTTATTTGATTATCACGTTTTTGACTGGATATGTGGGAGTGGAAATGTGGGATGTGTTGATAATCCAGACAAAAAAATTTGTCTTTTAGAATAATAATGATTTATGTTACTCCAGTCCCTTGATAACGAAGGCACATTCTTTTTTTTTAAATAGAAAACTGTTTTCAAAATTTTAGTGACTATAATTTAGGTTACTTTCTTAGCACTTTACTATTTTATTATAATTTGATTAAATTACTATAATCCAATGATTCTTTATAAAACCATCACAAGTTTATAAATATAGGACAAATGCAACAGCATTCTGGTACTATGTGCCACACCTACCTATTACTTAAACTAATGTATTACTGCCCTCTCTGTTTGAAACTTTACAAAACATAATACAGAAGATGTAAGCCACATAACCTGATTCTTGTCAGCAAGCAGTTTTGCTGTGGCAATAATGGTGTTTATGGTAATGTTGCAGGATACAGGCTTCTTGTTGCACAGTGTTACTAAATCATGCCAACTTGACAAGAAGAAATACTCTAGTGGACAAAGAGGTTGGCAACTACAAACCGGAGAGGAACACGGGTAATGGAATGTAAACATAATCTAAAACTGAAAAAATGTTCAAATTCAAATTTTATTAGTTGTAGATTCTTACAGAATTTTGACTTTGTCAGTATAGAAGTGCAAACCAAATAGTGGAATAATGTAGATAAAGCTACATGTATAAATATTAGAAAGTGTTACGAAGTGAATCTTTCCTTTTTACTAATTCCCCTTTAGCTGTAACTATTCACATTTCAAATAATGTTGAAATCGCCAGTAATTTACAAAAGTTATTTCCAGCAAAATATGATGTTTAAAGCATTCCATTTGTCAATCATTCTATCATAACTAATTCTTATAAAACTTTGTATTTGTTTCATAAATGTACATTATGATATATATTCATATTGTACAGTTATCTACCATATATTTATGAAATATATTCATATTTAAGTTTAAGTACCTATTACACAACTGTATAAGCTTATGATTCCAAAGTTATTTCAGGTTATGTGATTCATAAATTAATTTGTTTGATCATAATATGAAGGGATTCTCATTTATTCTGTAATTGTGTTGCTCATTGTTACATTTGAGAGATCTTTTGGGTTGAATTGAGGAATGTGTGTGCAAGTAAAATAGAGTTCCCCGCCTTCTAATTACCGAAATTCATCATTATCAACAAGAACAGAATTTCTCGTCTTCTTCATACCTGCATCACCTATGCACATGCATTGCCATCTACACAATTCCAACACCATTCAAATGATGTTTTGCTACTGCTCATTTCCATGAGTTGGCGTCCTGCATATGCGGTCCCTTAGCCTGTATTCGGCAACATCACCATGTTTACTTACACTATTTTTATAACTGGTAAATTACATACAAATAATTTTCTGGTACGGTAACTGCTAAGCTTACATGAAAGGAATATTTTAATGTAAGAAAACAAGCATAAGCAACAGAGATACAAAACTCTCAAAGCAATCTATCAATTAAAATCCAAGGGAGCTTTTGATGATGCAGCTTAGTAATTGATGACGTTTTCATACTTCATTGGCGCACTAGTCCATGGATTCAGTTGTGAGAACTGGTTATGTGAATATGAAAAGTGTTGATGGAAGTCATTATAGTTATAATAGTTGCACATTCCTGAGTATTGGTTGAATGCAGGAAGCTGGTTTGGATGATACTGCAGAGATGAATCTACGGGAGGTGGCATGTGATTTGATGATCCCATGTAGTAATTGTAATCAGCAGCGAGAGCAGTTGCGGCAGCAGTAGTAGCAGCTGTGGTACAGTTGTTAGTACTAACCTGAGTATTTGCAGCCTGTTGCATTTCTAGCTGTTGATTGGTGTTGAAAAAGCCCTCGTGGGAGTATCGACCAATCTCCGTAGAGCCAAATGCTGTCTCAAATGCTGGCAAAGGGCAGTTGTTGCTCTCTGTTTCATTTGAACCTTTAGGATTTTCACTAGAGTTAGGAACCATGGATGTGCTAGTTTGGGATTTTAATGCTGGCGAACTTTTAATACTTTTGCTCTGAGACGTCTGCTGGCCGCTACTGTCACTCGGCGTCCCCTTCATTTTGGAAGGTGTTACACTCGTTGTAGGAGTGGTAATATTACTGGATGCTGCAGCAGACATAAGTTCTAGCATCTGGATTGGCTCCTCTCTCTGCAAATAGAAAACAGTATTCTATATTAACATCTAATTACAGTAAAAAGACTGCAGCTATTCACAGTGAAGTAATATAAATCAACAAATATAATAAATACAGAGTGGAAGGGAAGTTATTACATTCCTTCTAATATGTGCTTCATAGAAGCATTACAAACAAAAAGGTTGAATGGCATTTTGTTCTTTGATCAGCCAATTAAAAAAATGGTTTTTGATCCAAATTGGATGCGTAATTCCACAAGAATGTATGAAGATAACAGTTTGTTACTGTAAGATGCATAGAGTAACTTATTTCTGACATAACTTCGGTAGTAATTATGGGACATCACACAGAGTTTTGAAATGATTAATCACTTAATGTGAAAGAATACTCCAAGCTGCTCTTTCAGACGCAAAGTAACTATAGGTTGGTCAGAGAATTGACCTGGTTTGTGGATGTAAACAGCTAGGACGCCTTCACTTTCGTGTTTTGGGAGCTAACACTTGTGATTGGCCTACACTCACACAGTAAACACGGAAGGACAAGGCATGGTATGTGTTTATGTTCTCAAGACACCCCGGTAGGAAGTTTGTTTATGTACTGAGCTAGGGAAAGTACCACCCACACAATCCACAGTGTTGCCAGCTTGTTTTTGACAAAACTAAAATATCTCCATAGGAAATCGTCAGAGACAAAAACGTTGTTTTCTAGTGCCTTGCATCTGGCAATGAAGCCATTGGCATTCATGCTTTCCAATACTTTTGAACTGTAGTTTCTTCTGATCTTAATACTTTACAGGTCTGCAAGTGGTCTTCGTTCATTTCTGCTGGATCGTTACACAGGACACATATTGGTGAGGCTGAGATACCTATTCTGTAGAGAAGAGACAAAAATGTAAGATGCAAAATGTGTTCCAAATACAGAGATCTACCACTGGTTTAAATTAATGTAATGACTTCGCTTCCACCCGGTACATTGTGTTAAAGATAATAAAACATAACAATATATTGAATTTTAGCATTTATAGAAAATGTACTCATACTTATAATTACATAAACAATAAAAGTTTAAATCCTTTTTCACATAAATTTGCTGTTTTTAATAAATTGAAGCAATTCGAATGACCCTCCATAATCTTTTGTATACAATCTCATCAAGCAGTTTCATTTTCATTTCAGCAAGCAGTTATTCTCTCAGATTCCAGAGTGGCAATTATAGCAATTACTCCCAAGTTGTCACCAAAAAACCAAACAATTATAGAATGTTGGAAAATCCTTACCCACCTAACAGAACTTCAAAAACACCTAGTCTTCCAATGGATACCAGCTCACTGTGGACTGAGTGGTAATGAGAAAGCTGATTTTCTTGCAAAAAAGGATACCAGCAGTCTACAGAAATCTATAGTTAATCTACCATTTTATGCAGCTAAAATATTAGTCAACTCTGAATTCAAAAAGAATATTGCTATGAAAAATCAAAAAATAAAAGATGGGAACTACCAAATATTCAAGCAGTAATTCCTGAGTATCCTCGAAAAACGGCAGTTGC
The DNA here is from genome assembly GCA_030765045.1 of Tenodera sinensis. NCBI lineage: Eukaryota > Metazoa > Arthropoda > Insecta > Mantodea > Mantidae > Tenodera > Tenodera sinensis. Next base: position 12,413,880 of record CM060967.1, on the reverse strand, counting down.
AAACTTTAGGTTGATTATGGGACATGATTATCTGGCAAAACATTTGAACAGAATTGGGATATACTCTTTACATTCTGTCCTCTATGTGATCTGAAAGAGGAAATGGACCAAGACCACCTTCAAATATGCTCAGCCACTTCTAGGGCCCCATCCATCAGTGAAAAATATTGAAGAGCAAGAGGACTAATGACTTCATTGTCAGAAATCCACCATTAGCCAACAAAATACTTTAATTTATAGGTTAATAAATATACCTCTTAATAAGGAGGAATTTAACACAGAATATAAACATTATACCAACACTGCATTAATTAATGGTTTCAATACAGATTTCATACATAAAAAGATAGAGAAATTTGAACATCAAAAGACTATAAAAGTTTCTACCCTCAAAAAAATAAAGATTGTTGTAATTTTAAAACATTTGCTTACCATTCTTGGGCTAGTATAGATTTATAAACATTTTTAAAATATGTGCAATAATTTAGTTCCTCAAAATAAGCAATACAAAAAATTTGCTAAATTTTCATCTTCTTTACCTGTTTACTTTCCTCTTATGTAGGATTTACAAGCCAGTACCTAGGGTTAGGCGCCTGTCGGGGAGCAGATAAACCTATGGACCAGATAGTGAAGATCTGGAAGAGGGTGGTCAGCCCATCGCCAGATATGAGAGTGAGGAAAAAGATGATATGATATGCAGGTGCAGTTGATGATTGGAAAGGTGATGATGGCCCAGTTGGTGGAATGAGTGGTGGAGGAAACTGGAGAACCCAGAGAAAACCTGCCCATATGCCATTTTGACCATCATGAATACCACATGGGGGTCCTGGGATTGATCCCGGGCCACCTAGGTGGTAGGTGAATGGTCCAATTGCTTGGCCACTGCTAAATTTTTTAAAAAGGATAAAATTTTAAATTATAAAGAATTGTTGCATTGAATCATATTTTTGCTATAGTCTAGCTTGGTGATTCATCTCAGCCATTACATTTACCTATTCCAGTGACCAAACTCAGTAAATCCATTAGAAACAAATCCGAACTTAAAAATAAGATATTACCGTGCATGGAAATATTTATTCTTTCCTTCCATCTGATAGTTGTATTTTGCAAGTAAAACTTGGGTCACAACTGTATCTTACAGGTACACTATACAACCAATTTTCATAAATATTTTGGTCCACCAATGTATAACAGTGATGCTGAATAAAACATGAGCGAAGTGTGGAACTATTTTCAAGTAGATAGTACTACTAATAACAGAACATTATGTAAAATATACTGATAAGCATTTTTGCATGATGGTAAGCCACAGAATACAACAAATTTAAAGAGATATGTTACATTCATACACCTAGTGAAGTTTATAAAACTGTAGGAGTTTCCGTCACTGACAGAACATGATGCAGCAACATCTGAAAATGATGAGCAAAAACAAAATTGGTTACAAGCATTTACACACAAACAGCTGCTAATAAGAAAATAATTTATGGAACAAGTTAATGCATTTACAGCTTTTAATGAAGTGAGTATTGAGCACTGGTGTATTAGGTATTGTAAAATGGTGGTACTGTTCCTTTATTAGTTTCTGAAAAAGATGGATCATTTATACCTAGGGATACAATTTTTTGGTGGATTGCGATAACACAAAATATGTTAATACATAATAAAAAAGTTTCAGAATCAATTTTATTGTGACTGCATAATTACCAATGTTTACTTTTGTGATTAAATACAAATTTTAATGCTATTAGCAAAATGGGTGTTTATTTATGATTTGGCACAAAATGAATCATTTACTGTCATATTTACTCACAGAATGAATGTTTATCTATGACTAAACTTGTAATTAACATTTCATTGTGATGTCCCTGTGAAATTGGTGTTAAAAGTTTTATTTCAGGAATAAAACAAGATCTGTTTCAATTTTTTCAACATAGAAAGCCAGATGCGAGGTCAAGGTCAAGAGTTCAAGCTCTGTGTGGCTGGAAGAAATGCAGCTATGTTTATAATAAGCAGGAAAGGTATATACAGATAACCAGTGGCGTACATGAGAGTTCAATGAACACATAGAATAATAACAATTTACCTTCCATGCTAGAGCACCACCACTGGAGTAAAGTGCCAGAGACAACACCCCCCTCCCCTCTACTGGTTTTCCTGCACTCTGCAAATGCACATAGCTTAGACTCAAATGATAAGTTCACATGTATTTTATGGAAGGCTGCAATAGACAGCAGGAGCGTAAGTTTAATGCCAAAAATGGCAGAGTTTAACCCTGAGTTTGTTTCATGTATTGATGCACTGTAGAGCCAAGGCGCGTGATTGTACGGTTGCATTAAAACAAGTCCATTCTGACAGCTAGGTGCACACATGTACTTGAAAGAGTTTCCATGGCAACAAATGTTGTCCTCCATGATCTAGGGGCGACATACTAGCCTTTGGTTCCCTAGGTTGCGGGTTCAAATCTGGCAGAGGGTAGTGAATGCTTACAGGCGTGAAAATCCTTAGCATGGCTTCCTTCAAATGGGAAGTACAGCTGGTGGTCTCAGGTCATAGATTTATGGAACGTGAGAAAAACCTCAAGCTAGATAGAGAGCCCTATGAGCAAACTTAAGCAGTCTTTCATGTCCTACGTAGAATGGGATGCTGAGAACAACAGTCTATGTAAGCTATATTTCAATTTCTAATGGTGATTGTGAAGGAGCTCTTTCAATGTACAATGTTTTGTCAGATAAAAGAACCAATATTATATCAGGGAACTTGCTTGTTATTTCAATGAGCATACTACATATATCATTTGAAATGTAATTTATAAGAGTAATATTTGATATCTTATTTCACCACTTTTATGCTGCTTGAGCGTACGTTTTATACCGACATTCACAATTTTTATTCACCATAAAATTGTGTGCCTGTTTATGCTATAAAGTCTAATTCACAGGGAAAGCTGTTAAAATGAAAAAGATTGAGAAAACTGTCTCACATATATTTACACAGGAAGAAACCACATGACTTGAGCACACAAACGCTCCAATTATTTAACAGTGGTACCAATTTGTATAGCAAAACTTCCCCTAAAGTTTGGGCTTACATTTACCTCTCTAGTCCAAAGTGTGTAGAGTTATGATTTTGTTATGTAAAGTTGTACAGAATTTACAGTACAAAATAATTGATGCAGTATCGTGTTAAAAATATCCCCATGTCATTAAGAGAGATGGCTCTGTGGCAAAAGTGAGGCTCATATTCGGGAGGTAGTGGGGTTGATTCCTGTGGCCCACCTTCCTGATCCATGGGTATTTGTGGGTTTCCTAAGGTTGATAGGCGAATGTTGGGAATGATAATTACATTCGTGTCCTTCCTGTCAATCATTTCATTCATGGTTCATCCTGTTGGTTCTTTCAGGATCGCAGTTGTGAGACCCTGGAGCCTGCTAAGGTCCCCCTGAGAAGCCCTTGGAAGACCTAAAGACTTCAAGGTGTTGTCAATCTTAGGAAACCTTGGCTATGTCTGTACCATTAGTCTGGATCTGGCCACCTTGTGTCTCCTCTCACTCCATCCTTCCTCCTGGGGGTGCCCCCTTGGGGACATAGGTACAATAAGTCTGGCTTCAGAGTCAAACCCCCTCCATATCTCTCCTATTCCTGTTCCTCCCTTGTCTGAGTGGAACTTGAGTGACCAAAGTTTGTTCCATACTAGTCCTATTCTGCTTTTGATTTCACTCTGTGTCTTTGTTTAGGGAGATGCTTTTTCAAAGGTACACATACTGCTGCACATACTCAAGTGGTGATTGACATAATTGGATAGGGTATTGTGATCTAATGGTCATTAATTTTCTTGTTGTGAGGTTCATTTCACTGCTTTTTCTGTCCAGCTCTCTGATCATTCCCTCTAGCATTTTTGCTGACCTTGCTATTAGAGTTATGTCATCTGCAAATCTGTGATGGAGATAACTATAATACATTGCAACAGTGCAAAATCAATAAACAGTATTTGCAACCAATGAGAAAGGAGACATCTGAGAACATGAACATAATTTTCCAAAACAACAAAAGGCGAAAGACAAGTGAGAAACACTGAGAATTATTACACTCCGTAATTGTATCCCTTATACTTTCCATTAGGCTATATTTAATAAAAATCTGATGTGTTACACTCACATGACTTTCTCTACTCTTGTACTAACCATTCTTATAAACTCTTATTCCTATATCTTCTCCACGTTATTTGAGATAAACATTTGTACAAATTATCTTATTGCTTATTTCCTTGTAGGTGCAAGGGGAATATGGGAATACAGTAACCTTTGAGCGATAGTCATATGTTTTAAAGCTTTGAGATCCCGTTCTAAGTTTTCTGAAATGACCCAAATAACAAGGAATATCTCCGTTGGTTCACTCTACAAAAAAAATTTACTTGTACATAAATTGTATTTTAGCAAGATGTACATTTTTTGTATAGTAAGATTTTGCCTGACTCTTACGGTTTACCAGTTATGCAAAAGTCATCCAGAGTAAATACGACTACACGGGCTATAGCCAGAAAATTCAAAATATACATTTCATTTGACATAAAAATATCTCAAACATATGGCATTTTAATCAAAATTGTTGAGCCATTTTCAAGAAAATAAAAATTTTTAAAAACTTTTCCACATAAAGGGTAATTTAAGGTGGGGCTATTTTTTTCAAAATCTTTGTGTTGGATCCTTGAAGGACATTAAACTTAAATACCAACTCTGGTTTTTAAATGACTTTTCGTTTTTGAGTTATGTTGTCACAGACTGACAGACACAAACACGTGCACGCACGCATACAGACGTTTTTCTAAACATGTTTTTTTTTTTTTTTTTTTTTTTTTTTAAATTCAGGGCAACTCAAAACATATTTCTGGTGAAATCTCGAAATCAAATTTTTGGGTGGAATACAATACTTCCTCTACTTATCAGCAGAGCAAGTAAACACCCTATTTATAACATTTAAATATGTGGTTTACCTTTTTCATTTCAACATTTTGTGCTTGGTTGGCCATGTTGTTCACTGAAGGATGCTCAAACATGAAGTTCTGCTCCTGAAGCCGGCTGGTATTATTATGGGATACTATTTGTCTATTCATCATCTGTTGATTGCTAGTTGATGCCATGTTCATCTGCTGGTGGGGCATGTTGCTTGCATAATGATGAGTGGCACCATTCATAATTTGCTGCTTCATGTTGTAAGCTGTTTGGAAGACAAATTTGTAAACACATCCCATTTAATATACCTTCATCATGGCAATAGTAAACCTAAAAACAAATCTAATATGATGCATACACATCGCTTCCTTTACTTACTGCTTCTATAAATATTTTTGCAAAAGCTTATTCTACTGATCTACTTCTTTTATTTGAGATAAACTTTCATTAAATGAAGGTCATTCCATAAGTCTTGGCAATGATGTGATATGTTTCCAACATATGGCATCACTATACCACCTTTATTTACATACAAAACCCTGCAGCAAACTGAACCAAATTCAACTCACAGATAATTTATTTATTTATTTATTTATTTATTTATTTATGAAGTTCAATACAGTGGAATACACAATTCAACCTTGTCATGAGTCAATACATAACATGATATAAAAATCTGATGTGTTGCACTCACATGACTTTCTCTACTCTTGTACTAATCATTCTTACAAACTCTTATTTCTAGTTAAGATAAACATTCGTACAAATTATCTTATTGCTTATTTCCTTGTAGGTACAAGGGGAATGTTAGAATACTTTGTGCGACAGTCAAATCTTTTTAAGCTTTGAGATTCCATTCTCTTTGCACGATTAACATATAAAAAAATGAACAACATTGTTGGATTTCGCTAAGTTTTCTGAAACTCACACACATAACAAGGAATATCTCTAAAATGGCTCACCCTACTAGAAAACTTATTGAAACATAAATTGTGTATTTTAGCAAGATCTACATTTTTTGTATGGTATGATTTGGTCTATCTCTAATGGTTTACCAGTTATGCAAAAGTCGTCCAGAGTAAATGTGACTAAAGGGGCTATAGCCAGAAAATTCAAGATATACATTTCATTTGTCATCAAAATATGCCAAACATATGACATTTTAATAAAAATCGTTAGAGCCATTTTCAAGAAAATGAAAATTTGGCTTACGAAAAATTTTCCATGTAAAGGGTGCTTTAGGGTGGGACTATTTTCTTCAAAATCTTCGTGTCGCATCCTTGAAATACATTAAACTTAAATACCAACTTTGGTTTTCAACCGACTTTTCATTTTTGAGTTATGCTGTCCACAGACTGACTGACAGACACACGGACCTTTTTCTAAAAATGCTTTTTTTGGATTCAGGGGGTCTCAAAACATATATTTCCAGTGAAATCTCGACATTGAATTTGTGGGTGGAATACAATACTTCCCCTACTTACCAGTAGAGGAAGTAAAAAGGTACCCTATAAGGGTCCATGTTATAAGATACATAAATGGAAAAGAATTTAATGATTATATAGTATATACAATATAAGTAGATACAAAGTTAAAAGTACAATCAGTATAATCAAACACATCATAGAAAGGATCTATAAGTGTAGGTATTCTTCAATACTGTAAAAAGCTTTGGCTATTAAATAATGTTTATCCTATTTTTAAAGGTATTATAATTTTCGGATGGCTAAATACCAACGTTGATAACACTCAGTCTGAAATTGGCCCTGCTACAACAAACTGGAATGACTATATTGCTTTGCAAACAGGGCTGATATCTTAAGGGCATATCAACAAGTGGCACACGTGGATGGCGATGTCCATGGTATTTAATGCCTTCCCCATTATTAACAATGCTGTGTGAAAGTCCTGGGGGGATATTCTGGACAGCCAGAGCATTGAAACAGTGTCATGGATGTTATCTGCGCCATTACTCCTGTCCTTTATCCCTGTTTTCTGTTGGCACAGATGCCCACACTGCCTTCATGATGCAATGCACGTCGTGGACTTCCCCTGTTGTCACATTATTAAATGTTATCCCATAGTTGCCAGTACTTGTGGAATGACTCTTGTAGTGTTACACATTTTACTGTAGATATTACAGGCTAAAGCAAGTCAGACTTTTAAAAATGGGTCACTATGTGATGATTTTAAAATTCTACGCTCTTTGCATGACCAGAGAAATAATGAATAGTGGCTTAGTGCTTGAAAACAGTAATATATATTTGAAAATTCAGATCAATAATAAAACTCATTCAGAAATGGTTAATGGTACAAAAAGCTTTATTTGACATACATACTGGACTTTAACAAGATCTACATTTTTTGTGGCAGAACTTTGTCTATCTCTTACAGCTTACAATATAATAAACCAAGGTGCAACAGCCCTTTCTGGGCCTAGGCCTACTACCCAGCTGCTGTGCCCCCACCTCTCTCCACTACAAGCATCATGAGTGGGATGCAGTACTGGAGAGTGGTGCATGGTCAGCGTTCCGAACCCTTCCAGCCAGTATATAGCTTATTGGTTATGCAGTAATGATAAATAGCTTCACAGGCTATTCCCAATAAAACAGTAAACTGAAAATGTAAAATAAATTCACTTATAAGTACCTTACCTTGATACTGCAATTTATAGATACTTAAAAAAAAGAAGATTAATTATTAATAAAAAGAAATTAAGCATTTAAAAATAATGATAATAATTACTATTTTAATAATTTTAAATAAATAATAATAAATATAGGGAGAAAACAAACGAAAAGGGGATAAACTCAGATGGGAACAGCGTAGCCAACGGATTTTATCGCATAGTTTGGCTTCTCCTTATAGAGCAATGAACATTGGTGGACAGTCTGTCAAAGGGTATAGACATACATTTTGTTTTCACATCAAATTGTTTAAAAACCAATGCACATAAAGTGAGCATCTTAAAGTTTATTGGTGTCTGCGAATAGTGTTGATTGGTTGGTTAATTATACAAGAATACATATATTGGTCGGCAATATCTCCAGTGAATGGAGTAAAAAAGGATCAATTCTGAAAATGAATGCATAGGCTTCCACGGCCTGCGTCTTGATCAGTGCTCTTGGTTTCCGGTGAAGGCTGCTTAAGTTTTCTTGAGATTGCCGACGTTTCACTCCTGTTGTGAGCTTCTTCTGGGCTGTTGTCCGGTCTTTTCTCTAATGCTCTCTCTTATATACCTGATGTGGTTTTCTGGCGCCCCCATCCCCTGTCTTTGCAACAATTTCTCCCAGAGACTGACTCGCAAAAGTATAGAGATTTTCAAGGAAAAGAACATTATCAATAGAGACAATGGAAAACTGCTGCACAACAGTGGAAAACCCTCCTCACCAGCACAGCCAATGGAAGGCAAGGCAAAGGGCAGAGCCAAGAGACCAATCAGAGACAACAGATGCAAGTGCCATAAAACCACATTGGGTATATAAGCGAGAGCATCAAAGCAAGCCGGGCCCCTTTGTACCGGCACCAGGCAAATATTCCTGAATAAGATAACTCTGAACTCTGGAAAAAAAGACCGGACAACAGCCCAGAAGAAGCTCACAACAGGAAGCCAAGAGCACTGATCAAGAATCAATTCTTCATTAAAAGTATATTAAAAAAATTTGTGTCATCCTTTTGAAAACACTCACGCAAATCCAGAGAGAGCACCTTCATTACTTCTATCAATGACAAAAGGGCAGATTCAAAGGAACTTAGACATTGTTAAGCATCAGAGAACATTGTCGATTCAAATAGTTTGGGCGACAACAGTGTGTAATCCTGCTTCGGGGTTCACATCAATGAGAAATAATATTGCTTCAAAATGGTGTATCAACATAAAGAAATCAAAGATCTTGCTTCATCTGTGCCGTGTGACTGAGAAACATAAGAGAACTCATTTCTCTAATAAGATAAAGCATTAGGGAATCCTTAACCCAGCGCAGCCAGCTTTAGGGAAGAAAAAACACTGTACCTCTATAATCCACAGTATCACAATTGAATTTTGTCACAACTTTAGTTGCACCAGTGACATCTCAATTGAAAATTATTGCAATGTAATTCAAAATATCATTTTTGGCACATCAATAATGTAGATAAATTATTATGTATAACACATTACAAAATTAGCTTTAGTATCTTTGGTCATGTTCTAAATTCTTCTTTTTTTATTAAAGCTCTACTTCTGCAGCTGGTTGTCTAAATAATTATTATACACTACAGCAAGGAAGTGCCCCTATGGAATATTCTGGAACATTTATCACTATCTCCATTAACCCATTTTACAAGGGTACTTTTCCCACAATACACAATTTATTCCTACCTCTTGGAGCTGCTTATATCTACTACCCTTATATTTATACAAGGGTACTTCAAAAAGTAAGTTACGCATGTTGTCCTTTGCTAAGATCATTGTGCAACAAGAATGGTGCTTTGTCAGAATAGAGTTCATGTTCCAGAATTCCTGCAGACAGAGTTCTGCTACAGTACTAATAATAGATGAATAACAGTGTGCAAGCAAACTGGCACATCAACTGCAAACATACTCCAAAGTTGAAGTATGTGTGACGATAGTATTTTTGTGGACAAAACATCAAAATTTCACAGAGATTCACAGTGAAATTCTGGGCTATAAAGGCCAGATGGAATGTCACATCTACTCATTGTGGAATTAAGCAATGGCATTATTTTTCATGACAGTGCAACATCCCACATGGGGCACATAACACAAGCTTTGCTTCAATGTTTTTGATGAGAGGTATGGAAGCATGCAGCATACAGTTCAGATCTTGCACAGTGTGATTTCCATCTGTTCAGCAAGCTGAAAGAACATTCAGGGGCAAACAGATTTGCCAAAGACTAAGTTTGTACAACAGTCTTCGAATGCTTGTGTGACCAAGGAGCAGATTTCTATTACCAAGGTATTTAACGACTGGTAGAACATTCAGACCATTCTTTAGAGAGACTTGGTGACTATGTTGAAAAATACGTCATGTAACTGTGCCATTTTACAGTGTAGTACAGCATTCAATAAAAGTTACTTGGCCTGTCATAATCATGTGTAACTTACTTTTTAAACTTCCCTGGTGTCTTTTCTTGTCTTCCATGTCAAATGAATGTTCTCATAGCAATTAGTAATGTTTGTGCTTACCTTGTTGCATTTGTGCCTCGGTAGGGAACTGGTTATTCCATTGTTCCAGTTTCACTTCTTCATTAGGTCTCATTATGTAGGTGTTGTTAGGTTGAGATGTCTGTAGCACATTAGATGAACATTAGTAAAGTGTGTTTCTAGCCAGATAAAAATTTAAGTTCTGTCTTATACAGGGTAAATCAGACCACCCTTAACAGAAATTCATTTTAGGAAATACAGCATTAAAATGTTCTAGGAAAAATCATGGCTACATAAAAAATCATGTAATCAGTAGTTATAACAAGAAACCAGAACAGAAATGGTCTAAACTATAATGGATGATGATAAATAAGCAATGAAAGGATGTTTTTTGCTTTAAATGTTTCTATTTTATAATTAACATTTCAAATGCATATTTTAACACCTCTCTTTTGTAGGATTTCTACTTAGAAAGTTGCTCTTGATTACTTTTGGACAATTATGTATTCAAGTACAGAATATTGCAGCATCAGAATGCAAGCTAAACCTTAGTTTTCATCTAAATTTAAATCTTTCAGTTAATGTAAAATATGAATACTTATTAGTAGGGCTCGGAAGTTCATGCCCTAAAAACACTGAAATATGCATGCAAATATGCTCTTAAAAACTTGAAAATATGCCAAGAAATATGCACTATTGAATTAAAACAATGCCCCTTTGCAGTAGACAAGGCGAGTTAGTATAAATAATAAATAAAGTTACCGTATTCCTTAGAGGTTGAAGCAGAAGTGGTCCCACCGCTAATATTAATTGCTATATTTATACTGCATTTTATACGCCTAATTTAATTTGGTGGGAACCGGTTCACAACACTGTTACGTTTGAAGACCATGGCACAACTATTGGAGGTCAGGCAAGCGTTGTGATAATCGTGCTGTTCAAAATGTTGACCTCCACTTTATCTTTGTTAATATAAACCTCTCAGATAATGCATTGATTATTCTCTACGCACATACATATAATGAAGGGATGGAAACAGGGGGTTCACTGCATGACAACATGGCTCACCTCGCGAGTTGCATCAACATGTGCAATACTACCAATATGAAAAGTATTATACACAAGGAAAAAATAATAAAAACCATAAAAATCATTAAAATGTGCAATATAATGGCTATATTATTGAAATAATATGCATTTATCAAAATCAAGAAAATATGCAGTTATATGCACCATAAAATCATGTCCAAATAAATGAAAATTCCATAATTCGTGCACATAATGTAAAAGCATACGTTTTTAACCACTATGAAAAAACATGCAAATGCTTGAACTTCCTAGCCCTACTTATCAGATGTATTTTTAACAGCATGTTTTCATGTTACGTCACATACACTCATATTTTTCCTTAATCTAAGAATTTGAAAAACATGATATTGCAGTTTACAGGCTCAGCTTCTCTATATATTTTGCATCCAACATTGGCAGCTCAAATTTTCAACCAGGTATTTAAAATGATTTTAAAGTTGATAAAATTTCTTTTAAAATACACATTTTTATAGCTAATGGTTGCATGAAGGAAATGTAATGAATGATTCCAGTTATACATGCAATGAGTTAGCAGAGTGGAAATTTCTTCATGTCTCCTTGGAGTGGAGGGGAGCTGTGTAGTTCATGTATCTTTTCGCTCCCAAAGCAATCATCAAGCAGCCCAATATGCCCACTCTGTACTTTTCTTTAAAGTGGGCAAATATGTGCTAATTTTAGAGTCTTACAATCAGAACTGGCATCTAATTTTGTTGATATAACTGTTGCTTTTGTAATGAAATTTTGAGGTTAAGTTGCACTTTAGAAGGCTGGTGTTGCACCTGATTACCCAGTTGCTAGGTTATGTTTGCTCAAATCAAGTTATATTTACCTGCACATATTGTAACCACTCCTGACCTTCCATGTCAGGCATGACATAGTCTTCACCTCCAGCCACATTCATCTGACTGTTCAGTTGGTGGTATGGCATTGACTCAAGATCTAGATATCCATGAGATCCATAAGGGGGTACCAAGCCCTGCTCCACTTGATCTCTCAGAACCTTCTTACTTTCTTCTAAACTTCTTTGCTGTTCTGTAAGAATCTGCAACATGAATAGTACCATTAGTTTCCAATCTCACAAACTTACAGAAGCATTGTGTACTCAATGATTGCATGAAATGAATGAGCAAATGGGCTTGGGTTTTAATGAATTAAGAAATTTGGTAAAAGGTGCAAACATTTTCTATTTGCTTTTTGCATTTTTATTATAGTGTGATAATGGTTGCTGGAAGGGGAAAGTGGGGTGTCAGTTGATTCACACCACTGCTCATAAGTCGTGGCTGGTAAACAAGGGCAATAATAAGTGGGCCAGAACAAAAACAAACAAATCAATAAACTAATAAATCAATAAACAAATAAATAATGAATAAATAAATAGACAAATAGATAAATAATAATAGATAAATGGAGAGTTTTATGACCCCTTTTAACTGCTATGATTCTCTGCATCCCATCACATATTGGGAGTGAAAGACTGCTTAATTTTGCTCAGAGGCACCATAAATCTACGACACAGTATCATCGGCTTTACTTCCCTTCCGAAGGAAGTCGTACTAAGGATATTTACGTCCGAAAAAATACATCGCTGTCCGCTGGGTAAACTCGCGACTTCAGGAACGAAAGACTAATATGTTACTCTTAGACCACGGAGGACGTCGGCCCTATCCAAGCTTTCACCTCTCAAGCATCCTGTGAAGTTTCTCAATATGGCTTAAAGTTCATGGTAAAAGCCGTAGGTCCTCTCGTTCCAAGTGTTAATTGTAGCTCTCGTGCTGAGAATCAGTGGCTCGATTGCCGACTCTGGGGTGGCAATTTAAGTCGGCCCTACCCAAACCTTCGCCTTATGTGAAGTATCCCCAAAGGCCCTGCATGACTGAGTCCAAGACAAAAGCAGTTCGTCTTATGTAATCGTACCTAGTTCTGTAAAATACTTTTAAAACACATACACATACTTTGGCCAGGGTGAGATGTTTCTTCTAAAGAAACGAAAAAAATTATACCACCTAAGGCTTTTAAGATAGGTCCGAAGAGGTACAAATTATAACTACTTGTGGTATTCTCCTCGACCAACATGTGATTGATGTTAACTTCATTAAGTAAAGATATGATGTGTTGCACTCACATGACTTTCTCTACTCTTGTACTAACCATTCTTACAAACTCTTATTCCTATATCTTCTTCATGTTGGACTTGCACAAATTATCTTATTGCTCATTTTCTTGTAGGTGCAAGAGTAATATGGGAATGCACTAGGCTTTGAGCGATAATCAAATCTTTTAAAGCTGGTCGCTATATGAGGGCTTTGAAATTCCATTCCCTTTGCACGGACAAGAGGTTAACAGTGAATAACGACCTTCCATCTGAGAAAAGTTTAAGTATTGCAAAACTCACAAAAATAACAAGAAATGTCTCCAAAATGGTCCACTCTACCAAAAATGCATTTGGACATGCTAGGGGTGTTTTAACTAGATCTACATTTTTTTGTCTATTAAGATTTGTTCTATCTCTTACGGTTTACCAATTATGCATGTCATCAAGAATAAACAGGGCTACATGGGTTATAGCCAGAAAATTCAAAACACTTCATTTGCCATAAAATATCTTAAACACATGTCATTTTAATCAAAATCGTTAAGAAAATAAACATTTTCGAAAAATGTTCAATGTAAAGGTTAGTTTAAGGTGAATATCTTCGTGTCGCATCCTTTAAATATACTAAGCTTAAATACCAACTGTGGTTTTTAACAGACTTTTCGTTCTTGAGTTATGCTGTCCATAGACAAACACACATTTTTTCTAAGAAATGCTTATTGTGGATAAAGGGGACCTCAAACATATTTCCGGTGAAATCTTGGCATCGAAATATTGGGTCGAATACAATACTCCCCTACTTACTATACGTAGTAGAGAAAGTAAACATTATCCTATAGCTGTAGATACAGTAAAGTATGCAAATAATTTCATAACTTGCAACATTACTAAGATAAGTGAAGTTTTTAGTTTCTAATTTGTTCTTACTTTAGAATTTCATGATAATAATACGTATTTGGGTTAACATCTTCAGCAGATGTTAAAATAATTGTTTATCTGATAACTATGACATTTCTCAAGGCACCACCAATTCTGCATATTTTCGAAGCGCTAGTCCAGCCGACCACGTGCAACTCTAGCGGAGATTCTCTCCAAACATTCCTGTATCATCGTGCTTTTAGATCAATGCCAATCTATTGATTCTTTGACTTTGGTTATGCACAGGTAAGAATATACAGGATGTTTAAAAACTTTCCAGCTGGTTTATTTGAACGAACGAGATGGCCAGGCGGTAGCGGGTGTTACACACATTCTGAAGGTCATAGGTTCGATCCCTCCATTTCACCTCGCTTTTCATTTCACTTCACTCTTCAACCACTTTCAGGATCGCAGCGTGTCGACATATCTCGGTGGTGCACGGCAAGGAGAAAGGATGCTCTCTGTAACACTTCATTCCCCAGCAGAGCGGTCTTCGGTTTCCGACCCTTGTAGTGGAATGTGCAAGTCTGCAGAGGGATGTTCTAGACACCACCAGAATCTTCAGTCTCGAACTGTTAGAGACCGTGTCCTCTGCTTTATCGAGGCTACTAGATTGACCGCCCTCTGTCTCCTCTCACCTCACTCTTTCCTCCCGAGGCGCCCCCTGAGTCTCGATGCCGTTTCCCCTCCATTGTCCGTATCTTAGAGCTGGCGCAACGAAAGCTTACCAATCTGCAAGATGCGCAGAAGACTATTTTCATAAAGGTACCGTTATGCCTATTACAGGGAGACAGTATCCCTATTACCGGCTCCAGTTTCTAACGTCTCGAGATATGCATATCGCATTGAACGAGTAGAGGGGGAATGCCCAGTGGGAGCGGCAGGTACAATACGGCGAGTGGAAGAGGAATGTGGCTTTCAATCGAGCGAGATAACCCGATTATCTGAATAGTACCGAAGTTTCGCGCAGCTCTCGTTGGCAAGCTTTGATTGCATCACATCTAACTTCCTCATTTGAGGGGGAAAACAACGATGTAGTTGCATTTTATTTATGGCATCCTCTTCATGAAGACAGCCTTTAAACCATGAACAAATAATTCGTATCTGGCTCCAGCCTAATTTCATCTTAACCTGCAAGCTTTGAAGGTTTCCAATAGTCATATTGCTATATATTGTCCTTAAAATTCATACTCTTTCGATGATATGAGAATCAACTGAGAAGCAACAAAGCTTTAGAAAGTCCCTGTGATATTCCTAATAATGGACAAAAATCTTCGAATTGTGACGAAAATAGGTATGACATTGGCAGACGTTTGATTTCTGATTCCCCTAACATTCCCTGGACAGTCTTCCAAATGCTCGAGATTATATTTCTTTCAGCGGTGAAGAAATCACCTTGTCATTCTTTTGTTTTGTACAAATTATCATTAGCTCATTCTTTAGTTTAGTGAGTGCCACCAACTGTATCCCATAAATCACTGAAAAGCAATTTATTACACATAACAGTCAATTAACAATCAAAATAGCCCTCCATTTCAAGTCTACAACTGTATTTTTAACAACTGTTCTTTTAATAATTAATATATTTTTCCAGAAAGGTTATTTGTTAACATTAAAAATAAAGTGAGATTTATTTGAAATCATAAGCTGGTTTTCTGTTATAACAAGAGAAGTTCGAAATACATGCAATTCTTGGGTTTCATTTTCCTCAGTTGGCAGCGCCGCCGAGTAAGTTGAACTACACTAATCGAAATTAATGTATTTTATGTTATTTTTATAGAATTTAACATTTTCTGGTCAAGTCTTTTCGATATAGTATTTAAATTAATGTTTTATTTAGGAAATAGTCCAGATAAATCGATCATTTTGCAGGGTCACTCTTTAGTTTTAAGATTACCGCAGTTTCTTTCTTTTGTTTCTCTGTGTCGTTATATATGTATACAGATTAACGAAGGATATTCCACGAAAGTACTATTTAAATTAAAATATTTTGATTATGTCAAAACTTGAGACTCCATTCAGTTTTGAGAACTTCACATTATTAATGTGATCTGATTATAGGTTATGTAAGTGTATTTCGTTACACCTAATAACAAGAGAAAAGCGCAGTACCTACATGTCTTTGCGATGTAAAACCCAGATTGCACTTATCTCCTTGGGATTACTAATAGTAATCGACATTCTTCTACTGCAGACTCAGGGTGAGTAAATAGTAAATATATAATTAAGTAATATGCAATTAATTTTCGGAGCAAATTTTTAGGGAATTTTATTTAAATTATTTCGTTCATGAATGCAATTCGAGGAATCGGAACTCTCGCACGCTCTTGTGATTGTATTTCTAAGGTTATATAAAACGTAGGTATATGTAACTTGTGTATAATTTGTTGACGTAACATGTGAAAATAATTTGAAGAGTTGGATAGTAAAATCATTGCCTAGATTCGCCGAAGGATGTCGATGTGTATGTAAGAGTTGCAAAGTTGTAGGCTTCTAAACGCGTGTATTTTGTTAATCGATTTAAAGAGTGAAAAGTAATGAATGCTATAAAGGAGAAACTAAAGCTTGATCCAAAGTTAACTACTCTGGCGTTTACTTTCTTCTGTTAGGTCGTTTACCAAAGGGCTTGTTAGTGTGATTGGCTCCTAGCACTATATGCGAAACTGGGTCATCGGAGAAGACGACACAGACGAAGTCCTGTCGGTTGGTCGGTCGATCCGTCGGTCGGGTAATGATTTGTGCAGCGGTGGCGGCGATCGCGCGCGAGCGAAGTTCAGACGAAACCCAGCCGCGCTGACTACTTGCGCATCCGTCTATCCGTCTCTATGGCAACCGCTAGCGTTTCCATGGCAACCTGCAGCTTCACTTGCCCATGCACTCTGCGCGTTACACGCGTTAGGCTTGTCAATAGTTTGGTCAAGCTCGTTGTCTGCCACACAATGCTCCGGGGGGAAAAAAATCTTTAAACGCTTTCGCAGGTAACAAGCACGAGCAATAGAATCACGACAACCATAAAAATCAAGTCTGTTTATGTCAACGTGACGGGCAGGTTTTTAATTTCCCTTTATTTTTGCTGCAAATGTTTACTGTTCCTGACTTTTTAATCCATAAACATCAGGCAAACATAACATTGCATATTCCGATACGTAAATACCACGCACACGGGGACAGATTAGTACAATTTAATTTCTATTACGGTGTACACAAAATCAAGAGCTTAAACAAAAGAAAATATATGGTACACTGACAAAAACACATCGATAATGACAATTTTTACTTTCAAATGTCGCACCTACTTGCTGAACTTTGGTCCCTGTAAACAAAAAGAACTTCCATAAATCCCTATCCTTCCTATAGATTTGAACACGAAATAAAAAATAAAAATATGACCTGTTGCCCTCACATTACTTTCTCTACCCACTCTTCTACAAACTATACTTACAAAAGTGATAGTTAAATGTTTTAAGAACGGATTGCTATGTCATGGATTTGACATAAACAGTATAATTTAGTACATTTATTGTGTAGTAGTTTTTGTGTAACTCGTACAGCTTTCAATTTATAAAAATCAATTCAGCATAAATAGGACTTCAGAGGATATACCCAGAAAATTAAATACGAGTATATTAGCTTGTAATGCAAATATGATATTTTAATCAAAACTGTTTGAGCCATTATTGATAAAATAAACAATAACCTAAATTTTCACCATCGCTCTTAAAGTTCTCAATGGTTTTCCCTGAAACTTTATGAATTATTCTATAAATCATGGCAATTATTTCTAGCATTGATAGCTTATGTGATTGAGTCTATACAAATTATTTCATCCAGCAGAAAAATAGTAAACTTAGTTCTTAAAACATGTGAACTCATGTACTTTTTTTCTCAGGAAGTATGAGAGGTAGATAGCTGAAATTTCCAGTACTTTTATACAACATACACTTGACCTTTTTGAACCACAACAATACTTTCATAATATGCATTAGTGATATTAAGAAAGCAACAACGTTACAAATTTTCTACATTTTTACCTTTTTGGCCTTACAAATAATTTTTTATTTCACGTAGACTGATATACAGAACCAAATAATTGAGATTCAGAACACAGCTGATTATACTAGAACAAACATCCAAAGCGAGGTTCTATATTGCATGTAGTTTGAGAAAAAGGTACATGTTTTAAGAGTACATTTTACTATTTTTCTGCAGGATGAAATCATTTTTACACTCAACCACGTAAAGCTATCAATGCAAATAACCACTTGTAATAATTGTCATGATATGTACACTAATTCATAAAGATTTCAGTAAAAACCACTGCGAACCTCTTAAGACTACTTTGCCTCCTTAAATGACTTTTCGTTTTTGAGTAATACTGTTCACACAGGCGCACGTTTTTCTAAAATTTTATGGTCTGTTTTTACTTTCTCTACTACGTACAGTAAGCAGGGGAAGTATTATATTCGACCCAAAAATTCGATTTCATCGGGAATACATGTTTTGAGGCTCTCTGAATCTATAAAAGGCATTTTTAGAAAAGGTCCATGTGTGTGTTTGTGTGTATCTGTCTGTGAACAGTACTACTCAAAAACGAAAAGTCAGTTAAAAACCCAAGTGGTATTTAAGTTTAGTATCTTTCAAGGGTGTGACGCCAAGATTTTGAATAAAATCCTAAATTTCCCTTTGCATGGAAAATTGTTCCAAAATTTCTCAAAAATGGCTCAGACGATTTTGATTAAAATACCATATGTTTCAGTTATTTTTATGGCAAATAAAATGTATATTTTGAATTTTCTCGCTATAACCCATGTAGGCCTGTGTACCCTTGATGACTTTTAAATAACTGGTAAACCGCAAGAGATAGACCAAATCTTACTATACAAAAATGTAGATCTTGCTAAAACACACAATTTATGTCCAAATAACTTTTTTTTTGTAGAGTGAACTATTTCGGAGATATTCCTTGTTATTTTTGAGAGTTTGCGGTTATACTTTTCTCAAATGGAAGGTTGTTATTCACTTTTTTATCTCTTGGCCGTGTAAAGAGGGAATTTCAACGCTTTAAAAGATTTGACTATCGCTCAAAGGCTACTGTATTCCCATATACCCCTTACACCTACAAGGAAATAAGCAATAAGATAATTTGTACAAATGTTTTATCTCCAATACCATGAAGATAGAGGAATAAGACTAGTTAGCACACACTCGCACACTTTCTTAGTATAGGTATCGATTTTGGAAACATTGCAGTGGGTTAAAGCGTGGGTCCTACTCTGGAGGATACATAGCCGAGCATTTGCTTGTATCCAAGCAAGCGATTTGTTATTTCCTCTGTGACAGTAACAAAGTTAGTGAAAGAATGTGTTACAGTTGTACGGGATAGAGAGTCAGTATTGATGTAACACTTGTCCCTCCTATGACTTATCAATCAATACAGATTATTCAACTAACACGGTTAACACTAAGGAGATTTGCCTCGTTTCTTTTCCGTCCATTCATCCAGTGCACACAGTGCAGCCTGAGCAATCGATGATGTTGTTGTTGTTACTGCCAATATCCTTGACACTTTCACTTGGTGGAAATGAACTCACCGAAATTTGGGCAAGAATAGCAAAAAATCTGATGTATTGCACTCACATGACTTTCTCTACTCTTGTACTAACTATTACAAACTCTTATTCCCCTGTCTTCATGTTAGTCGAGATAAACATCTTATTCCTAATTCATTAGAACTTCATCGGCTATAGCCAGAAAATTCAAAATATACATTTCATTTGTCATAAAAATATATTGAACTGTGGCATTTTAATCAAAATTATTAGAGCCATTTTTGAGAATATAAAAATATCAGAAAAACTTCCCTTGTAAAAGGGTAGTTTAGGGTGGAGCAATTTTCTTCAAAATCTTCGTCTTGCATCCTTGAAAGATATTAAACTTAAAAACTAACTTTCGTTTTTAAGCGACTTTTCATTTTTACTTTCTCTACTACTATAGTAGAGGAAGTATTGTATACCACCCAAAAATTCGATGTCAAGATTTCACCGAAAATATATGTTTTGAGACCCCCTGAATCAAAGAAAGGCATTTTTAGAAAATGGTCCGTGTGTGTGTCTGTCAGTCTGTGGACAGCATAACTCAAAAACTTAAATCGGTTAAAAACCAAAGTTGGTATTTAAGTTTAATGTCTTTCAAGATTGCGATACGAAGATTTTGAAAAAAATTCCTCCACCCTAAACTACGCTTTACATGGAAAATTTTGATTTTCTTGAGAATGGCTCTAACGATTTTGATTAAAATGCTGTTTGTTTGAGATATTTTTATGACAAGTGAAATGTATATCTTGAATTTTATGGCTATAGCCCATGAAGTCCTATTTACTCTGGATGACTTTTGCATAACTGGTAAACTATTAGAGATAGACCAAATCATATTATACAATGTAGATCTTGGTAAAATACACAATTTATGTCCGAATAAATTTTCTTGTAGGGTGAACCATTTCGGAGATATTCCTTGTTATGTGTGTGAGTTTCGAAAAACTTAAAACTTTCGTGAAATGGAACAACGTTGTTCATTTTTTATATGTTAAGCGTGCAAAGAGAACGGAATCTCAAAGCTTTAAGAGTTGACTATCGCACAAAGCCTACTGTATTCTAATATTCCCCTTGTACCTACAAGGAAATAAACAATAAAATAATTTGTACAAATGTTTATCTCAACTAACGCGAAGAAGATATAGGAATAAGAGTTTGTAAGAATGGTTAGTACTAGGGTAGAGAAAATCATGTGAGTGCAATACATCAGATTTTTGAGTTATGGTGTTCACAGGAACACACATACCTATTTCTAAAAATGATATTTTTGTTCAGGGGGCTTCAAAACACTCATTTTCGGGAAATTTTGGGTCGAGTAACAATACTCTTCTACTTACTATATGTAGTACAGAAAGTAAATATGGTCAAAAATTATGATTTGGGCTTTTTAACTTATTATTACGTCAGATACTCTAAGAAAGTTTTCGTGTAAATATTTTTACTTTCTCTACCTTGCTACAGTAGGAGTATTGTATTGTTGCTAGAGATGCACTACGGTTCGGTTTTGGTACAGTACATGAATGACGTAATAAATGGTAGGATTACCGATACTGTTGGTAGGGGAAGAAACAATACGAAGTACAACGAATTGAGAAATGTAATAAGAACTTCAAACGTTATGATCATCAAAAACTGTGATTATGACTTTGGTCACTGTAATCAAAATAAAGATTGTACTTTTCGGTTCAAAATAACATTAGTGTCTTCGATCTGAACTCTAGAATACTTAGAGGAGCTTCCAAATGTTTTTGAAAACTAATGTTCCGTAGGTTAAGCAGCCCTTTATATACCCTCTCTCAGTTTCGACAAGGTTTCTACAGGAATCTAGTAAAACAGGATCAAATACTGTAAACAACTTATCGATATGAGGTAACGCCCAATAGGTATGCAACACATCTAACGTACAGGTAATGTGGGTAGGGTCTTCACTGGCCAATTCTACTAGGAACAGTACCGTAGTCTACATTTACTTATGATTAAAGGCCGGAGCGTGTGTGTTTTTCCATAGGTATACTGCACATGGACTTCACTGTTATCGCTCGCGCATGTAAACAACTGCAGGTAGGTACAGCCTAACCATGAAAACCGTCTCACTGCAGCACAACTTAAAAGCATCATAAACTATGCATTCTGGAATACAATTTCTTATACATACTGCTATTTATTAACTATAATATCATCACATAGTGCATTACAATGGGTTACAATATACATTCGTAAATTATTAAATGTGAAATTTCGACGCCTATCACTGATGCAGTTTTTAAACAATGAAAAACTTCTTTCTACGTCACACAATGTCAGAGATGCAAACTCCACTCTGTTGTCTGGCATGTTAACCTTCTTCCTCATTTTGAAAACTTCACGCTTAGCTTGATAATCGATATTTTTGTTTACAACTTTCTGGAATTTAGCTTTCACCTTTTCGATACCTGGCACAACAGGTATCACATTAATTGAATTAGCTAAGTCTTCTACTACACTTATGCTCTTGGACATTTCCAAACCCGATTTCTCTAATTGCTTAATAGCTTTGGGCAACACTGCAAAATTGTTGGATATGAACTGAAGATTTCCAGATAGTTGATGCGATATCAGAGACTTTGCAATTAGAATAGCAACAGTCGCGTTATACTACACCTTGACCTTGGTCTGCACACACTTGCAAGGCAACGCTTCACCAGTTCGGAGAGTACTGGGTTACGTTGTTTTCGACTCTTGCTTCTATCGCATGCAAGCGCACATCCCTCCGGCCTGCGGTAGTTTTACAGCTCTAATTTCTACCAAACATTTTATACCCAGATTACAGTGTGTGTACGATGGATTCCTCGGTCCCTTCCTGTCGATCACAAATCCCAAAGAAGGGGCATTGCTTCCGATTTGTTGCAACGCTTTCAAGCTGACGGGGCCTTTTTGTCCCAGATTGTGACAGGCGATGAAACGTCTTGCACACACTTTGATTCCAACAGGGTTGGACAGTGTTACCCCATCCACCCTATAGTCCCGATTTGGCCCCCTCAGGTTTCCACTTGTTTGAGCCACTGAAAAATGCCATTCGTGGAAGATATTTCGAAGACGACGAAGAGGTGATTCACACAGTGAAAACCTGGATCCACAGGCAGAGTGGAGATTTATACCAACATGGAATACATGGCCTCGTATGTCGCTGGAGAAAGGCCGTGGAACTTGAAGATGATTATGTAGGGAAATACAGTGATCAGACAAAACATTATTCTTCCATAGATGCAAAGTTCAATTATGTGTAATAAATACTTTTGGAGAAAAAATATGAGACATTATTGGGCAATTCACGTATGTCAAGTTTTTGTAGATCTACCTGTTTCCGAGATATTCCTTGTTATTGGTTTGCATTTTTAAATGCACATGCTTTTCTCAAATGACCATCGTTATATTCTCTCCCTCTCTGCCATACACAGAAAACTAATTTCAAAGCCATCATACAGTGACCAGCTCTTAAAAGATTTGACAATCACTTAACCCTTTCATGCCTGGTGTGTATTATAAGATACATAGGCTTTTTTACTATTTGAACTAGTTTTAACTTTTTTTCTGCTATATTCTTGTTATACTCTCTGTCACCAATTAAAAATATATATTTGAGACGTTTTGAATTGTAAAAACATATATTTTTTTTTTTACAATTTATATTGTAGTGTTTTTTTATTATAAGAAAAGAAGTAAAATCCATGCAACCGCAGTCAAATGATACCCCGTCATCATCCACGCGTGCCATCACACCGATTATTTTACGTGGGCCCGTGTATTATAAGATACATAGGCTTTTTTACTATTTGAACTAGTTTTAACTTTTTTTCTGCTATATTCTTGTTATACTCTCTGTCACCAATTAAAAATATATATTTGAGACGTTTTGAATTGTAAAAACATATTTTTTTTTTTACAATTTATATTGTAGTGTTTTTTTATTATAAGAAAAGAAGCAAAATCCATGCAACCGCAGTCAAATGATACCCCGTCATCATCCACGCGTGCCATCACACCGATTATTTTACGTGGGCCCTCCCCGTCCTTTACCACAGGCACATTTTACTGCGGTTGCCGAGACTCGAACTCACGACCTCAGACTTTGAGTGCATGGCCAGTGCACTACGTGTTTCCTTAACGATCATGGCTATTCAAGCCAGCAGACTGAAGGTGTCCCAGACCGCCTAATCTAAACCGGTTTCGAATTAGAGGAAGAACGGCATAAGTAGCAAAATAATTCAGGCATGAAAGGGTTAAAGCCTAATGCACTTCTATATACCCGTTTTACTGTAAAGGAAACATGCCATAAAATAATTTTTGTAAATATTTATCCCGGTTACCTTTTAAATTACTTAAAATTATTTTGTTTAACGACGCTGTCAATTGCCAGGATCACATCGGCGTCGCCGGTGTGCCAGAACTTCGTCCCGCAGGAGTTCGCTTACATGCCACTAAATCTAATGACATGGAGCTGTCATTTTTAAGCACACTTAGAAACCGTCGGTCTGGACCGGATTTGAACCCGCGACCTTGGGATCAGTAGGCCAGCGTCTAACCAACTGAGCTACCCAGACTGGTACCTCGGTTAACACGACGTAGATAGAAGAATAAGTGTTCGTAAGAATAATTTCGAAAAGAGTGAGTAGAAAGAGTCGTGTGAGTAATGCATATACGATTTTTAGAAAAGAAACGTCCGTGTATGTGAACAGTGTAAATAGGATGCGACACGAAGATTTTTAAGAAAAACCTCCGACTCAAAACTAGACTTTACGTGGAATATTTATATTTTACTTTCTCAACAATGATTTAACGATTCTGGCATGACAAAATAACATTTATATGTTGATCTTTATGGAAATAGCCTGGCAAGTCCTCGTCATTCGGAATGACTTATGTATAAAAGTAGATCTTCTTACAGCACACAATTTATGTCAAATAAAATATTTCGTGACTTTAACCATTTCCAAGGTATTCTTTATTGTTTTAAATTGTCCAATACTTAAGCGTTTCGAGTTGCAAGTCGCTTTGTTTTTTCTCGTGGCCATGTCGGGCCCAAATGACCTAGCGCGCGCGCGCGCGCACATACACACACACACACACATACACACACACACCAAATACCTGTTGAGATATGAGCCATTTTACAAAAATGTGCAACGCATTCATATTTTGATGGATTTTGTATACACCAAAGACTTTAAATGTCCACACAGCCAGAAATCCAATGGATTGAGATTCGGCGAACGGGGAGGCCATGCTACTGGACCTCCTTGACCAATCCATCATCCATTAAATGTTTGCTTTAAGTATAAGGATCGCTTTAGTCCCAATGTATAGGCAGGAGCTGTGGGTGACAGACTCCTAGCACCATACATTTTAACGAGCAGATTAACAGGTGCCGTGTATCATCGATTCCTGCACCAGGAGTTACCCGTGCGTTTGGAGCCGGTCTGGGTGGCTCAGTTGGTTAGACGCTGGCCTACTGATCTCAAGGTCGCGGTTCAAATCCGGCCCAGACCGGTGGTTTTTAAGTGTGCTTAAAAACAACAGCTTCATGTCAGTAGATTTGCTAGCATGCAAAAGAACTGCGGGACAAACTTCCGGCACACTGGCGACTTTGGGGTTGGTTTGGTTTAAGGGCGCTCAACCTCGAGGCCATCAGCGCCCTTAAAAGATTCATGACAATAGCCAGATATAAATTTCCCTCAAAAATAAAAATACTAGCAACAAGAAAAATGTACACAAAAAGTAAAAAACAGTGACAACAGCCAGATATGAAACAAGGTGATAAATATGTCCAAAAGCATAAACAGATAACTAAAATTTTAAATCCTCAAGTTGATATAGCGCTCCGCTAAAAAATTAAGAACTTTATCAACCGCTGTTTTGTCGTCCGCTAGGACCTCTGCAAGTCTGAGAATCTCGAAGGTGCGCTAGAGAGCAACACTAACAGCACGTGACGAACTGACAAAAGGTTGTCACACAGCGGACATAGAGGGGCAGGGTCCCTTTTAAATAGGCAACCATGCGAAAAATTGCAGTGCCCTATTCTTAATCGAGCCAAACTAACCTCCTCCCGACGAAATGTGCGACAGGAAGTTACCCAGTTCATCGGAAGTTCTTTCACTTATCTAAGCTTATTACCGCGGAGAGCTGACCACTCGTCGTGCACCGCTCTCCGCACTTCAAGCCTAAAGTCTTCCGAAGTAACACGTGAGATGGTAATACTGGGTTCTGTAGTTGCCAAATCTACCATTTCATTCCCAGGCAAACCTACGTGACCAGGAATCCATGCACACACCACATCAACGCCAGAAGCGTGTAAGACATGGAGGGCATTGTTGTTGTAGTGTTTAACGCCCGCTTTTACTACTACGGCACCGCAGGCGGTGACACTGATGATACATGAAGATGGAGCACCGGTGGAATGAGATTGCGGGGGAAACCGGAGTACCCGGAGAAAACCCGCCCTGACGCCGCTTCGTCCACTACGAATACCACATGGAGGGCATCCTGGATACGTTGTACAATAGGGTGGGGGTTGTACAACTGACAAAGGCTCTGCAGTGCACTAAGGGAATCGCTCAAAATCAGGCAGTCACCTAATTTACGGCGGCGAACATACAAAATGACTCGATAAAGCTCTGCAGTAAACATGGAAGTGCTATTTGGAAAACCGAATGTATACGGTTCGGTTCCATAAACATAAGCACATCCAACACACTGGCGACGCTGATGTTGTTGTTGTTGTAGTGTTTAACGCCCGCTTTTACTACTACGGCACCGCAGGCGGTGACACTGATGATACATGAAGATGGAGCACCGGTGGAATGAGATGGCGGGGGAAACCGGAGTACCCGGAGAAAACCCGCCCTGACGCCGCTTCGTCCACCACGCGACGCTGATGTGATCCTGGCAATTGGCAACGTCGCTAAACAACAAATAATTTGTTTCGTGCGTTTGGAGGAGCTGTGCTTGTGGTTTACGCACGACGGGGCACCACCCCATTTTATACGCATCGTGCGACAACACTTAAACCAAACATTTAATGGACGATGGATTGGTCGAGGAGATCAAGTAGCATGGCCTCCCCGTTTACCGGACCTCAATCCATTGGATTGCTGACTATGGAGACATTTAAACACGTTGTTGTATGCCAAATGTATTGAAAATATGCATACGTTGCACATTCTTCTAAAATGGCTCATACCTCAACAAGTATTTGTTTCCGGAAATGTTTATAGGATCATTTATTCTAGTTTTGACTAATTCCAACTCCAGTTGCAATATCGGATTTTTTAAACACTGTATATACTAATTTAGAGACTGAGTTTCACTTATCTTTGGAAAGTTGTGAATATTTCAAAAGACAGTGCAGGTTTCATGAATCACACACTCACATCAGAGTTTGGTATAGAATGTTTAGCTGGAACGAACCCACTAGAGCAGATATGTACAAATAGAAGTCATTACAAATGTTGAGCTTATTGTAGCTATATAATACTCTTAATACTTTTTTGTAAAAAATTGTATATCCCACACAAGTATAAATGGTTGTCATAATGACTATGACAACTTGCGGAGGGGTTCTCAGCACCTCGACCGAAAGGGGTGTTTTGTGTCCCTAGTCCTGATGGAGCACCCCCCGGGAGGATGGATGCGGCGAATGGCGACAACCGGTGGCACGATCCCTATATTTTCCCAGTTAGAAACACTTCGGCGGAGGCTGAGTTGGTTCCCATCCCCCATCTTCATGGGAGGCTAGGGAACCAGTGGCTCACCTTCCAATCCGGAGGATGAGATATCCAGAGCACTCCTGTTTCCCTGCCATGCTGCTGCAGCGACGCTCCCGACGCTTTCAAACCTGAAAGAACCCTAACGGGGTAAAGGGCGAAATGAAATGATTTATGTAAACAAAATGTAGGGACAGACAATTCGGAGGTTATGGAAATTCTCAGCATTCACCTGACGACCCAGGGAAACCTCAGAGAAAAACCCATGGGTCAGGAAGGTCGGCCATAGTGATCGAACCTGTGACTTCCCGAATGCCGGCCACAGACGTTAACGCCTAAGGCTGCCAGGTTTTCAAGCTAAAAATACGGCAAATTTCAAAAATGTTTCCTTAATATCTGAACATATTGTCGATATGTCGATTTTTCTCTGTATTAATTTTAGAAGATGCATGCTTATTGCACAGAACTAGGTTTTACATATTTATTCGTAACATTTAAATCAATGTATATATTTACAAAATGGTGATTTCGTAATCTCACTTATTTCACTCTTTTATAAAGCCATAAAGGGGCTTATTGCCCTTCACAGGTCCTGCCCAAAAATAAGTATCTTCCCAAACAGAAAGATAAACACACATGCAGTTAGGTTTCTTCTTGGGTGGAGTTTTGTTCAGTTCATTACAGCCATCGCCTTCCACGATTTTACTTGTTTTATAGAACCACAAACAAACAAAACACGCGTTCCTCTCTTCAATTCAAAGACGCGAGTGAACGAGACGCGTGCTTACGTCACGCATCACATGACCACAGGTACGCTTAAGGATTGGCTACACTCACCAGCCAATAAGAAAACAATGCTCACTGCTACCAACCGAGAACCCGGGAAATACGGGAAAGCTGGCAATCCTATTACCGCCTGACCGGTTCTCACAAGCTGAAATCAGTTGTTAAACAAAATACAAGCGATGTTTACTGTTAGCACTGGTAGTAACAGAAGCACACTTACCCTGGGCGTTATGATAGCTTGTCTTTGCTGGGGCTGTCGTGCTGGGAGTCCCCAAGGTCCTGGTTGTCGTATGCTGCCCGGCATTATCCCTCCACCTTGACATCTCATCATTTGATTTCTTGCTTCCCTGTTCTGCTCCCTCATCGCCTTCCTCAGACGGGCTTCTTTGGGGTTGTACACATAATCTGCAATGTTTATTTTAACCTGTAGATACTCGTAAAATAAGTCTATCTTATTTAATTTCTTTGCCTTTCGTAGCTATCTATAAAACTACAAATTTTATCATAGGACAACATTACAAGTTACAAGTTATTTTTATTACAAAGTATTTGCCTGGTGCCGGTACATTGGGCCCGGCTTACAGGCTATAATTTATATATATATATACAGTTGGCTTTGTTCATATTTACATCTTTATTGTGGTATGTACAAAAACTCATATGGTGACCATCATTAGGTCACCGAGAACAGTTTTACTTTTGTCTTTTTTGAGTTCTGTTCTGTCCTTGTTTTATATATACATATGTATATATTTACATTATTTACAGACACATACACGCACGCATCACCCACGCACACATTCACACACACATTCATCTTCACTGGGCACACCAGAAATATGCGTCCCAGCTCGCGCTCGGCACTATTTACACTATTTACACTATGTACACTGTCCCGCGGTGGCAGCT
This sequence comes from Tenodera sinensis, assembly GCA_030765045.1. Classification (NCBI taxonomy): domain Eukaryota; kingdom Metazoa; phylum Arthropoda; class Insecta; order Mantodea; family Mantidae; genus Tenodera; species Tenodera sinensis. The sequence goes on along the minus strand of CM060967.1, from coordinate 12,384,656 downwards.
CCTGAATGTTTTCCGAGGCGAGGGCCTCTGCCGGAACATGTATGTGGCCTAGGGACGAGGTTGCGTGGACGCGCATTAGTCGGCGAGCCGAGCCGCATCTAGAACATTTTTATTCTAGTATGTTTGCGGTGCTTCGGCTCGCCTTTGCCAATGTTGGCGATCACGTCATTTTCGTGATTTCTAATGCGCGTCCATGCCGCCATTGCTCTTTTGTCTATCGCCTCCGGGATGAACGGGATGTTCCTAAACAGATTGCTTTTATAGTGTAGTGGTCAGCGTGAACATCTAACTCAAGAGGTCCAGGGTTTGATTCCCTGCAAGAGGGAGTTAAAATCTCTCTGGGAAGAAGAAATTAAAAATGAACATGACAAGAATTATAAGCTAATTATAATCTAATATCAAGAACTCAACGAGAGAGAGAGAGAGAGAGAGAGAGAGAGAGAGAGAGAGAGGTGTATCGACACTCAGAACTACTGGTGTAACTAAAGTTATTAAAATGTCTAATGCTTTTTGGTCCAAAGCATTGTGTACAACAAAAGTGCATCGTGAGACATCGAGAGTTTTGTTCCATACAATTTCTATCCTACTTTTTGTAAACAATGGGATTGAGTTGCATCTAATATTTTCATCCAATAATAAAATAGCCAATCAGCGAGTGTAACGTAACAATATGGTGGACTGCGCAGGCAACATGTGTATGTATTGCTCGTGGTACTTTTAATGTGATGGGTATTTTCATAAAACGTTAATTTTTTCTGGAAGATTCCTTAACGACTCTTCGTGACCATTAACATATATTACTGAGGTGGTTATTACATAGCCATATTTCATAAATAATAAGAAATCCAGCATATGTTTAAATTTTATGTTATGTAATGAGTTCAAATCTCCTGTCCATCCTTACTAAGATTAAAACCATTACAATTGTTCCTTATCTCTTTCGTGCTTGTCTCATATTTGTGTCCTGGTATGTAATTTTGTCTTCGACATGATGTAAAAGGTTGAGGAATAAATCTTCGTCAATTCGTAGAAAACTGAGATAGTTTTCCGGGTCCTCTAACCTCAATTCGTTTTGCAGTAGAATCAACATAGCGCGTGCGTGCCCTGTTCTCTTCTTTGTAACTATGACCGTGTCCTCCAACATCTTTTACTTCTAATACACCTTTTCTTCCTACTGAGACAGACTCGTGAAAATATATCACAAACCTATACTTCATGTAGCAATTGCTAAATTCATATTTACGTGCACCATGTTTATTTCCCACGCTTGCTACGTGAATTGTCAGTTGTATTGGACCAAAATGAATCATTGTGTGACAGACATTGTTTCTTTTATGTGCAATTCCATTGGATACAAAAAGTTTGGTGAAATATGTTGGACCGTGGGACCTCCGCTTAAACGGGAGAAAAAAGAGCAATTCAACTGGAACATTATCGAAAACCTTTAAATATTCACTCCATCGAAATATTACGTTTAAAACTGACTGGAGAATTTGTAGCGACATGCTCTTGTTAACAATGTTTACTTGACTCACTAATACATTTGAGATTTCGATTTTTTGGAATTGCTTTTCATTATAATCGCACCTTCTAGGAAAGTAACCAAAATGTATAGTCTATTCTAAGTGCAACCTCTGACATTTCAAAGTCATATAGGTCATTTAACTTAGAAACACTTACACGTTTTCGAATAGTTGGGTTTTGTTGCCTTTTGTTTTCAAACTTGAATCGCACGAATGTTCACATTGAAGAGAATAGGAAGTAAGTTTATTGTAATGCATACTCCTCCTTTAGCCGAGAATCGAAACTGGACCTCTTCAAATGAGAAGCTAGAATAACTCGACCTTGGGAGCAGTGTATATGAACATTCCAGTTGGTTTCAATATGTATGTGTTTCCATTGTATAGTTCAATCCCTATTATCTTCATATATTAGCCTACTGCTAAACAGCAGTTTAGCGACGGTTTAACTTACGTATTCACTTTGTTTGAATAAATACTTCACGAAAATAAAATACTTCATAAAGTGAATAACGACCTTCCATTTGAGAACAGTTGTAGTATTACAAAACCCACACAAATAACAAGGAATATCTCCGAAATGGTTCACGCCACAAACAAGATTTGAGCATAACTTTTGTATTTTAATGAGACCTACATTTCTGTATAGTAAGATTTGGTCTAAGCGTTCGTCTGCCAACTAGGCGGCCCGGGTTCGATCCCAGGGACCCTATGTGATATTCGTGGTCGACGAAGCGGCGTCAGGGCGGGTTTTCCCAGGGTTCCCCAGTTTCTCCCGCCACTCATTCCACCAATTGCTCCATTATTACATTTCCAATAATCGATTTCGCTTGCATTTCATATCATCCTCTTCCTCACTGTCATACTGACCATCCGCTTCCAAGTCTTCACTTAGTCCAGTCCATAGATTCCTGTGTTCCTCGACAGACGTCTAACCTAGGCACTGGCTTGTAAGTTCTACATAAGGGGAGGGCAATCAGGTAAAGAAAAAAGAAAAAAAAATATTTGGTATATTTCTTAGGGTTTACTAGCTATGCAAAAGTCATTAAAAGTAAATAGGGCTACATGGGCTGCAGCCAGAAAATTCAAATATTTTTGATTTTTAACCTACCTTTCGTTTTAGAGGACATTCCCAAAAAATTCAAGTTATGACTTAGAAACAGCCATGGAATCGCTTGTTTGTGTTCGTCACTGGATACTGACTGTCCCTCCGACTGAGGTGGGGAATAGCTGCTAATTACGTAAGCTGTCCAAAGAGACAAGGTTGGACATCGCTGGAGTACACATGCCCTCTGGCGGTGGAACAATCATCTGTCGGGATGGGACTTTAGAAATTTCACAAATAGGTATCCTGAATTGAATAAATATTTTGGGTTAAAAGGTTGACATTTCGCCTTAATGTTTATTAACTAAATGTTCTGTATGGCTCTTTAGTGTTTGTAAACACAAACAGGACCCAGTTGGAACACTCTACAGCAGTAGAAGTTTACGTGAACATTAGACACACTGGTATATCTTTGCCACATCATCCCGCAGATATCGAAGACTGCTTCTCGCTGTCCACAATCGATCGATATCGCACAAAGTTTTAAACGGCTGCGCATCGGCGTGCCACAACTTTATTTGTCTACCAGCCACGTTGTGGTGGCACGTATTTGGAAAATGCTTAAATACACCACGCATGTAATGTGATTTGCAGATGAATTCATCCATATCCTAAAGACAGCTCTTGTTACAAAATCTGAGTTTCTACTCAAAATATGCCAACTAAACGTGAGAAGTGTCGTGGTATATGCTTGCTAAACAGTGTATAAAATACGTATATTCAAAAATACTAACAGAAAGATTAAACCCAATATTACAAGTAATGTTACTAGAAGAGCAGGAAGGCTTTAGAAAGGGTACAGTCGGCTTCAAATGTTTTCCAACTCCCATGCTCCTAGCCGCGGGGGGAAGCCAGGATGTCTTATCTATTAGTTATGCCAGGTGGTCTCAAAGGTCGAGTTGCCAGCTCATACCTGTCTACAAGGGTAAGGGGCGTAATATGTTTGTAAGTCCAAAGAGAATATCATTCCAACATTTCTCTTACACTTGGTCGTAAGAAAGTCATCTCAATGTAAAGAAAAAAATATTAACGTTATAAATCCAGAAGGAACTCGCAGCGAGGATGGAAACTCAATATTCAAATAATTTTCATATACCACACTTTTAAAGCTATTCATGGAGACACAAGAATGGGCGCTATAAAATTTCCAAATTGGTTTTATTCAGCGAACAGGAAGTCGTATATTTGACGTGAAATTTCACATCAAAATTTGAAACATTGAATGGCTGTTTGTCAGAAATAGGAAAACAGAAATTCAAACGAAAATTAAAGTTATTGTAACACAAGTAACAGAACTACTGCAAATCACAAAAGAGCGTGTTTCAAAAAATCTGACGTGTTGCACTCTCATGACTTTCTCTACTCTTGTACTAACCATTCTTCTTAGTTGAGATAAACATTTGTACAAATTATCTTATTGCTTATTTCCTTGTAGGTACAAGGGGAATGTTATAATACAGAAGACTGTGTGCGATAGTCAAACCTTTTACAGCTTTGAGATCCTATTCTCTTTGTTCGCTTAACATATAAAAAAAATGAACAACGACGTTCCAATCCACGAAAGTTTTAAGTTTTCCAAAACAGACACAAATAACAAGGAATATCTCGAAATGGTCCACTCTAAAAAATTATTTAGATATAAATTCTGTGTTTTAGCAAGATCTACATTTTTGTATATTAAGAATTTGTCTATCTCTTACGGATTCCGAGTTATTCAAAAGTCATCCAGAGTAAACAGTACTACATAGGCTATAGCCAGAAAATTCAAAATATATCATTTAGTCATACAAATATCTTAAACATGACATTTTAATCAAAATCATTAGAGCCATTTTCAAGGAAATCAAAATTTTCAAAAATTTTCCATCTAAAGCGTAGTTTAGGGTGGGGCTATTTTCTTAAAAATCTTCGTGTTGCACCCTTGAAAGACATTAAACTTAAATATAAACTTTGGTTTTTAGCCAACTTTTCGTTTTTTAGTTGTGCTGACACACAGAAACACACACACACACACACACGGACCTTATATATCAGAACATATATATCCGGTGAAATCTCGATATTGAATTTTTGGAAGGAATACAATACTTCCTCAGTAGAGAAAGTAAAAATATGTCATAAAATCTAAATAATTAGTTTCAAACATTAACAGCATCGTCCTGGTATAAAACTTCACTAAGACCGTGATATCTAACTAACTATAATTTGGTCGAGTTGAGATACAAATTACAGACATAAAAAACGTGGTTTATCTACTTATTCATTTACACATACAGATAATTCATCTGTATCATTAACACAAGTAGATGAGAAAGGAAACTCTGGAAGAAGCCCAACTTCAGTGCTATGCTACCCTTTACGTGGAAAAGTTTTGGAAAATTTTGATTTTCTTGAAAATGGCTCTAACAATTTTGATTAAAACGCCATATGTTTAAGATATTTTTATGAAAAATGAAATGTATATAAATTTTCTGGCTAGAGCCTATAGACTCTTGCTTACTCTGGATGACTTTTTAATAACTCGTAAACCGTAAGATATAGACAAAATCTTACTGTACAAAACATGTAGATCTTGCTAAAACACACAATTTACGCACGTATACATTTTTGTAGAGTGAATAATTTCGGAGATATTCCTTATTATTTGTATCAGTTTTGGAAAACTTAAAGCTTTCGTGAAATGGAACATCGCTGTTCATTTTTTTATATGTTTAATCGTGCAAAGAGAACGGTGTCTCAAAGCTAAAACGATTTGAGTATTGCTCAAAGCCTACTGTATTCCAATATGCCCCTTGTACCTACAAGGAAATAAGTAATAAGATAATTTCTGTAAATGTTTATCTCAAGTAACACCAAGAGTAGAGTAGTACACGAGTAGAGAAAGTCATGTGAGTGCAACACATCAGATTTTTATGTGAAGGCTGTGGAGGTGACAAAAATAGTACCTATCCCCAAACTACCTCACAGGGGCGTGGCATATTACACGTTAATGTCACAGGCACAGATGTGAACAGTCACATGCACTTCATGTGCATATTCGCGATACAGTTTTGTCTAGAAAACTTAAAATTAAACAAGACGAGCACAATTCATAGAGAAGCAGCGTTTGGTCGTGGTAACGAGAAATAAAAGAAAATATTCTAAAACTTTAGGAGATGACCATCACATGATGGGAAAGTGCAGAAATGCAATATGGAATATTTGAACACCAGTAACGCTCACATGACTTTTTTACACTCCATCGTTCATTAGTGGGTACTTACGTATAGTAAGTAGAAGAATTGTATTCCACCCAAAAATTCGATGTCGAGATTTCACCAGAAATATTTGTTTTGAGACCCCTGAACCCCCCTCCCCCCCAAAAAAAAAACATTTTTACAAGAAGGTCCATGTGTGTTTGTGCCAGTCTGTGGAAAGCATAACTTAAAAACGAAAAGTCGGTTAAAAACCAAAGTTGGTATTTACGTTTAATGATTTTCAAGGAAGTGACATAAAGATTTTGAAGAAAATTGCTCCACCCTAAACTACCCTTTATATGGAGGGAGGGAGGAGGGAGCAGTGTCACCGCGCCCGCCGCATCTAATTGCCGACAACCGCAGTGTCACCCATCGCATTATTGTCGGCACTACCGCAAAGGAGCCAAAGGAAAGAGACAGAGAATGGCCGCATTGTTGGGGCGCTTGCCGAAAGAGAGAAAAAGATAGATTCTTCTGGAGCCTTCTACTTTGTATGTCACCGCAATAAGTGAACGTTCCTGAAGCTTCCAGAATAGTGCCTGGGAGATATAAATAGCGGTAAAGTGCGAGAAGAGTCAGTCAGACGTATGTGAAGGTTGAGTAGTCGTGCCGACGGAAAGAAGAGACGTTTGTGAAGCGTTGAGTAGTCGTGCCGACGGAAAGAAGAGACGTTTGTGAAGCGTTGAGTAGTCGTGCCGACGGAAAGAAGAGACGTTTGTGAAGCGTTGAGTAGTCGTGCCGACGGAAAGAAGAGACGTTTGTGAAGCGTTGAGTAGTCGTGCCGACGGAGAAGAGTTAGTTCTTTGTGTTACGAGTTCGGAGCCGTGCTGTTGGAGAATCGGAAAAGACTTTCTTGCTGTTGCAACAAGTGTACAAAGTTACTGTTTACGGAAATAAAAGTGTTTCTTTATCTAGACTACATCTGTCTACTTTACTTTTCAACACAACCAAAGTCACAATATATAGCACCATTTTGTTACATTCAGTTGAGCATACAAGTAATTCAGAAACAATTAGACAGTACGGTGAATATTAACACGTGGCCCAGTGAACATCAATTTTGTAGAAATGGTGAAATGTGTGTTAGGCAGCCCGCGTAGCACAGCAACTTCAAATGCATCAGCCACACGTTGTGTAATGCTTTTAACTTCCTGCTGCAGAAGATAAGGTAAACCTACATTTTATCTTAGAAGTATAAGCAACGTCTACAGGAGTACTTGCAACAGTTACTCAGATTAGTTGGTGAGAAATCTCGTGTAGTAATGCATTGTTATGCTTCGTTCTTGTGCCAAATTGTTCCCAGGGGTTACTGGAAATGAATTAGTTGAAATAATCTCAGTGATAGTAACCTTTCAAAATAAACAAATTTTACTAGGAGTACTACAGCTACCGAGTGCATAAAGTCAGCACAATATGAAACTGTGTTTAGATGAATGGGGTCTTAGAGAACAGGTTTGGGCCATATGTTGTGATGCAACATCATCACGTGGCGCATGCGCATTACTGGAACAGCTTCTCTTCCGGGGTTACAAGTTAAATGGTTAGAAAGACTGAACAAGGCAATAGAAGAAGCAAATATGAGACAGAAATATGGAGATATGAAGAAGGGTGGCTGGGGGTGGATTTAATAGAAGTTTTTGTCGCTTGATTTAGGGTTGCCCAAGGGCATAGCACTGTTAGAACCAGGGGGAACAGGAAGTAAAGGATTAATTATGGAAAGATTGTTAAAATATTGGTATCGTGTAAGAGCGTTAGAGGAACATAATTTAGTAAGTGCATTATAATGCAAGAAGAAGCACTAGCACCGGATAGTTGGACTTTATCAGTGCAGAGGGTTATAGAAGAAATAGGAATGGGGAACGTTTGGAGAAACAGAAGAATTCTAGAAGAAAAGCTTTGGAAGGGGATTAGACAAAGAATTGTGGATATAAATATTCAGGAGATATCCAGTAGTATTAGGGATAAGAGAAGCTTGACATTGTGCAGACAAATTAAGGCAGATTGAAGCAAGGAGAAATATACTGATGTGTGTAATAAATTGGAACGGGAAGGGTGGGCATGGCTTAGATCTGTGGTAATAGGATTGAGGGGTATGATACAGGGAACAGATCCACAGAAGTTCCCTATGTGTGGGGAAATAGAAAAGGATTTGCACTTTATTATTGACTGTGACAGGACTGACGTATGGAGAGAAAAATGGGTAGGATTGTTAGGAAGGACGAAAGAAGAATGTATGAGAAGCATAGGAAGAATCAAAAAGTTGGAAGATGAAAGTATGCCCACCAGGTAAATCTGATATAGGTAATTTAGTTGCAGTTAAAGCTGTGTTAGAGAGAGAGACCTGGTTTATAATATAGTAGTTAACCACAATGTTTATATTTGCAGGGGCAACTCAAGGATTGTAGTGTGTAGATTGTTTCAATTTTTTATGATAAATTTATTGTTATTTTTTTGGGAGAGTTGTTGACGGAGCAGCATCTTGGAAGAGATTTATTATACTTTCTCTGCAGATGTCTCGTACACAAAATAATATTAAGAAGTGTGTATGGAGCAAAGATGGGGTGATACTTCTGGGCCTGATGTATCACACAGTGTTCTACAATTCCGACCTGTGTTGGAGGATCTGCAAGAAAGTGAACAGTTGAAAGATTCATCAGAAGGTATTCTTTCATTTGCTAACGAGGCTTTGCGTAGTCAACAAACAAAAGAAGATTGCAGAGAATTCCTAGAAATTGTGATATTCCTAGGCGATGCTCTGCCTCGTGGAATGTCCTTCAGAGCTCCAGGAGCAATGCATCATGCACGATGGATGTCGAAGGCAATCTACAGCCTTAAAACATTCTTATTCCGTAGGTGAATTTGTAATCAGTGAAGAGGAACTCTCAGGTGTATGCCCAATGAATGTATTTATTGTATTTGTTTATACTAAGACCTGGTTTTGCTCCCTCATTGCAGGAGAAGTTCCAAACCAAGACTTAAAGTTGTTACAGAATCTACAGTGTTATGAAAAGATCGATCACGTGATTTCACTTTAAAGAAGTTATGTTGCCATCCTTAATATCTTACACCTGAGAATACTGCACTAGCATTTTTTTACAGGAAAGTGTCTACTGAAATGAAGAAAAGAATTATTAAGTCTCTTAAATGGCAGAGAAATCCAGTTTATTACGAAAATGTGATACGATTAGCACTTAAGTCAACAGATATTCTAGCGTTAGTTCCAAAGAGCTTTCAGACTTTATTTGCATATAATCTTTTAATTTCCTTAAGAGATTTAAGATTTCCACATACATCCTGTGCTTAGATCTCCAGTACAGGGACCATAATGAATCTTATATGCAGGGACATGAGATTGTTATATCTTTAAAGGAATCAGTTTAGTTTTTTTGCAGTTCTGCAACTTCCCTATTTCCTATAATAGCTATATGTATATTAATTGTGCTCAACATTTGTATCAATCAATATAATTTAAAATTAAGTAAAAAAACATTCAGTTTAAAATAGTCTTATGTTTGATATCACAAGACATTAAAACATATCATTGTTTGCAATGCTTCTATAAAGTACATATTAGAAGAAATGTATGGACTTCTCTTCCACCCTGTATATTAGATTCATTTTGATAGCCAAGCATTATTTCTCAACAAGTACAAATAATTGATTTTAACCAGATATTGTTTAAAAGAAACACATCACATTGGATGTCTTAAATATAGATGATTAAAATCAAATAACCAACACTACTATTCCAACAGTGAATGTCTATGATGACGATACTGATGAGGATTCTGGATAAGAAAATTATGTTTTGTTGGATAATTTACCTGATAGCCAATTTAGAAGCGAGGGTGAGCTGCATGGAGTTGGATGCGAGGAAGAGGCTGGAACAAAGGGAAGAGGAGAAGAAATTAATGAAGAACAGGAAAACTTGATGGCAATAGCAGCAACCAAAATACCAGAGAGAAGAAAATGAAAAAGATTTATCACTGGAAGATACAAGATTTAACGCAAAGTTGCAAAGTCTGGGCTACTATATAGAGTATGCCTAACAATCTCAGCTCACCAGAAACATTCATGTTTTTTGATAGTGAAATTATTGATACGATTGTCACTTAAGCGACTACTATGCAACAAATACAATTACAAAGAAGTCAAATCATGTATAGGAGTTCTGTTCCTAAATGGCACATACCGCATTTACGCCTCTCCCGGAAGAGTGGTTCAGATTGGGTTGGACTCAGCGAGGCTGTTGGTTCCGAAAGCAATGGGAGTCTGGGTACGCCTGGCCTATATGCCCAGCTAGGGTTATGGGAGAACCGAGAACCTCGGTACAAGCCTGCGTGCTAAATCGCCGGATGGGTTGGCGCGTGAATGTGTTGTAATCCACTTCCATCCTCTGTGAAAGCAGGAGGGCCTCTTAGGAAGCATGGCATTGCCCCAAGGAAAGTGCCACGGAGAGGTTTGCGTCTCTCCCTGGTGTTTAGAGGAAGAGCTTCGGCTCTCGGGTAGACCTATTCGACATCGTGACGCCATATGTACTGGAAATATATGCTGGATTGTCACAATCCCTTGATTGTTGGAGCTTCGTCTCGAGATGGATTTAAGTTTACAATGTCAAGCTTACACCTAAGCGATAGTGATAGTAACATAGGCAGGGTTGATGAATATACCAAACTGCGTAAGTTGTTTGACCATTTGCACACGTTTCCAAAAGAACGCTCTCTTTGATAAAAGTCACAGTGTAGATGAGGCAATGGTAGTATATTTTGGGAAACATGGCCGCTGCGTCCCTCACCTTTGCCAGTACAGGCGTCATAAGTAGAACAGTACTGGAGGGTGGGACGTGGTCAGCACCCCGGTCTTTCTCGGCCGGTATAGGGTGTCATCAGATAGGGGTACAATATCTAGACACCAGAAAGGGCTATGTTATCGAAGGAGCTTCTGCATAATTGTCTTCCTATTATAGGAACATGTCTTTTCAGTTTAGGTCAGTATCCCTTTTATGTAGAAAAACAAAGAAAAATGCAAAGAATTAAATAAAACAGCCGTTGTGCATCTATGTGGTTTGATGTGAGTAAAACATCGGACCTCACCTTACGAATTGCTCTCGCGTATTAAAATCAGATTTTGTGTGAATTTTCTTTTTCTATTTCAAAAAGTATTATATTGCATTAAAATTACGAAAATATAAGTAAACTGCAAATGCTGGAATCTGTATGTATACTGAAAATTCATAAGACTTACGTTCTACAAATATAATCGCCATTTTTCTTCAGATGTACACAAATAAAAATAATAAAACTCACTCCAAACAGCTTTTTTTTTAAGTTTAATGTCCGTGAACCTGATTAGTCATATCGGACAATGAATGATGATAAAATGGGTCAAATAATGCCTAAATGAGCCCGGAGTCCAAATAGCTTAAAGTAATCTTGACGTGTCTTCTCAGATTAGGGGAGGGGGCGCAAAAACCCTTGTCTGGATAACTCACACTGTCAAACTTGGAGTAGATGTAAGTTTAAGGGCACTCAACTACATGGTCATCAGCGCCCTTAAAATAAAATTCCTGGCAAAAGCCAGATATAAACTTCAATATAAAATTAAATTGCAAGTAAAAATGAAAATAATTATACATAAATATACAAAACAGAGAGACAAAGCCACAATTAAATAAAAGTGGCAAAGATCTCAAAAGAGAAAAATTAGATATATAAACTTTCAAATTCTCAAGCTCATGTTAATCTCTGCTAAAATCTTAAAAAAAATTCCGATCGCTTCCTTATCGTCCGCCGAGACCTCTGCAAGTCTGGCAAGCAGTTGCAGAGAGGCTCAAAGTGCGCTAGGGAGACACTCGAGCAGCCCGGGACGGACCGATAAAAGGTTGCACAGCGGACAAAGAGGAGCAGGGTCCCATGCGAAAAATTGCAGTGGCCAATTCGCAACCGAGCCAAAATCATCTCCTCGCGAAGATATTCGAGAGGAAGTTACCCAGTTTATTGGAAGTTCTTTCACTTCTCTAAGCTTTAGTATTACCGCGGAGAGCCCTCTGTCAAACACGAGACCTCTTGAGTGTGAGATAGACGCGTTACCGCCGCACCACAGAAGCGGGCTCTGAGGAGTTTTCCATGTCCAAATGAACAAATAACGAAATAAAAAAAAAAAAAAAAAAAAAAAAAAAACCTATATATAGCGTCTATAAATAAAAATACAATTCTTCTACCATTTACGTGTGTGTTTGGTGTATCATGTTTTAAATTATTAGCGCGAAACAGACTTTTGCATAACTTGTAAACTGTAAGAAACAGATAATAGCTTACTACACGTAAAATGTAAATGTAGTAAGAGCACAGTTAATGTCATATAAAACTTTTTGAGACTAACCATTTCCGAAATATTTTTTGTTATTGGTTTGAATTATCAGATACTTATAATTTTTCAATAATTGGTATATTGGTATTTAAAGAGCGCGCAATTTCAAAGCCATCTTATATTTACAACGACATATGAAAGCGAGTAGACTTTATACAGCTATCGCGAGATGAGGCGATCGCAAGTTACCTGCCACATGGGCAGAGCGTGACGTCATTGCACGCGTACAGTGATAGTACTGTATACAGTGCATAGTGTGTCTCACTGTTCTGCACAGAATAAAATGTCTCCAGCACGAAAAACAAAATATTCACGTATTGCTGAACTTCTACAACATTTTGAGTGAATATTTTACTGAAAATGGTGACAGCACAAGATATAAGTTATGCAACAACGTTATCTACAACGTTCAAGCTCGACTGTACCTGGCCTCCTGTGTGCCCTCCCACTTCCTATAGTCCATACTCCACTTATGAATAACTTTATTAAATTAATTTAATATTTTTAAATGAAATTTATTTGAATTTTGAATTGCAAAATTGTGTAAATATATTTTATAAAATTGTATTATATATTAGGTTGGTACTTTAAATTGACATTTTGTTGTTTATTGGTTGATATTAAATTAATTTTTGTATATGAAATGTTAAATATTAAATTGCAATATTTAGAACAATTTAGTACATTTTTAAATGGGAATTATTTTGGTAATTTGAAGATTTTGTTTTATCCATTAAACGAATTTCGGGAAATTTTTAATTAAAATAATATTTGTAAATGTAATTTATCTAATATTAAATTATATATTTATTTGATTCATTTTGGTAAATCGATTGATTTTTGGTATATTAAATGGAGGCTTTATTAGTTGTTTTGGTTTGATAAATCACGAATAAGTTTAATAAATTAATTAATATTATTAAATGAAATTATTCATGTAATACGTTATGAAATTTGGAAAAATGTAATTAATTTTGTAATTTTAATTTGAGGTATTTTTATTTTGGTTGTTAAATTATGAACATTTCATTAATTTAACTATTAGTACCTATTGTGACTGTTTTAGGTATTAGAGGAAATGATTGTGTAGATAAATTATAACTATGAGCATGGCTAATTTGTGTATATTGTATAAAATTTTGTTGTGTATTATACTTTTTGTAGTACTTAGATTTTTATAACTTGGAGAATTTTCTTGTAAATATTTTGAAACTTAAATACACGAATAGGGATCTGGAATGTAAGCCCTGGTTTAAGTAATTAGGTGCCAGGGTTTATTATTTCAGGTTTTTATGTATTTATTTTTTATTTTGTCCATACTTCGCAATCTTTCGTTCCCTGTATGAAGGTTCGCTCCCTACAAATGAGTAAGAAAGTTAATTTCCATTAACAAGAAGTAGATAGAATAAGATTTTGTGTGAATAGCTTGCAGAAGAATGAGTAGAGAGTCATGTGAATGCACGCGCCACGGAGGATTGGACTCAGCAGTCTGGCCAGTCAAGAGCGAGTCTACCTGACAGTTGCTGCTGGAGTTTAGTTAGCTTAAACCAGTCCTTTCCTTATCTCTTGGTAGACATTACCGCTTTCCGGGCATGAGTGCGCACAATTGTCGCTTGTGCACCATTTTTACGGTCATCTACCTCGATACAGAGCTAATTTTATTATCTGCTCTGATAAACAGGAAGCAATTAATGCCCTCAAAGCAGTAAGAACTGCGTCTCTGTTACACCTGGCCACAAGGTAATTTGGGCAGAAAGGGAATGAAGTAGATAAATTGGCAAAAAGCAGAAATATGGCTCCTTTTATGCGGCAACAACTACTTTGTTTTCCCCACTGCCTACAGAGGGAGTATTCATTCCATCCACCAACTTGATATAGAGATTTCACGGAAAATACATGTTTTGAGGATCTTGGTATAAAAAAAAATTACTTTTTCTACTACCTATAGTAGAGGAAGTATTGTTTTCCACCCAAAAATTTGATGTCGAGATTTCACCGGAAATATATATTCTGAGGCCTCCTGAATAAAAAAAAAAGCATTTTTAGAAGAAAGTCCGTGGTGTGTGTGTGTGTGTGTGTGTGTGTGTGTGTGTGTGTGTGTGTGTGTGTGTGTGTGTGTGTCTGTGTGTGTGTGTGTGTGTGGACAGCATAACTCAGAAACGAAAAGTTTGTTAAAAACCAAAGTTGGTATTCAAATTTAATATCTCTCAAGAACGCGACAACAAGGTTTTCAAGAAAATCGTTAGAGCCATTTTCAAATTGTTGTTGTTGTTGTAGTGTTTAACGCCCGCTTTTACTACTACGGCACCGCAGGCGGTGACACTGATGACACATGGAATGAAGATGGAGCACCGGTGGAATGAGATGGCGGGGGAAACCGGAGCACCCGGAGAAAACCCGCCCTGACGCCGCTTCGTCCACCACGAATACCACATGCGGGTCCCTGGGATCGAACCCGGGCCGCCTAGGTGGTAGGCGAGCGCGCTAACCACTCGGCCACGGCGCCGCCGCCATTTTCAAGAAAATCAAAATTTTCCATGTAAAGGGTAGTTTAGGGTGAAGCTATTTTCTTCAAAGTCTTCTTGTCGCATCCCTGAAAGACATCAAACTTAAAAACCAACTTTGCTTTTTGTTTTTGAGTTATGCTGTCCACAGACACAGACACAGACACACACACACACACACACACACACACACACACACACACACACACACACACACACGGACCTTTTTAATTTTTTTTTTCTTTTGATTCAGGGGTCTCAAAAGATACATTTCCGGTGAAATCTCGACATGAAATTCTGGGTCGAATACAAAACTTCCCCTAATTACCAGTAGAGAAAGTAAAAATGTAGATCTTGGTGAAATACACAATTTATGTCTAAATAATATTTTGTAGAGTGAACCATTTCGGAGATATTCTTTGTTATTTGTGTGACTTCTGGAGAACTTATGCTTCTGTCAAATGGAACATCGACATTTGAAAGCTTTAAAAGATTTGACTATCGCTCAGTCTAATGTATTCCTATATTCCCCTTGCACCTACAAGAAGATAACCAATACGATAATTTCTATAAATGATTTTTCTTTTAGTTCATTTTTAATAAACTTAGTCATTTTTTAATATTCTTTAGGTCATCAAAATCTGGGTCCCTATTATCAAGATGAAGATCTGTCTGTCGGTTCACAAAAGCATCATGTACCATCACAATTTGTTTGACTGTAGATATGTGAGTGATGCCTGTGCCGTGAAAGGCAGTTAACGAGTGAGCCCAGAGTTACCATAGCGACGGAAAATCTGGAGTGGGATGGAGTATGTGATTGGCTTCTTTCTTGGGTTTCAAATACAGCACAGAGCTTGTGGCCATGTTCATGTCTCTCTCAGTCAAGTTAGCATCAATTTTCTATGTTTACGCTGTGCTTATGTCTTAAATTTCATTGTTAATGGCCCCTAATTCACAAGCAGATAGGATGTGGTTTTATATTCTAATTAATTGGTAAGACATTTAAGTTTGTCAACAACAGAAAACTCTTTGCAATGAGCTCAGGCTTCCTCGAGAGGTAGCCATCCAACTCGAATTACCGTTGCGCTAATTGGTCCTTTAATTGTACAATTTACAACATTATATAAGAAATAAAACTGTTGCTTCCTTTAAGAAACTGGGTTTGTGTTCACAATCTGTAGGGACTTTTGACACTCAGACTGCTAATTCTATACCAAAGCCTTGTATGTGGTAACGTGGAATGTCTCAAGTTTACGGTCATCAATGTATAGATGTTACACAGTCAAATAGTGAAGATCCAAAAAATGTTCCACAGATCATGGTGTTTTTATTTATAATCAGAACCTGCCCTATAGTCAACTACTTAACCCGTTCATGCCTGGTGTGTATTATAAGATACATAGGCTTTTTTCCTATTTGTATTAGTTTTAACTTTTTTCTGCTATATTATTGTTATACTGTCTGTCACCAATTAAAAATACATATTTGAGACTTTTTGAATTGTAAAAAAAATATTTTTTTTTTACAATTTATATTGTAGTGTTTAAGAAAAGAAGCAAAATACATGCAACCGCAGTCAAATGATACCCCGTCATCATCCACGCGTGCCACCATACCGATTATTTTACGTGGGCCCTCCCCGTCCTTTACCACAGGCACATTTGACTGCGGTTTCCGAGACTTTAACTCACGACCTCAGGCTTTGAGTGCATGGCCAGTGCACTACGTGTTGCCTTAACGATCATGACTATTCAAGCCAGCAGGCTGAAGGTCTCCCAGACCGCCTAATCTAAACCGGGTTCGAATTAGAGGAAGAACGGCATAAGTAGCAAAATAATTCAGGCATGAAAGGGTTAACGAATTTAATCTCTCTCTGACCGTAGTATAAACTGTATAAACCCATTAATGGTCTGGTATCCACTAAAGAGCTGTTTGACAGAATATATTTTAATGTCAGTACTGCTAGTTTTAGAAACCGTCAGCTGCGAAAACGTTATCCCATAAACATTCCCCCGTTCTGAGGTTAGGTGCGAAACACAATAAACTTTCAACTAAAATAGAGCTGAATTTTAGCTTACCTTACAACCTGTTTAAGAAACAATTTGGGAATTATTTGCATGTGCTTTGCAGTTGTTTCGCTTATTGTTATCGGCAGAATTGGTATAACATTTACAATTCTAGTATTTTAATATATGTCTCATTTTTAGTTTCTGAATACTTTATTGTATTCTTTTTCTATTACATTGCAATTTGTTTAATTATTGTTTATTCAATTGTATCACTTATTCGTTTGATTAGTACACAGTTTGCAATGTCTTGTCTTTAATAACAGCTTAATATATAGTTTAGTTTTAGTTTCTTTGTTTTGCTTCTTGTATTCTTGTTTTGCGTTTAGCCAGGCTTGCATAAGTAAATTATATGTAGCTAGTGTAATTGGAGCTTTGTTCTGTTGCAGCTCAAATGAATAAATAAAATAAATTACTATTAACACTAGCCTTTTACGTTTCTTGTATTGGTACTGAAGTGAAATCGAGAGTTCAGTTTATTGTGCCCTTGGTGGCTAAATAAGGCATTTTCAGGCCGGCGTGCATAAAAAGATGTTCAAAGGCCATGCTACCTCACATCACCGTGCACCGAGTAAGCACCTAACAATGAGCGCGGCAGAACAAAGAATTTCCATAACGTTCGCGAGACTTCCGGCTGCCGGTTGTTTGTGAAATGTTCGAGAAAAGGTGAATTCCCAGAAAAATCCCTGCTACGTCATTCTCGTCTATAAAATCTTGCGGGACGTTAGAGGAGAGAGCTGTAGTTTTTTTTTTTTTTTTTTTTTGTGACGGAATTGCGAATCTTTAACGAGACAGCTGTTAGCAGTCCATGTGTGTACAGTAGTCTTTGTCTTGAGAGAAACCGACACAGTTTAGGACATTAATGCGCCGCGTCGGAGTTGTTATGAAAAGAAGTTTTAGCGAATGTGATGTCCAGTTTGAGAGAACTGAAAGACAGAAGTGTGTCAAGGTTACGAGAGGACTGAACAGCTGTGAGTTGCGAGATCACGGACTGTTGTAGACTGTGTTAACGACAAAAAAAGAACTGTGTTTTTGTGCTTTGTTTTAGAATAAAAATAAAGTGACAGAAAAAGTAACTGGACTTACTTGTCTTTTGTCACACTGATGTCAGGAATGGGATTTGTCAAAATGTCATTTTGTCACAATATGAAAAGATCCAATGTGTTGTATTCACATTACGAAAGCTTATTCGCCTATCTAATTTTTGTTATTTGATAACTTATTTACACATTTACAGATTTCATTGTAGAAGGACGCAGTAGGCTAAAGAGATGTCTTCATGATGACTGGACCGCTGATCTTTAGGTTAAAACCTGCTTTCTTCTCTAGTTCAGCAGAGGTTGAACGAGCTCTTACGTTTTACTTCGGATGGTGTGTGCGTGTGTTTGTAGTTATTAACGTCCGCGTTTACTACTACGGCACCGCAGGCGGTGGTGACACTGATGATGCATGGAATGAGATGGCGGGGGAAACAGGAGAACCCGGAGGAAACCCGCCCCAACGCCCCTTCGTCCACTACACTTCGGATGCGAAAACTGTACTCTGCAAATATTGTGATAAATATATGTGGGATTTATTATTATTATTATTATTATTATTATTATTATTATTATTATTATTATTATTATTATTATTATTATTATTATTATTATTATTATTATTATTATTATTATTATTATTATTATTATTATTATTATTATTATTATTATTATTATTATTATTATTATTATTATTATTATTATTATTATTATTATTATTATTATTATTATTATTATTATTATTATTATTATTATTATTATTATTATTATTATTATTATTATTATTATTATTATTATTATTATTATTATTATTATTATTATTATTATTATTATTATTATTATTATTATTATTATCATCATCATTATTATTATCATCATCATCATCATTGTGTATTATTAAATTGTGAAATTTGGCGGAATACGAGTAACTTTAATTTTCATTCAAATCAGTGTAATGACGAATTTATATAAATAAAACTGCATTCAAATGTCATGGTTAGATGCTTCATGGCCCTTTAAATTCGACCTAATAGATGGTTTAAATGTTTAAAACTTAATAAAGCTTTAAACAAAGGAAACTTGTGGAATTATTTGGATTTTGCATACATGCAACATATGACTCACTTTTAGTAAGTTAATAATAAAGTATTTAACTTTCTTTGCCATTGACTTTAAAATTTAGAGGCTTAACAAGGTGTTGTAATTGCCTAATTTAGACGCCTAAAACTTAAGTTTTTAGGATCTGTAAATCCGCGGTCTGCTGATGACTTGAAACTCGTCTTTGTATGACCACAAGGCAGAGAAGCAATGGTGACTTACTGTAAATAAAGTAGAAGTATTTGAAAATACAAACCAATAATAAATAATAGCGCAGAAATGGTGAATAGACAAAAATATTTGAGACTATTTCATACATAGAGGCGCGAAATTGTCTCCGGTCATTCTTTTGTTTTGTACAAATTATCACTAGTCACTCTTTTGTTTAGTCAAGAGTGGCGAAGGGTATCATTCTTTTGTTTTGTACAAATTATCACTAGTCACTCCTTTGTTTAGTCGAGAGTCGCCAAAGTGTATCCCATAAATCGCTCAAAAGCAATTGCGCATTACAATCCACTAACAATCAAAATAGCACTCCATTTCAATTGGACAACTCTTTTTGACAATTACTGTTTTAATAATTAATGTATTTTCCAACAGAAACATTATTTGTTGATGTTACATATAAAGTGAGATTTATTTGAGATTATAAGCTAATTTTCTGTTATAACAAGAGAAGATCGAAATACACGCAATTCTTGGGTTTCGTTTTCCCAGTTGGCAGTACTGAGTAAGTCCAGCTATACACTAACCGAATTTAGGTTACTTTTTATAGAATTTAAGATTTTCTGGTCAATTCTTTTTATATAGTATTTAAATTCACATTTTATTTATGAAATAGTCCAGATAAATATCATTCGACGGCCTGACCTGAGATAAACTGTTTTTACGAAGTTTACTTGTTGTAGTAAGAAATTGTGTATCTGTTAATTGTACAAAAGCCATTCAGAATGAACACTTCCACAGAAAATTCGCAAGAAATTCAAGATACACCTACATTTTAGTTGACATGCAAATATCTTAAATATATGGTATTTTAAGAGACACTGGGAGTGAAATTTTGGCCAAAATTGTCAAAAAGTCGAAAATTTCTTTTACCTTAAAATGTTCCTGGAACACCTGTGCATTTGGATCAGCTAACATTTTTCATGTCCCCCACTCCATGTGGTCATTACGGCCCTTTCAAATAGCGCTCTTCCCTTAACGTACACAGGATGCTCCTATATAAAAGCCTGTTTTTCTCAAAACTACATTTCTGCACATTCCAAAAGAAGGTCGCGCCTGAGTTTTGCTTCAAATTCAATGAAAATTTCCAAAACTATTCATAAATAGCAGCTAAACAAAACTATGCTTCAATATTGATGCTATCATTAACATGAATTCCAAAAACCTCTTTTTGTATGAAAAAAATCAATATTTTTTAAGATTAAATTTTCTTTGTTATTAAAAAAATATGTACAGCATAATCAGCAAACGTATTTGAAATATATCTTCACACAATTGTTACCCATGTTTTAGAGTATCAGTTCTGCCAATATAAATGAATTTTGAAAAGTCAATAGACGCGAGCTCTATTTTGAAAATGTGCCTATTAAATCCATAAAATAATTTATATATCATAAACAAATTATCCAATTTTAATGAAATTTGGTTTACCTCCTATTCTCACATAAATACAAACACAGTAAGAATTTCAGAAAAATCTATCAAAAAATGTGGAACTTTCAAATTTCACTCCCAGTGTCCCTTAATAAACATCGTTAGAGACATTTTCAAGAAAATAAATAACTACATAGTAGTTTCGAGTGATATGATTTTTTTTTCAAAATTTCGTATCGTATGTTTATGGTAGGTCTAAACTTAAAGTATGGTATTCAATCGACTTTCGTTGCTGTGTTGCTGTTTACACTTACACACTTTTGTAAAAGTGCTTTTCTTTTTCACGGAAGCTCAAAATGTGTATTTCCAGTAAAATGTCAATATTGCATTTTTGGGTAAATGGTATGTAGTAGAGAAAGTAAGAATTGTTAATTCCACTAGTAGCTTCTTTTGCTAAACCCCTGGAGTGTTTGAAGTTGGTGTATGATAGAAGTGAATGACTTATTGCACACATAGAAAACATACAACTCCTACAATAAGTGATAAATTACAGTATAATTACATGGTTGGCAGAGCTAAATCTTCTATAAACTGGCCATAAACGTATTTTTATTGTGGGATATCGTACTCTGTACTTTCTAACGCCAAGAAAAGGCACCATCCCCATGATAGTGTTTTTTTATCCACTTCCCGTTCTGATGTCATGGCGGAATGTTAAATTTCCTGCACGTATACGCATTAACTATATTAAATCCTCTCATATTGCACACATGGAAAAATATAATATTTTATAGTGAATTTTGCCATTTAAATCTTACCTGTGTGTACACTTTATTTTCACTTTCTCTACTACGTACAGTAAGTAGGGGAAGTATTCTAATTCACCCAAAATTTTCGTGTCCAGATTTAGTCGGAAATATGTTTTGAGGCCCCCTGAATAAAAAAAACAAAAGCATTTTTGGAAAAAGGTTCGTGTGTATGTGGCTGTGAACTCGAAAACGAAAAGTCGGTTAGAAACCAAAGTTGGTGTATAAGTTTAACGTCTTTCAAGGATGCATAACAACATTTTACAGAAAATTCCTCCACTCTAAACTGCCCTTTATATGCAAATTGTTCGTAAATATTGATTTTCTCAAAAACGTCTAACGATTTCAATCAAAATTCCATATGTTTAAGATATTTTTATGGCAAATAAAATGCATGTTTTGAATTTTTTGACTCTACCCCTTTTATCCCTGTTTACTCTTGATGACTTTTGCATAACTGATAAAGCTATAAGAGATAGACCAAATCTTACTATATATAAAATAACAAAAGCCTTTTCTCCAATGATAGGCCGTTATTCACTTTTTATCTCTTGACCGTGCAAATAGAATGGAATTTCAAAGCCTTTATATAGCGACCAGCTATAAAACATTTGACTACAGCTCAAAGTCTAACGTATTCCCTTATTCCCGTTGTACCTACAAGCAAATGTGCAATAAGATTATTTCTGCAGATATTTATCTCAACTAACACGAAGAAGATAGAAGAATAAGAGTTTGTAAGAATGGTTATTACAAGGGGAGAGAAAGGCATGTGAGTACAACACATGCGATTTTTATTTGTTAATATTTAGTTACGAACAAATTACGCAGCAGCTATCAGTTACAAGTTATTGATTTGTTAAGGTCAACAACCAGGCGTGGATAATAATCGATTGGCTCTTTGCCCACAAGGTGTTTACGACCTTGCTAATGGAACCACCATATTCAACAGCTGTTGGTAAATTAATACACTAAACTTTGGATAAGTGTTATTTCTATTACTGGCTATTTTCGGCAGAAAGTAGTGCACAGTATGGTAGTATGGGTTAAGTGCATTGGAGAATTTGGGGAACAGAGCGTTGTTACTCGATGCTTGTGTTTCCAAATTCTCCAATGATGCAATTACTGCACTCGTATACTGTCATAATTCGACACAAAGGTTATGGTTTACCATTTGAGACTCTAGTGTTTCCGAACGTAGCGCTATTAGTTATAGGAAGCGTCAGAAAATAAAGAGGAAATGTTGAGATTACTACAAGCGACTTGTTGCGCTTCAGTTGGTTGATATATAGAAGGTAATTTTCGGCGTGGTGCAGGGATCCATGAACGCAAGGCGCCGGTAACGCCCGGATTGAGTTCGAAGTTGGCGTCACGATGCTGCGGTCTCGCGCATGCGCAACACCCTCGACTCGCACTTTCAATCGGCACTGAAACCTGATCCATGGTCGCTCCCGCTCTGAAGCCATGCGTCGCTTCGTTTGTTTTGTTGCTGAAGATTGACTCGAGCAGTAAAAGGACTGGAAACGTGAATCAGTGTGGATTCACTTAGCTCTCACAACAGTGTTTATTCCAACGTATGTAAGGTTGCCTTCACAACATATATCAGGCATGTATTCTTACGTAGTTTTATTTCCCTATCCGGTACATTTTAATCCAGGCCTTTACTGAAATATTTTCAGCTCACATTTCGTTAGATACAAAGAGACAGTCAAGTGTTTTAGGACTAGACACATTGGTGGCCTTACAGATACCACACTCTTTCCATGACATCACGAAGAAACACCTGAATAGCAGCAGTACTTTCAAATGACCAACTATTAAACAATTCAAACCAATAACTACGGATATCTATAGGAAACGGCTGATGCCAGAAAAGTTGTTTGAAATAAATTGTGGCTTTTAAAGGTATTTATAGTTTTACTTTCTCTACTACGTATAGAAAAGTAGAGGAAGTAGTGTATTCCACAAAAAATTTGATGTCGAGATTTCACCGGAAATATGTTTTGAGGCCCCATGAATCGAAAGAAAAGCATTCTTAGACATAGGTCCGTGTGTATCTGTGTGTGTGTGTGTGTGTGTGTGTGTGTGTGTGTGTGTGTGTGTGTGTGTGTGTGTGTGTGTGTGTCAGTCTCTGGACAGCATAACTCAGAAACGAAAAGTCGGTTAGAAACCAAAGTTGGTATTTAAGTTTAATGTCTTTCAACGATGCGACACGAAGATTTTAAAGTAAATAGCCCCACCCTAAACTACCCTTTACATGGAAAATTTTTCGAATATTTTGATTTTCTTAAAAATGGCTCTAACGAATTTTATTAAAAAGCTATATGTCTAAGATATTTGTATGACAAAGGAAATGTATATTTTGAATTTTCTGGCTATAGCTTTTGTAGTCCTGTTTACTCTGGATGACTCTTGAATAACTAGTAAACCGAAAGATATCGACCAAATCTTACTGTACGAAAAAAAAATTAGATCTTGCTAAAACACACAATTTATGTTTAAATACATTTTTTGTGGAATGAACCATTTCGAAGATATTCCTTGGAAAACTTAAAACTTTCGTAAAATGGAACATCGTTGTTTATATTTAAGATGTTCTCCAGCTTCGAGCCAGGTGTAGCGATGAAGAGCCATTGACGTTTCGGGAGTGTATATCTCTCCCATCATCAGGAATCACGTGTGTGTGTGTCTGTCTGTCTGTGGACAGGATAACTCAAAAACGTTTTCATTTTCTTGAAAATGACTAATAATGATTTTGATTAACATGACATGTTAAAGATATTTTTATGATAAATGAAATGTATATTTAGAATTTTGTGGCTATAGCCTATGTAGTCCTACTCACTCTGGATGACTTTTGAATAACTCCGAAACCGTAAGAAATAAACAAAATCATACAATACAAAAATCTGATGTGTTGCACTCACATGACTTTCTCTACTCTTGTACTAACCATTCTTACAAACTCTTATTCCTATATCTTCTTTCTTGATAGCTGAGACAAACATTTGTACAAATTATCTTATTGCTTATTTCCTTGTAGGTGCAAAGGGAATGTTAGAATATAGTAGGCTTTGTGCGATAGTCAAATGTTTGAGATTCTGTTGTCTTTGCACCCTTGACATATAAAAAACTGAACAGCGATGATCCATTTCACCAAAGTTCTAAGTTTTCCGAAACTCACACACATAACAAGGTATATCTCCGAAATGGTTCACCCTACAAGAAAATTTATTGAGACATGAATTGTGTATTTTAGCAAGATCTACATTTTTGTATAGTATGATTTGGTCTAACGGTTTACCAGTTATGCAAAAGTCATCCAGAGTAAATACGACTACAGGGGCTATAGTCAGAAAATTCAAGATATACATTTCATTTGTCATCAAAATATCTCAAGCATGTGACATTTTAGTCAAAATCGTTAGAGCCATTTTCAAGAAAATAAAAAATTTTAAAAATATTTTCCATGTAAAGGGTGGTTTAGGGTGGGGCTATTTTTTTCAAAATCTTCGTGTCGCATCCTTGAAAGACATTAAACTTAAATACTAACTTTGGCTTTTAACCAACTTTTCGTTTTTGAGTTATGCTGTCCACAGACTGACACACACATGGCCCTTTTTCTAAAAATGCTTCTTTTTTATTCAGGGGGCCTCAAAACATATATTTCCCGTAAATCTCGACATCGAATTTTTGGGTGGAATGCAATACTTCCCCTACTTACCAGTAGAGAAAGTAATAAAAATGTAGACCTCGCTAATGTCCAAATAAATTTTATTTTGTAAAGTGAACCATTTCGGAGATATTCCTATTATTTGTGTCAGTTTCGAAAAACTAAACTTTCGTGAAATGCATAATCGTTGTTAATTTTTTTTGGTTGATTTTTCTTTTTAAATTTTTTTTTTTTTTTTAAATGTTAACCGTGCAAAGAGAACTGAATCTCAAAGCAATAAGATAATTTGTACAAATGTTTATCTCAACTAACACGAAGAAGATATAGGAATAAGAGTTTGTAAGAATGGTTAGTACAAGAGTAGAGAAAGTCATGTGAGTGCAACAGATGTTTGGATTTAGTGATCTTCAAAACATGTACATATTTCCAGTAAGTGTGTAACATTGGAACTTTGAGTGGAAGGTTCCCCTACTTTAGCTGAGCAGTGGGGAAGTAAAAAGATGGCAAACAATGCAGGAATGGAAAGCACGGAGGTTTCTCTGTCTCTCCCTCTCTCTCTCTTTACGGAAGCTTTCACCCTGGTAACCTGTTGCACAGATGTCCATCTGTTACAGATTTCAAGATTAATTGCCACACTCTAGCAAAGGCAGGACATTGACCAATAATTGCGTGCCAGTACCGCCCGCCCGTCCCACCGCATGGTTTTGTAAGCTCCCGCGCCTCACCACCATGCTTTTAAAAGGATTGGCGACTCAAACACTGACGCACGAATTAAGTCACTCATCTACTTAATCCGCAACACGCGAGCGAACTGCTTGCGTCAGTTTTAACTCACCGTTATTTTACAGCTTATGGCAGGCGTGTCAAACAGCACTCGCTAAGTGTGAAAATATTCCCCTATTTCCCCTCCCTTCAAATCGGAAAACGAGAAAAACAAAGCGAAAACCGGTTCTACTGGCGCGTGCTACTGCAGTTAAGGAGGGATGGACTCCTCTCTTCACACCCTCGGAGTGATGTTTGACAGGCCTGGCTTATGGGAATACGGAATTGAAATGTGGAGGTTAGAGTTATAAGTCTAGGGCCCGGATTTTTGGGTTCTTAAGGTACACATACCTATACGTTTGAAATGCCACTTTTGGACCAAAATTTTCTTTTCGTTTCTTTTTTTTGCATTATTTATTAGCTCTGTTCTTATGCTTTCAAATGATATATCATTTATTTGAATCTGATGCGTAGTTTAGTATTTAGAAGGATTTAAAGGGAACCATGTGATGCTGTTAAACTAAAAGGGGGCGTGGCATCGAGTGCTTTTTTTTTAGGTTTCTTCTTGTATTTTGGCTAATATTCCAAAAGTTATAAATCTGTTGTCAAATCTGACCAGTTGATTCATATAAGCATAAACCAGGAATACCACTGAAAATACTTCAGGCGTGCAAGCCTGTGTATGGAAGACATTGTGATCTAAATATGCTATCCAAATGCCTACATGGACTAACACAGAATGCCAATGAGTCATTTAATGGGATGATTCGGTGAAGATGTAGGAAAGAAACCTATTTAGGTCTAGAAACCCTAAAACTGGGGATAATGGATGCTATATCGTATTTTAACTGTGATAACACCGTGGAAGCAGAGATCCTGCACAGGATGAAAATTGTACCAGGCAAGTACACAATGTCAGGAGTTCTGAAATCAGATGAGGCACGGCTATGTCACAGTATAAAGAGCACCACCCCAGAACAAAAGCAGCGTAGAAGATAACTTAGAGGCCTGAGGAAGCTCAAGGAAGATAGAAATATTGAGGAAGAGGTCCTACTTATGTAGCAGGGATGTTCTAGCTGTTTAAATTTGAGTACAGAACTGCAGTTATACCATAAAATGTACTTCCTCGTTTTCTCAAAAATAAAAATATGTACATTTTGTGACATTCAGAATAAAAAATGACATGCTAAAAATAAAGAGAACCACTAACTTTATATACCAAATTAATTATAATAAAACAAGGAATGTTAGGAAGCAGAATGGTTGAGCTAAATGTTCTGAGAAAAAAATTATGTTCAGTTGTAAAAAAAAGTATAATTAAAATAATGGCAATTTTGCAATAAAAATCACAAATATTTGATAAGTTAATGGAAGTTAGCAATTGTGCTTCACAACATTTTGCATGTAATTAGAAACATTTCGGTAAAAGAATCACGATGATTGGTTAAAAATTGTGTTTGCTATGAGGTTTACAAGAAATTTGCTTGTTTTACACAAAAAATACATTTTACAATGATGTAAAATCCAAATTTAAATTTTGAGCACCATAAAAAATATATTTGACTGAAAGATCAACGGGGCAAAAAATTACTGTGTTTCACAAAAAACTGGATTTTTTGTCCAAACGTATATGTGTACCTTAAAATTAAATTTTTAGTTATTTTTGTATCTTAAAAAAGTTTTTTTTTTTTTTTTTTTTTTTTTTTTAGTTCTTTAACCTCCTGAAATAGCTTTTATATAATTATTGTTTATTAATTTTATTATTAATTGTCCTCTTTTTTATAGCAATGTTGCTGATATGTCCTTTAGATCCTTTGTACTGTTCAAAATGCCATTTTTGGCCAAAGGGAACCAGGAAAATATGTAAATAAAATTATAGTTTATTCGCTATGTGCATTATAACAGGTGTTTAATCCTTACCTGCATTCCAGCATTCGAGAACAGGTCGTACAGGTTCTCCTGTATGGTATGTTTATCTGCACAGCACCTAGCCACTTAATGCGACTTTATCTGTGCAGTATAGGTGTTCATGTATGTTCAAACTTTTGTGTCTGTGGGCATGGTTTCTTTCGCTTTTGGCAGATTTGGCAACATATTACTTTGCCATTTGTGGTGAAGTTCGGATCGTTACCTATCCACTGACGAACCTTCGAGATTAGCCTACTTTAGGCATGACACTGGCTCCTTAAATTACCTGCCTAATCTAAAGAAAATTGACTTCTAACGATGTAATAATTATATGCATTAACAATACACGATAGTCGACTGAACACAACGGATACTGTTTTTAAACTGATTGGTTTGAGTTTATGGCGGGTTCTGCTAATGCCCCTTTCCCCTCGACAACAATCCCCGCATTCCTTGCTTGCAACAATACAGAGCTTGGTCCCACACACCTAAATACAAATCAGTTGCCTTTTGCATTGTTTTCATTACTCTTCTAAGCACACATAAGCGAAAAGACGTAGCAAAGATGTAACAGTCAAAGTCCATTCATAATTTCACAAATATTTCATTTTCCCATTTTAAAATAAAGTTTTTTTTTTAATTTTAAAATAAATAGGAGAATTAGCCTCTTTTAGGTTTTAAAGTCTCATTTAGCCATTTTTAGGTTTTATAATATTCAAGTATTTGACTTCGATGATCATGAAACAAATTAAACCACTGCAGTTAACTATCAAGGAATAAAATAGTTAAAAAACTAAGAATCCGGGCCCTAGTCATGACTCACTTGATCCATGTTTAAATAGGCGACAAACTTCCTGGTTTATCTCAAGTCTCATGTTACTTTGGGTCTCGTGAGTTTTGTTCCATCACTTTTTCGACCAATCAGTGATCGGCAGTTCCCTCATAGTCGATAGTCAAATCTTTTAAAGCTTTGGGATCCCGTTCTCTTTGCACGCTGCACGTATAAAAAACTGAAAATATATATAAAATAGTCTCTCGGCTTCGTTTACTGCGCTGACAAGCCTACGGTCTCACTTCGCCTCATCCCTTCCCTTTTGGGGATGGTAGCGCGCAATAGATCCATGTTGGGGTCGCGGTGGATCAAGGTGTCCCCGTCCGTTACACGCACACACACCAGTTTCCCAGTCCTGATCACGATTAACATGGAGTAGATGGAATAGTTTCTACAAGAGTAAATAAGCGGAGGACCCGGGTTCGATTCCCAGTACCGGCGTGGAGGCTTTCTTCCGCTGGGAGGCCTGGTCCGAGGTGCACTCAGCCTATTTAGGTCCCTGAGTTGCCAATTGAGGTGCCACTTAATTGAAAAGCAGCGACCCCTGGTCGAGAAGACCGCATAACCGACCGGTAGGGACCAGGGCCATGACCACGTCCCACCTCCAGTACTGCACCCCACACATGACGCCTATGGTGGGCTGACGCAGCGGTCGGGCGGCATGTTTCAGCCCGGATGTGCTGTTTTGCCACGGGGTTAAAGGTTACAAGAGTAAGTAGAGAGATGCGAGTTTACAACTTCAGATTTTTCTTAAAAATCTTGACCTATCATGTGGTCTTCCGTGCTAACATACAAGCCTCTGTTTCCCGAAGTCGCAGGTTCAAACCCGGCGGGGGGGATGGACTTTTTCGGAGGTAAAATCCTTAGTAATGCTTCCTTCGGAAAGGAAGTAATTCGGTGGTTCTAGGTGATATATTTACGGCCCGTAAAGAAACCTCAAGCCCGATAAAGAGGCCTATAAGTTTAATTATGCGATCTTTCACGCCCAATATCTATAGAATGGGACGCTGTTAAAGAGCGTCCACAAATAAAACAATTCAATTGTTTCACCCGCCGCCCTTAAAAAACAGTTGTATGATTTGACATTTATGACTCGTTTTAAAGTTCTGCTTTATACATAAACACACGGACCTCATTCTAACGAGACAGAAGTTCGCCAACGGCGATGAAAATGTACCAACATTTGGAAAGGTTTAAAAACTGTGTAATAAAAGCAATTTTACGTTGGCGGTGGTAATTTAACACCAATAATTTTAATGTTAGACAATAATGTAATAAAAACATTAGATTTAAGCTTGACGCCTGCAGCAGTTTCAGTTGTTTTACACACGGTAAACATACATATACACGTTTGTTGAATATTGCTGGAAGGTTCCCAAAGGTTTTAAAACGTCTGCCAATGCCGGGATCAATCTCACATAGCTTAGTGGATTAATAGGTTTCCTCTTTTGTTAGTAGCATAGAGGACATATTTATTATCAATATTTCGTGGTAATTGCTGATGCTTCTGGACACAGTCTGCTATAAGAGATTTCCCAAGATTGTATTTTAGTAAAAATCATTTGATGCTGCTTATCAAGAACCGAACTTCATATAAAATCTGATGTGTTGCACTCGCATGACTTTCTCCACGCACTCTTGGAAAAAACTATTCTTATTCCTCTATCTACGCCATGTTAATCGAGATAAACATTTACAGAAATTATCTGATTACTAATTTTCTTGTAGGTGCAAGGGGAATGTGGGAATACAGTAGACTTCAAAGTGACACTCAAATATTTTAAAGCTAGCCGCTATGCGTTGGCTTTAAAATTTAATTCTCTTTGCATGGCCAAGGGATAAAAAATGAATAACGACCCCGCATTCGAGAAAGGTATAAGTATTGCAAAATACAGACAAATAACAAGGAAAATCTCATCTGATGTGTTGCAGTCACATAACTTTCTCTACTCTTGTACTAACCATTCTTATGAACTCATTCCTTTATCTTCTTCGTATTAGTTGAGATAAACTGTTGCAGAAATTATCTTGTTTGCTTATTTCCTTGTAGGTACAACAGGAATGTAGGAATATAGTAGGTCTTGAGCGATAGTCAAATCTTATAAAGCTTTGAGATTCCGTTCTCTTTGTACGCTTAACATATAAAAAAATTAACAACTATGTTCCATTTCACGAAAGTTTCAAGTTTTCCGAAACTCACACACATAACAAAGAATATCTCCGAAATGGTTCACCCTACAAGAAAATTATTGAGACATAAACTGTGTATTTTAGCAAGATCTACATTTTCTGCATAGTATGATTTGGTCTATCTCTAACGGTTTACCAGTTATGCAAAAGTCGTCCAGAGTAAATACGACTACAGGGGCTATAGCCAGAAAATTCAAGATATGCATTTCATTTGTCATAAAAATATCTCAAACTTATGGCATTTTAATCAAAATCGTTAGAGCCATTTTCAAGAAAATCAAAATTTTCGAAAAATCTTCCATTTAAAGGGTAGTTTAGGGTGGGGCTATTTTCTTCAAAATCTTCGTGTCGCATCCTTAAAAGACTTTAAACTTAAATACCAAGTTTGGTTTTTATCCGACTTTTCGTTTTTGAGTTATGCTGTCCACAGACTGACAGACTGACACACAAACACACGGACCTTTTTCTAAAAATTCTTTTTTTTGGATTCAGGGGTCCTCAAAACATATTTTTCCGGTGAAATCTTGACATCGAATTTTTGGGTGGAATACAATACTTCCCCTACTTGCCAGTAGAGAAAGTTAAAAGAGAGAGAGAGAGAGAGAGAGAGAGAGAGAGAGAGAGAGAGAGAGAGAGAAATCATTCGGACATAACTTGTGTGTTTTAACGAGATCTCCATTTTTTGTATAGTAAGATTTGGTCTATCTCTTACGGTTTACCAGTTATACAAAAGTCATCAGGAGTAAATAGGATCATATTGACTATAGCCAGGAAATTCAAGATACAGATTTCATTTGCCACAAACATATCTTAAATATATGGCATTTTAATCAAAATCGTTAGAGCCATTTTTGAAAAAATCAAAAATTTCAATAAATTTTAAATGTAAAGAGTAGTTTAGGGTGCTGGAATTTTCTTCAAAATCTTCACGTCTCATCCTTGCAAAATATTAAACTTAAATACCAAATTTGGCTTTCAACCGACATTTCTTTTGAGTTATGCTGTTCACAGACGCATACACATACATACGCACACACGGAAACTTTTTCTAAAAGTGCGGTTTATATATTCGGGGGGCCTCTAAACATACAGTCATGGAAATAGGTATTCAGATAGTGCTACAATTAAAATTGATTATTGATGTATCCACATTAAATTAAATAAAAGGCTAACATTTTGACTAGAAGGCTACACCATTAAACAGAACGTATAATGGTAACATAGCTTTGAGTATTGCATAAACGTGCTTCAAATTAAATTATTTGGTTGTTTAACGACGCTGTCAATTGGTAGCATCACATCAGCGTCGCCGGTGTGCTTCAAGAAAATTAGCAATGCTCCAATTATGGTGCTATTTGACACTGAAAAAAAGTATTCATACACGACTAGAAATATAAATATAGAAATCACTAACAAGCTGTTAGCACGGTTTATATGACAAGCTGCACCTCTTTGTGCTGCTTCTGATGTGTGTTGAATGTCGGGCAACAGAAAAATGGGTCACAAAAATAAACAACGTAATGGAAAGGCAAATAGTTATCTTCGAAATTCAAAAGGGAAAACCATTTTTAGAAATTGCTGACATTGGAAGAAGCCAGGCAACTGTGCAGAGATTAATAATGAAACAAAAGTTGACTACACAAGCTAATGCAAAGAGAAAAAGATATCTTAATGAGAATGGTAAAAACAAATCTTAAATTGACATATTTTAAATTGTCTGCACCTGTTAATGATCAATTGGGGAAGGAAACCACAACAAGGGCTGTTTACTATATTCTAAATGGCACAGATTATGGAACTAGAGTACCTAGAAGAAAACCATACATCAGCAAGAAGAAGAAGAAGAAGAAGAAGAAGAAGAAAATGAGACTTGAATTTGCTCGAGGCATACAAGCAAGATTACAAGTTGCCGCGACAAAGTAATGTTCACAAACGTAACATATTTGTAAATGATAGCAGAATCTTGATGTGGAGAAGACGAACCAAATACTGAGTTTGAGCCCAAACCACCCTAGCATGGTAGTAGAGGAATTCTAGTATGGAGATGTAGGGTACCTCTGGTGTTGGGCAGCTTCCTTTTGTATCTGCAAAAAGTGTTGATATCTTGCATTTAGACCCAGATTACTGCCACAAATAAGACCACCATAACCATATAACCAGAATTATGTGGTTGTTATACCACACTTTATGCGTCCTCAAGTTTCCAGCACAGAGCACAGACCTTAACACAATTGAACATCCTTTTAGTACATTTGAAATAATGGCCAGAAAACATGAAATGTGCAGTAAGACGGCTCTGGAACAATATCTCCAGCAAGAATAGTAAAATATTACGTCAGAGACTCAAAGACTACCAAAAAGTTGCTTCATTCCATGCCAAAGAGGTTAATGAAGTGATACATAGAAGAGGAATGCCTACAAAATATTAACATTGCTATTATATTTATGTAAATTGTCATTTTCTCCCATTCCGTGAAGCCTGCTGGTACTACATTTTTATTTACTTTTTACAGAAGACTTATTTAGTTATTCCTTTTACACATACTGAGGAAATCCCATACCACTAGTTTATCAAATAACATCTCTGGCTTTGGTCTTTAGTTCTAATAAAGTTATTGTACACAAACAAAAGATTTCGCTAAAACATACAATTTATGACCAAATAAACATTTTTGTAGAGTGAACCATTGCGGAGATATTCCTTGTTATTTGTGTGAGTTTTTGAAGAACGTATACTTCTGTCAAATGGAGCATCGTTATTTATTTTGTTATAGGTTTACCGTGCAAAGAGAACGTAATCTGAAAGCTTTAAAAGATTTGATATCGCTGTCTACTGTATTCCCATACTCCCCTTGTACCTACAAGGAAATAAGGAATAAATAAGATAATTTCTGGAAATGTTTATCTCAACTAACACGAAGATATGGGAATAAGAGTGTATAAGAATCGTTAGTGCAAGAGTAGAGAAAGTCATGTGAGTGCAACACGTCAGAATTGTCCCACAGAAAGTGGTAGAGCTGAATGGGAATATAAACAATACATTTAATACCATCTGTTCTCATTTTATAGGCAATAAGTACTTGCTATAAAATGTCACGTGCGATAAACAAGTGTGCAACTGTTCCATAATTGCATCCTCCATCTTACCTGACAAGGAAGACCTTCCCCCAAATGTGCACACTTCTGCCATGACAACCACACTTCAATGAACATGCTATTCCTGCACCAGTCACATGGGCAGCTTCACTTGATAACAGAACTGCCTACTGAGTGTACGTCTGTTGTGAATCTACTGAGCAAAAGTCGATAAAGGCAGATATTACAGTTTGCATCTTCACGTCATAGTCCGAAGTCCATGCACCATAATTAGGTACCTTATCGCCTGACAAGCCAGCACGGTTGAGAGAACATACCGGCTGCATTCCAGGGGAAAGGTCATGTCATGATTTCACTCAACGTTACTCAGTCTAAACAAATGTCAGGAGTTCCTCACCGAGTCCATATGGAACCAACCAACAAGTGGGTTCAAATCTCCTTATGTCAAGATTCTTTCGGAGTTTTCTCGTAAGGGACACTGGGAGTGAAATTTGAAAGTTCCACATTTTTTGATAGATTTTTCTGAAATTTTTACTGTGTTTGTATTTATATGAGAATAGGAGGTACACCAAATTTCATTAAAATTGGATAATTCATTTAGGATATATAAATTATTTTATGAATTTAATAAGCACATTTTCAAAATAGAGCTCGCGTCTATTGACTTTTCAAAATTCATTTATATTGGCAGAACTGGTACTCTGAAACATGGGTAACAATTGTATGAAGAGATATTTCAAATACGTTTGCTGATTATGCTGTACATATTTTTTTAATAACAAAGAAAATTTAATCTTAAAAATTAGATTTTTTTTCATACAAAAAAAATGTTTTTGGAATTCATGTTAATGATAAAATCAATATTGAAACAGTTTTGTTTAGCTGCTATTTATGAATAATTTTGGAAATTTTCATTGAATTTGAAGCAAAATTCAGGCGCTACCTTCTTTTGGAATGTGCAGAAATGTAGTTTTGAGAAAAACAGGCTTTTATATAGGAGCATCCTGTGTACGTTAAGGGAAGAGCGCTGGGCCGTAATGGCCACATGGAGTGGGGGATATGAAAAATGTTAGCTGATCCAAATGCACAGGTGTTCCAGGAACATTTTAAGGTAAAAAAACAATTTTCGACTTTTTGACAATTTTGACCAAAATTTCTCTCCCAGTGTCCCTTAACCTCAGTTAACTTTAAATGGCGACCTCTTATTGGCATACATATTAAAGTGTTATTCAAAGAAGGTGATGAGCCTTTTTGTGTAACTAGGAGAATTGATCTGAAACATACATCCGATGAAAAAACTGTCTTATCCTTCAATTACTTAAAGAAAAGAACTTTAAGCATGTTTCAAACATTTTCATTATTCCTTAAACAATTGTATGTTAACAATTCAAGGTTTTTCCTTTTGTCCTTATGTTTTTGTTTTGTATTTCACTACTATTTTGGACTGGCAGAACCAAAAACTGTGCTCAGGTCATTGCGATAAAATGCAGAGGTTCCTTTGAGTATCCTCTGTTTTACTCTCTGTCCCTCTTTCTCTTCTCCCACCAATTCTACCTTTCCCTCTCCCAATATCCTGCTTGTCCCCCTTTCTTTCACTTTCACCCCATTTCCCTTTCCATTCTAACTTCTATTCCCTCACTCTCTCCTTTTCGTTACTCTCTCCATCTCTCTGTGCAACGCACATATAATATGCTTTAAAAACTGGCAACAAAACTACTTTTAGTAAATAGAGGAAGTATTCATTGCATTCCACTCAAAATTTCGATACGGAGATTTCATGATAATTAACCTGTTAAGAAGCTCTCTGGTTATAAAAATATTTACAGTGTGTGTGTGTGTGTGTGTGTGTGTGTGTGTGTGTGTGCTTATATGTCTGTAAAGAGCATAACTCAAAAACGAGAAGTCGAACTTTGTATGCAAGTGTAGGAAGTTCCAAAGATGTGGCAAGAAAAGCTTCAAGAAAAACCTCGCCACCTCAACTACTATTTACATGGAAAAATATTCATAATTTTGGATGTTATGAAGAATGACTAACGATGTTGATTGAAATACATGCTTTAAGATATTTGCATGACAAGCAAAATGTATACTTCGAATTTTCTGATTAAACCACCGTAAATATAATATTCATACATATTGGCCAAACAATGCAGGTTCGTTTTCATTTGTTTCTGTTTCCACTCCACGATTACTGTGATATACATTTTGTTGAATGAACCATTAATGTTATCAGCACTGCTATAGGAAGTTGTAAATTCAAGTCATGGTTATATCACTAAATGTTAGGATGCAGCTGGTGCAATACTGTTATCAAAGAAACAGGAGTTTTTCTCAAGGTCTGAGAAAATTTAGAATCTTTAATCATTTAAGAGCAGGCCCATGTTCCATTCGTAATTATAGGACTTTAATCAGGAGGTCTGAGGAAACTGTGTTGCATGTAAGAAGAAATCTGGGAGACCAAAATGTGATCAATGATGTTATTGTTGCCGAGGTGCTTAATGCAAATAATGGAATAAGTAGAAATAATTATGGAATTATGGTAGCTGCAATCTTGCAATTTCCGATTATTGTTCTATTTGTTCTTCTGTTACTCCTGTGTACTTCGTCCATTAACGCTATGGGCTTAGGTTATCCCCCTGAGTCACCCCTATTTCCATTTTAAATATTTCGGATTTCCTTTCAGTCTAACCACTCCTACTTGTTCATACATTGCTTTAATCAGCTCCTGGAGTTCTGAATTAACTCATAGTTTCCTTAATGCTTTCCATATATTTTACCTAGGTACATTGTCAAAAGCTGCCTTCAAGTCCAGCAATGCTAAATTAATTGCCTTCCCTCTTGGCGTCACTTTTTCACGTATGGTTCTTAGTGTGAAGGTCCAATCCTGCGTTTGCCTTCATGGTCTAAATGCCTCCTGTTCCTATTCTAGTTTCTCTTCTGTCTGCCTTCTCGATCTCATTTCTAACATTCTGGTAAACATTTTAGTAAATATTTTAGAAGTATCGACGTAAGACATGTTGCGCTGCAGTTACAGCACTTAGCCGAATCTCCTTTCTTATATAAGTTTAGGAATACATTACTAAAATTTCATTCAATCTGGAACATTTCCCTGAGAAGATTGTCTTGTAAGTACAATTGCTTCCATAAGAGGGGATGTTTGGAAACAGAATCTCATGTGGCTCTATAACTGTGAATGCGATCTCTTAACATGATACAGCAGGCTATGGAAGATGGTCTTTGCTTTGTTCAAGAAATTGTGAACTTAGCTCTTCAACGTAATGTTCTCCGCGCCATCCACAGAAAAAGGACTTGGGATCTCAAGCAAAACGATAATGCTAGACCTCAAGTCGCTCGTCTTACTTTTAAGTGTCATCACCAAAATAGGCTTCCAAGCCTTATCTCGTGTCTCTTTAATCTCAATCTACCATTGAGGAACTATTTTCATTTTAGGATCCCTTGGCTGGACGTTGGGTTTAAGGACATAGATTGTCAGGTGTGCTTGTTTGGTTGTGAAGCCAATTTAAAAGTTTCTTTGTTGCAATATCCAAGAGCTCTGCTTGTCAAAGAATTATATACATATGAAATTGAGTATTTTGATACACCATAATAAAAAAAGTCTGATGTGTTGCACTCACATGACTTTCTCTACTCTTGTACTAACCATTCTTCCAAACTCTTATTCCTATATCTTCTTCGTATTAGTTAAGATAAACATTTGTACAACTTATCTAATTGCTAATTTCCTTGTAGATACAAGGGGGAATACAGTAGGCTTTGTGCGATAGTCAAATGTTTTAAAGCTTTGAGATTCTGTTGTCTTTGCACACTTAACATATAAAATAATGAACAACGATGACCCATTTCACGAAAGTTGTAAGTTTTCCGAAACTCACACACATAACAAGGAATATCTCCGAAATGGTTCACCCTACAAGAAAATTTATTGAGGCATAAATTGTGTATTTTAACAAGATCTACATTTTTGTATAGTATGATTTGGTCTATCTCTAATGGTTTACCAGTTATGCAAAAGTCGTCCAGAGTAAATACGACTACAGGGGCTATAGCCAGAAAATTCAAGATATACATTTCATTTTTCATAAAAATATCTCAAATATATGACATTTTAATCAAAATCGTTAGAGCCATTTTCAAGAAAATCAAAATTTTCGAAGAATTGTCAATGTAAAGGGTAGTTTAGGGTGGAGCTATTTTCTTCAAAATTTTCGTGTTGCCTGCTTGAAATACATTAAACTTAAATACCAACTTTGGTTTTTAACCGACTTTTCGTTTTTGAGTTATGCTGTCCACAGACTGACAGACTGACACAGACACACACACGGACCTTTTTCTAAAAATGCTTTTTTTTGGATTCAGGAGGCCTCAAAACGTATATTTCCGGTGAAATCTCGACATCGAATTTTTGGGTGGAATACAATACTTCCCCTACTTACCAGTAGAGAAAGTAATAAAAACAGAATACGCTCTGTTACCTCACATGACTTTCTCCAAGCATTCTTCAGTAAATTATTCTTACAAAAGCTTATTCGTTTATGTGTTTCATGTTAATCGAGATGAATATTTGCAGAAATGATTTTATTACACCTTGTTGTATGCATAAAAGGGATATAGTAGGTATAAGCGAGTCAAATATTTTCAAAGCCATCCACAGTGACATAATATCCGATTTGAACCTCGGATCTACCGTTTCTCTGATTTGAGATTCCTTTGTGGTCTACCGGGAAAAAAGTACGAATCCGTTGGGGAATTTAATGTCATACTGGCAAGTTGGCCATGGTAGCTTAGTGGTTAGAGCAGCAACGCATGAAGCGGTAGGTACGTGGTTCAAATCCTGGCTATAGCAATGAATTTTTCAGTCCTAATTTCACCTCTTAAACATTGCCCACACATGGCTTGTGTGTTTAAAACACCAGCAATAAGTTTGTTGGCATAAAAATACCAATTCCTATCTAAAGGGACATGAAGTACTTACAATTTGTAAATCGCCCTTGGGGTATTTGTCTCTGATCTAAGATATCCTTGTGGTCCACCGGGAAGAAAGTACAAATCGGTTGGGGAATTTAATGCCATACTGGCAAGTTGGCCATGGTAGCTTAGTGGTTAGAGCAGCCACGCGTGAAGCGGTAGATCCGTGGTTCAAATCCCCGCTATGACAGTTTTTTATTCCTGATTCCACCTCTTATACTAAGCGTTGCCGGTGTGGTTTTTTTTTTTTTTTTTTTTTTTTTTTTTTTTTTTTTTTTTTTTTTTTTTGACGCCCGGGATATATAATAATACCATTATTGTAGATCAGAAAATTCAATTATGTGTTATATTCATATGCTGAAAACTTCAGCTCTCTCTCTCTCTCACACTTTCTGAGTCTCTTTGTTCAGACTACCTTGCCCGCTTAATCAAAATCATTAGGTAAGTCCATTTTAGAAAATAAAAGATAACGCAAAATGTTCCATTTAATGGATAGTTTGGTTTGTGGGGATTTTCTTAAATATATTCGTGACGCATATGTGGAAGATGTAGACCATGTTTTAAAACATCTGCTTGTCATTTTCTTCTGAATATGTGTCCAATGTATTTACTTTTGCAGAATCGGCTTAGTTTGCTCCTATTTGGAACTGAACCCGAGATTTCCATTACAGACAGATAAACTACCACTTTCACCACGGAGACAGGCAGTTATTGCGCAATCTGAGATCAATTACGGGAAAGAGATGAGACATTTATATAACTCTACAGTCCACAGCATCGGAGAACATATCTGTGGCTCAAATCCAGGTTTTAATAAAAACACGCTGATGGTGTAGCTGTTTTGAACGAGTGCATTCAAACTAATAAACAACAAAATCTGATGTACTACGTCGGTCTGGGTGGCTCAGTTGGTCAGATGCTGGCCCATTGATCCCAGGGTCGCGGTTTCAAACCCGACCCAGAACGATGGTTTTTAAGTGCGCTTAAAAGTGGCAGTAGATATATTGTCATGTAAAATAAGTACTGCAGGACGAAATTCTGACAAACCGGCGGCGCTGATATGATCCTGGCAATTGACAGCGTCGTTAACAAAATAATTTCTGATGTGTTACATTCCCATGGCTTTCTCTCCCATTCAACAAAATATTCTTACAAAGGCCTATTCTTTCGTCTACTTCAATCGTGGTGAACGTGCATAGAAATGGCTTTATTACACCATTACGGGAATAGAAGTTTCAAATAAGCTTAAGAGAGTTTAGTATTTTAAGAGCTGGCCTTGAATATCAAAATTAAAATGAGTGTTATTTATGGACACTACAACTGCTGTGGTTCTTAGCATCCCATACTATAGGTAGGTATATTGGGCGTGAAAGACAGTTTAATTTTGCTCAGAGGCCTCTTATCAGGCTTGAGGTTCCCTTACGTTGCATTTATTGCTACTACGCGGAACCACCGACTTTACTTCCCTTCTGAAGGAAGTCATGTTAAGGATTTTTACGCCCGAAAAAAAGTTGGGAACCAGAGACCTGCGCTCCTGTGGTGTAGCTCCTATCTGTCTCCTCTCACCTCACTCCTCCCTTCGGGGCACAGGAACAAAAGATCTGTAAAGTAGAAGACCCGAAATCCCCCTCCGCGTCTGTTCTACTCCTACCACGGTTTATAGTTCGGCCGAAAGTCGGCTTTCCAGTTACTTATAAAGTGACCGCTTTATTTATGTCAAGTTACCGCAAATCTAGAGCCAATAAGGCCAAACTGGAAACTGGAATGATTAAAGAGGACTTCAAGGACTATACCCCGAAAAATCAAGATATGCATTTCATTTGTTATGAAAATATATTAAACATATGCTATTTTAAACACAATGTTTAGAGCATTGACTACATCAACATTTTCAAATCATCTTCTATGTAAAGAGCATTTTGAGGCGGCGGAATTCCTACTTGAAAAACAACTTAAATACAGACATCAACCGTTCTCTAAAAATATTTTTAAATCAAGACCTCAAAACGAGCATTTTCAATGAAGCCTCGGTTGCCAGGAGAAACAATTAAGTTACGACAGCACTACAGGCATATGAAATCATTTGTGCACTGTTCAAGCTTTTTCATATTCTTTCAGTTGTGATATGTTCCTGAAGAGGGCAGTTTTATTAATAGATTTCGAAATGTTACACAATGAGAGGGAGAGGGGAATTGTGAGAGGATCCGAAGGGGAGAGAATGACAGGAGAAGGTGGGAGGATGTGGATTGAAGAGGAGGAGAGAAGGCAGGGAGTATTTCACAGAGAGGGGAGGGGGTTATGAATTTCCGCTTTTCTAGATTTGAATTAGACACCTGTTTCTGATATATGCAACAGAAGAGAACCTTGGATCCCAGCAATCTGAATTAAAAACACTGATGTGTTACACTCACATGACTTTCTCTACTCTTGTACTAAACATTCTTACAAACTCTTATTCCTATATCTTCTTCGTGTTAGTTGAGATAAACATTTGTACACATTATCTTATTGTTCAATTTCTTATGTACAAGGGGAATATGGGAATACAGTAGTCTTTGAGCGATAGTCAAATGTTTTAAAGCTTTACGATTCCATTCTCTTTGCATGGCTAAGATAGAGAAAATGAATAACGACCTTCCATTTGTGGAAAGTATAAATATTTCAAAACTCACACAAATAACAAGGAATATCTCTGAAATGGTTCACTGTTTAAAGCAAATTCATTTGGACATAAATTGTATGTTTTAACGAGATCTACATTTTTTGTATAGTATGATTTGGTCTATCTCTAACGCTTTACCAGTTATGCAAACGTCAGCAAAAGTAAATAGCACTACATGGGCTATAGACAAAAAATTCAAAATATACATTTCATTTGTCGTAAAAATATCTTAAACATGGCATTTTAATCAAAATCGTTAGAGCCATTTTCGAGAAAATCAAAATGCTCGAAAAATGTTCCATGTAAAGGGTAGTATAGGGTGGCGGAATTTTTAGTTTCTCTACTGGTAAGTAGGGGAAGTATTGTATTCCACCCAAAAGCTCGATGTCGAGATTTCACCGGGAATATATGTTTTGAGGCCCCCTGAATCCAAAAAAAGCATTTTTAGAAAAAGGTGCGTGTGTTTGTCTGTGTCAGTCAGTCTGTGTGTCAGTCTGTCAGTCTGTGTGTCAGTCTGTGGACAGAATAACTCAAAAATGAAAAGTCGGTTATAAACCAAAGTTGGTATTTAAGTTTAATGTCTTTCAAGAATGCGACACAAAGATTTTGAAGAAAATAGCCCCACCCTAAACTACCCTTTACATGGAAAATTTTTCGAAAATTTTGATCTTACTCAAAATGACTCCGATTTTGATTAAAATTTAGTATGTTTGAGATATTTTTATGAAATGTATATCTTGAATTTTCTGGTTATAGCCCCTGTAGTATTTACTTTGGACGACTTTTGCATAACTGGTAAACCGTTAGAGATAGACAAAATCTTACTATACAAAAATGTAGATCGTGCTAAAATACACAATTTATGTCTCAATAAATTTTATTGTAGGGTGAACCATTTCGGAGATATTCCTTGTTATGTGTGTGAGTTTCCGAAAACTTAGAACTTTCGTGAAATGGATCATCGTTGTTCATTTTTTATATGTTAAGTGTGCAAAGACAGAATCTCAAACATTTGACTATCGCACAAAGCCTACTGTATTCTAACATTCCCTTTGCACCAACAAGGAAATAAAGCAATAAGTTGTACAAATGTTTATCTTAACTAACATGAAGAAGATATAGGAATAAGAGTTTGTAAGAATGGTTAGTTCAAGAGTAGAGAAAGTCATGTGAGTGCAACACATCAGATTTTTTAAAATGCTCTTTTCTTATATTCAGGAGGTGCCAAATATGCATCTCCAGTGAAGTCTCGATATAGAATTTTTGGGTGGAATACAGTACTTCCCCTACTTGTTATACGAAGTATAGAGTAAAAATGAATACTCAATTGTTTCCAACTTTTTCAATGAAGGAAACAATATAAGCGAGCATCATAAACCAGTTGTTTCAGAATTTTGTTTCCCTTCATTCAATGGAAGCTTGTTCAGTTCATAATAGTAAACATCCTCCAAGTAAATCAAAAGGCTCAATGCACACTGCTGCTAAATTAAAACGTATTAATAACTCCAGGAAACAATAGAACATTAAAGAAATGTGAAGAAATATACAAAACCTGAAAGCGTTTCTCAACGCACTATGAAATATTACAATCCTTCTGTCATCCATTAAATTCTCCACTTCAAACTGCAATGTTGCTGCTTTTCTGCACTCATGATAAATATACAGGGTGTCAAATTCGTATACAAGCTATAACAGATGTTTAGAAATTCAGTATCAAGATTGTCAACTTTTCGCATTTGTACTAGCAACTTATTGTTAAGGCTGTATTTTACTTTAATATTGTTCATTTAAACTATCACATTGTGACAAAATGACACCAGAGTGACAAATGACAAGACCAGTTACTTTTTCTGTCACTATTTTCCTGCTAATTGAATCACAAAAATACAGTTCTTTTGGATTATCGTTAAGGGTACATATGACTGAATTTTCCAACTTCTATATTTGTTAAGCAATTTTGATGAAATTTTGGGTGCATATTTATATGGTAACCATATTATGCTGTGCAAGGTTTGAACTCTGTATGTTGCTTGGTTCAAGAAATATTGCAAATTATTTAAATAAATTAATAGTTGCACTTAAAAAGTCCCTTGCGACAAAGTTTTCATCCAATCATTCTAAAATTTTGTAGAGATGCACTTTAAACAAGGATAAATTAGAACTGTATTGGGTTTTTATATCTGGTTATTTGTTTGGCTTACAGAAAAATGTAAATATTTATATTTCATAATTTTTAAAAAATATGGAGTAACAGCCTGTTCTGAAGGATAAAAAACACACTAAAATCCATGTGGTATCAAAAGCCAATACAATTTTTATTTATAGTACATATTACTACATACTGTGCAAGTTTCAAGCCATTCTGATAAATGCTCCGCAAGGAGCATTTTGTATAGTGCAAAATGCTGAAAAATTGCAAACTGAGAAAACGGCAAAAGAAATAACGTGACCTCAGAATTGTCCTGGACCATATGTCTCCCCCTCAGATCTCTTGTTTCTTTCTTCAGATGATATTTTCAATTACATTACAAATGGCAGTAGCCAATCATTAGCAAGTTCCTGATCACCTACTTCAAGCGGCATAATCCAAATAGGAGTGAAATGGTACAGTAACAGTGCACAATGACAGTATCCTAAAAGTAGGCGTATACGGACATTTAAGCACCACGCACATGAGGTTAAAGGATGGCTTCTGTTGGCTTTAAAAATGGTGGAACTGAAAAAATAATGGATGCATATGATAGAAGAAAGATTGTAATATTTTTTAACGCTAAAATTCAATTTTTTACCAAAAATCGTCAAAACTCAATCATATGTACCCTTAACATAGATTACAAGTCAATGTGACCTCGCAACTGAGAGCTGTACTGTCCTATCGTAACCTTGACACACACTTCGCTGTCTCTCTTTACACTCTCTGTCTCACAAACTGTTGACTTCGACGATCACTAAAGCCATTTCACACAACACCGACGCGATGATTAAATGTCCCAAAACTGTCTCTGGCGATACACACTCATACTTCAACACGAAATGTCGCTCTCTCGTCTTTCCTCTCTTATATAGACGACAATGAAGTACTACGGATTTTTCTCGAAATCCATATTTTCTCGACCTTCTCATAAATAAACCGGCAGTTGAAAGTTGGCAAACAGTGTGGAAACGCTTTGTT
Source organism: Tenodera sinensis (assembly GCA_030765045.1). Lineage (NCBI taxonomy): Eukaryota > Metazoa > Arthropoda > Insecta > Mantodea > Mantidae > Tenodera > Tenodera sinensis. The sequence goes on along the minus strand of CM060967.1, from coordinate 12,340,035 downwards.
CTGCCGCTCCAATGTCTTTGTTTACTCGTCGCGCAGTGTAGTGAGATAGCTTGACCTTGGCTCCCTTTTTTGAGGTGCACGGCCGCCCAGTAGTGTGAGGTAGCTTGGCCTTGAGTGTCTGAGACGCGCGGCCGCCTGCCGTCACGATATGAACATTTCAATTGTTTAAGTACAGAGATTCCGAAGTAATGTTTGCGTTTCCTTAAACTGTAATGGTTTTTCTTAAGCTTCACATTTTTCTTTAAGTTTTGTTTTCCCTACCACCCACTTAGTAATTAGAGAAGATAATGCATTGTACCCCAAAATTTAATGCCGAGATTTCATTGGAAATACATGTTTTGAGATTCCCTGAAACCAAATATATTTGGAAAACTGCGCATGTGTGTGTGTGTGTGTGTGTGTGTGTGTGTGTGTGTGTGTGTGTGTGTGTGTGTGTGTGTGTGTGTGTGTGTGTGTGTGTGTGTTAGTATTTGAACAGGGTAACTCAAAAAATAAAAGTGGATTAAATACCAAACTTGGTACTTAAAGTTCAGCATTTTCCAAGGATTAGACACAAAGATTTTTAGTAAGATACTCCCACTCCAAACTAGCCTTCACACACAAAATTTCTTCATTTTTAATTTAATTAATTTTTAATATTTAAAATATTTTCAGAAATAAAATGTATATATTCAATTATCTGAGAAAAGCCTTTGAAACAGTTTAAGTTACAGTCGCTTTTATCGCTTTTGTTACTCCAGTTGAACAACCAGCATTCTCAAAAATGCGACAATTATCTGCCACAGAAACAAACGACAGATGCTATAAACACAACTTTAAACAAGCCATAATAATGTGCTACAGAAGCAATATGGCTCTTTCTGTCCCAGCTAGTGGAACTGGTATTTAACCTTAATATCTTTGAAGAATGTCACACGAAGGTTTTCAAGAAAATTTCCCCTTCGTACACCACTCTTGGCACGGCACATTTTTCGAACATTTATATTTAAAAAAAATTAACAATGTTGATTAAAATACCGTATGTTCCAGATCTTTTCATAATAGTAAATGAAATCTATATCTATAACTTTTTGAGAATCTCCCCAGAAATGCTGTTCATTGTTAATGACTTCTGCATAATATTTTATATTTTGATTAAAATGTCATATGTTTGAGACATTTTTATGGCAAACGAAGTGTACATTTTGAATTTTCTGGCTATATCCCATTTACTTTTGCATAACTGGTAAATCGTAAGACATAGACCAAATCTTAGTACATAAAAATGTAGATCTCGATAAAACACACAAATCTTTTTTATAGAGTGAACCATTTCGGAGATATTTCTTATTATTTGTGTGAGTTTAGGAATACTTAAACTTTCGTCAAATGCAAGATCGTTATCCATTTTTATATCTTAGCCGTGCAAAGAGAACGGAATCTCAAAGCTTTAAAAGATTTGACTATCGCTGAAAGCCTAGTATATTCCCATATTCTCCTTGTGCCTAAAAGGAAACAAGAAATAAAATAATTTCTGCAAATGTTTATCTCAACAGGAATAAAATATAGGAAAAAGAGTTTGTAAGAGTGGTTAGTACAAGAGTAGAGAAAGTCATGTGAGTGCAACACACCAGATTTTTATAAGAGTTTCCAAAGATAGACCACGTTATTCAATAACTATTTGGTGATATGTCTATTCTTCTGGTAACAACATTTGTAAGAATGTAATGGTGCAATCGTGATTTCATGTCTGTGTTTATGAACATGCCAGAAGGAAAATGACATTCTTTATCGACGTAGGAAGCTATAACAATGCTCATAATAAGTAATAGTACTTCAAGTACACCCACCTCTGAAGGTTGCCAAAGTTTGTGGAAAGAAGCCTGTAAATATGAGTAACTGGAAACAAGAAGTAAAGAAGAGAAACAGTTTGAGAGTTTGAGTGCACACTTCTAGTTCTGGTAAACTGGTTCCAACAAAAACACAACTGCATCAGAAACTGCTGTTAGAGACTGTTGGAAAAATCTTGAGGAAGGGCAATGTGATTTCTTTAGATTTTATGAAACCTCACATTAAGAAGTGCAAGATTCCATTCTCTCTAGCTACACGAAGCATCAACTTAGGTCATACCTAAAAAACATGACAAAATATTAGCCATCATAGGATAAGGGAATGGAGGGTTACTAGACGAAAGTGCACCAAATTCCCCAGAAGATGAGACTTTTGTAGAAATGAGTGATGAAAATTGTATTTGAACAATACGGACTACAGTATGGACGTAAAAAATAACGCGATTTTAGATGCATATACAATTGTCAAATTATGTATTGAAGGGTTTTGGTCGTTCTACATAAATTATATATATTTTGTAACTTTCAACTTAAAACTTAATTATGAAACATATATTCTGTGTATTATTAGTTTAGAGAACGCATTGTTTCTTTATTAGGCTAACAGATACATCTATTTTGTAACAAAATATATCGTAATGTAGTTATGAAATCTTCAAAGTTTATTTCCTAACCTCTGCATTTTCTGTAGGTGTCCTTATTAGAGTTAACTTCTCAATTCCATTATATACAATGGTCATTCTAAAAGCTCTGGCAACTATGGGAGAACGTTCCATTCCGCGATAACAGGGGAAATTCACGATGTGCATTGATTGTGAAGGCAATGTGGATCTGAATGCCAACAGAAAACTGGGTTAGAGGATAGGAGTTTACGGCACAGGTTAAAATGAAACTCTGTGTACATTTATTGTGCACGAGTACAAATGGAACGAACATCAACCAATCAATATCCATGGCACCGTTTCGACGCACTGGGTGTCCTTCAAAATAGTCCCCCAGGGCTTCCACATAGTTTATCAATGATGGGGAAGATGTCGAATGCCATGGGCATTACCTTCCACATGTGCCACTTGCGCCGATATGCCCTGACGATATGAGCCCTGTTTACAAAGCAATGGCAATGCTCTGTCTCCCAAAGCTTCTCCTAGGTCAGCATTTGAAAAAGTTTACCACAGAGTTTCTGTTGCATATACAGGCAGTGTAGTGATGCCACGTGTTCGACAGATATCACATCTTTGCCTAGACTTATGGAATTGTGTAGTTAGCGAGCTCTACGTTTTTGTGTAAGTTTCTATCTAACAGTTAATAAATTACACAAATGTCATTCAGAATGAAAAGGGGACTTCACAGGATATTCAAGATATGCATTCCATTTTAGTATAAATATCTCAAACATCAGGTATTTTAATCAAAATTGTTAAGAGCCACTTGACAAAATTAAAAATAATAATTTTTTTTTATGGAGAGGGTAGTTTGGATGCCGGTATTTCCTTGAGAAGCTTCGTATGCGCCCTGTAAGATGAACTACCTTCGGTATTTATACATTTTACTTTCTATACTACGTGTAGTAAGTAGAGGAAGTATTGTACTCCATCCAAAATTCGATGTCGACATTTCACCGGAAATATATGTTTTGGGGGCCTGAATCCAAAAAGCATTTTTAGAAAAAGGTTCGTGTGTGTGTGTCTGTGTGTGTATGTGTGTGTGTGTGTGTGTGTGTGTGTGTGTGTGTGTGTGTGTGTGTGTGTGTGTGTGTGTGTGTGTGTGTGTGTCAGTCTGTGGACAGCATAACTCAAAATCGAGAAGTCGGTTAAGAACCAAAGTTGGTACTTAGTTTAATTCTTTTAAGGATGCAATACGAAAATTTTGAACAAAATAGCCCCCCCCCCTAAACTACCCTTTACATAGAAATTTTTTCGAAAATTTTTATTTTCTCGAAAATGGCTCTAACGATTTTGATCAATATTCCATATTTTAAGATACTTTTTATAACAAATGAAATGCATATCTTGAATTTTCTAGCTATAGCCCATTTAGTCCTGTTTACTCTGGACGACTTTGCATAACTGAAAAACCATAAGAGATAGCCCAAATCTTACTCTACAAAAAAATGTAGGTCTTGCTAAAACATTATATCCAAATAAGTTTTTCTAGAGTGAACAATTTTGGAAATATTTCTTGTTATTTGTGAGTTTCGGAGATCTTATACTTCTGTCAAATGGAACATCATTATTCATTTTTAATATGTTAACCGTGCAAGGGGAACGGAATTTGAAAGCTTTAAAGGATTTGACTATCTGTCAAAGCGTGCTGTGTTTCCATATTCCCCTTGTACCTACAAGGAAATACACAATAAGATAATTTGTGCAAATTTATAGTAGAGAACGTCATGTGAGTGTAACACATCAGATTTTCGGTTTTTCTGTGCACACTTATATAACTTTTTGCTATAATGGCTTTTTTGAGTGCATGGACCTCAAAACGTGCATTTCCGTTGTACTCTATGTACGAAATTGTGAATGAAATACAATGCTTACTTTCAATTTGGCAAGTAGTGTCAATCCTTTGCACTGCATTAGGGATTTCGTCCCAGTCTTGCTACAAAAAACAATGTTTTGCTTCAAATCATAGCAAATATGAAGACACGTGATGAGAGAGCAACAGGCTGTGACGTCACAGAAATGCCTGCCTCTGCTAAACACGTGCTCGGAATTACGTACATTGCGCGTGTTCTGCTTCCACTAATTTGCAAATTGTGCTCTGCCATGCAAATGTGCTTCATTTTGTGCTACGTTCACGTTCACTGCCCTGGTTTTTTATACCTAACAGTAGGAAGCAACCTTCCTGGGAATTTTGGATGATAATCCAGCGTCCCCAGTCGTGCCCAGGCGTTAATGGAACTTCCAAACACCTTCATGCAAAGAAATAAAACAGTGAACTCGATATAGACTCTGTCGGGATTAAACACCTCTCGCACTGACTCAAATCGCACTGAAAAACTGAACAAACCATTTCTCAGGGGAAGGATTAAAGTTCAAACTGTTAAGGCCGAAATACGTAAGTCTTCTGTTTTTATTTCCACTAGGGCATTATAACTACGGCTGCAATCCTAATAAACAAGTCAGTACAATTAGTGGCCTATGCTGATGAATAGGCTGCGGATTTAGCAAGCAATTTGCTTCAGGTTGTCTACACAGAAAACATTAGATCCATCGCACAAAATGCAAACAGCCGTGGCTATGAGTCACAGATATGGAAGGGGCCTCTACAAGCGTACAGTCCGGTGAATAAACAACTACAGCATGCAATACTATCCACAATAGAGCATATACTGCTATGTTTACATATTTCCTATTACCTAATGCAATATATATGGTGCAAACAATGTATACTACACGGACCTACTGTATGAAATATTTATTGTATTTTTACAATATTTAAAATACAATTTTGGTACAGTATGAACACAATTACCGTTTCAATGTACAACGCGTTTATGCATTTTGATATGCTTGCTATACGTTTTCAAGAATATAGCTCGTATCTTTAGAGATACAATATTCCATAGAATGTGCATTTTTACTTTCTCTACTACGTATAGTAGAGGAAGTATTGTATTCCACCCAAAAATTCGATGTCAAGATTTCACCGGAAATATATGATTTGAGGCCCCCCTGAAGCCAGGGTGTATTTCAAGACTGCCACATGGACATTTTGAAAAAAATTCCTCCACCTTTACATGAAAAAAATTTATTTACTTGAAAATGGCTCTAATGATTTGATTGTTTGAATTTTCTGGCTATACCCTATGTAGTCCTATTTACTCTGGATGATTTTTCCATAACTGGTAAACCGTAAGAGATAGACCAAATCTTTCTATACAAAATGTAGATCTCACTAAAACACACAATTTATGTCTAAATAATGTTTTGTAGAGTAAACCATTTCGGAGATATTCGTTGTTATATGTGTGGGCTTTGGAGAACTTATACTTCTGTCAAATGAAACATCGTTATTCATTTTTTATGTTAACCGTGCAAAGAACGGAATTTGAAAGCTTTAAAAGATTTGATAATCGTTCAAAGTCCATTGTATTCCCATACACCCCTTGCACCTACTAGAAAATAAGCAATAAGATAAGTTCTGCAAATGTTTATCTCAACTAACACAAAGAAGATATAGGAATAAGAGTTTGTAAGAATGACTAGTACGAGAGTAGAGAAAGTCATGTGAGTGCAACACATAAGATTTTCATCGTTAGTTGTTTCTGTGCATGCACCAATTGCAGTGAATCACCATGCACATCTTGAAGTTACTGAAGATGAATCTCTAACGATTTGCAGTAAGATATTCCTTATATCGTCAAAAACTGCAGTCTGCGTCGCAAATTGAATTTTCACCTACAGAATCTCATATAATCACATATGCATATTTTAAGTACCACTTCCGTATTGTTCTTGCCTTTGGTACGGTTCTTTTTGTGTACTTTTGCATGAAACTTTCAAGACATGGATTGTGTAATCTGATGTTAGTCTGTATCATCATGCTGCATAAATCTTTAAAGAAGGTCAGATTGTGTGCTTGGGTGTGAGGTAGAGGGCATTTGCCTTCACCTCGTTCATTTGAACCCAGCAAATGCACTTTTTGGCAATTTTTACTACGACAATACTGTACATTGTTAGAGCGTTTGTTTCCTCCTATTTCTGGATACATTTTTAATTTTATTATATGACTATTAATAATAAAATACTGTGAAGCAAATTCTTTAATATATTATCTTTGCCTGTATTACACATATTACATCTCTCTGCATATAACCACGTGTGTATCTATTAATGTGGCCAGAGAAAGGGACACGGAATCGGCACTTGAAGATAACAGGACAAGGTGCAATGTATATGTGCACAGACTGTACAGGGAGTGGGGTAGGGGTGGAATCTCCGACGACACTGCTTAAAAACCTAATTTTTCTTCGTTCTAGCATTAGTGCTTAAGAAATCCTCAGCCTACTGATGTCATAAATACGTAATAATGGCAAGAACAAAAGGAGACTTAATTCAAACTTTCCAAGAACTACAGGAAAACTCGCTGGGAATTGGTCTACAGATAAATATAGAGAAAACTAAGATGTTAACAGAGACAGGCAAGAGCAGGGCTGTCCAACCTTCTTTCCTTGGAGAACCTTACGTAATGAGCGGCTAACCCCACTCCACTCCTTCAGTCGGAGGGACAGACAGTCAGTATCCAGTGACGGACACAAACAGACGATTTCATAGTCATACCTTACATTTTCAGGGAAAGTCCTCAGAAGACCTCTTTATTCTGGATAATTTTTGCATAAATGTTAATAAGAGACAAACAAAAGCTTACTAAATAAAAAATGTGGATCTCGTTAAAACACAGTTTTTGTCAAATACTTCGTTTTTCTTTTGAGTGAACCATTTCCGAGATAATCTTTATTCTTTGTATGAGTTTGCCAATATTTATACTTTTCTCAAATATCAACAGGTTATTCGCTTTTTTCTGTTGGCCTTGCAAAGAGAACGGAATTTGAAAGGCATCGCATAGCAAGCAGCTCTTAAAACATTAAACATTAGCTCAAAGCCTACTGTATTCCCATATTCCCCTTGTATCTACAAGAAAACTAGCAATAATACAATTTATGAAAATATTTATGTGGATTAAAATGAAGTAGAGAAATAAGCATTTGAAAAAATAGTGTGTCTAAGAGTGAGTATAGCTCTACGTATGTAGATATATTTGCGCAGTTTCTCCAAATTGAACCAACTGAACCATATTAAACGTCAAGTAGTAGCAAAGAAGTCACTAATGAACATAAGATTTGAAAGTACTTTCGTAAATCAAACACAATGTACATGTAACCAACCCGCCACTGCAACACAAGGCACGACTGGGGGTTAGAGTAGCAAAGTCCGCGTATAGTGGAGGGAGGCAAACCAAACTTCCTTTCTTTCGAAACGTTGAACATCCCTGGGTAAGAGCAACTTGAATAATAACAGACAGCAAAGAGACCTAATAGATGTAAATATGTATAGTTCAGAATTTACATATCTAGATACAATAATCAGTAATGATAATAAGGGAATACATGAGATAAAAAAACAGACAGCCAAGGGCAAGTAACACATGTTTTACATGATTACCAACATTCAAATCTGAAGACATACATACGTAAACAAAAATACAGTTTTATAAACAATGAGAACAATTTTGATTAATGGTTGTGAAGTATGGGCAATGACAAAGAAAATAGAGAATATGCCAAGTGCTTCTGAAAGAAAGAGTTTGAGAACAATTTTAGGTCCAGTGAATGAAAATGGATTGTGGAGACTTAGATTTAACAATGAGATATATGACAAAAGTCCAGATATAACGAGGATGGTTAAATTAAGAAGGCTTCAGTGGGCTGGTCACACATTGAGAATGAATGACCAAAGCATCAAAATGCAAACTGCAGTTGGCAGACTAAGGGAGAGATGGCTTGATCAGGTTAGAAGAGATGGAAGAAACATATTGAGTAGTAGGAATTTGGAAAGATATGTAACAAACAGGGAAAATGAGTCAACGTTTAAGAGAACTAAGTCTCGATTTGGGCATAGTCCTATGGCGCGTAGAGGAGCTATACAGCTTGTTAAGGGTATAAATACAGACATTTTGATAAATGGTACCTTAACATACAGCCACTTCAGTGTGTTAGATGTGTTTTGCCTTCTTCTAACGTTTTCCAAAAAACCAATCACATAGTTTACTACGTGATCGTTTTGCATGGCCCTAACTACAATGCGAAATGAACCACGCCTTTCAGTGCAGACTATCCATTTTGTTTCACATCTCAAAGCGTGACATACTGCCCTAGGTAGTATGAGGTCATTGGCCTTGTAGAAAGCATTCGAACTCAGTACCGACAAACATTGGCTATTGCGATCCCTGCCCACTCTACGTCACGCCTTCTGTGCCACGCCTGCTTTGCATACTATTAAATTTTCAAATGAAGGAGATCTTGATTTAATATTGTTCATTACAGTGTCCTCAATTACATATGAAGTATCTACACTTATACGCTAACAGCTTCCATACACAGAGACAGGCTTATAACGGGTCCAATCTTAAACGCAGATCACTGCGATAGCTTTGAAGAAATTCCATTCTATTTCCATGACCACGAGAGGGGGAAAAACTAATAGCATCGTAGCAACTTTAAAAAAAGGAAAACAATTGAAAATTCACTCCAATAATAAACAGTATGTAGGAAATGGTTAATGCCAAAAATGTTACAGATATTAGGAATTTTGTGAGATCTACATTTTTTGTGCGGAAGTTTTTGTATACCTCTTAGGGTTTGTTAGTGATATATTTAGAATAAATGTAACAGATTCTTCTTTTTCTTCTTTATCTGATTACCCTCCCTTTATGTAGGAGTTACACCCCCTAGGACTTACAAGCTAGTGCCTAGAGTCAGACGCCTGTCAGGGAGCACAGGAACCTCTGGACCACAGTGAAGATCTGGAAGCAGGTGGTCAGCCAAGCACCACGTATGAGAGTGAGGAAGAGGATGATATGAAATGCAGGCCAAATCGATGAATACCAAGAGCAATTGCTGGAATGAGTGGCGGTGGAAACCAGAGAACCCGCAGAAAACCCACCTAGACGCCGCTTCGTCCACCACAAATACCACATGCGGGTTCCTGGGATCGAACCCGGGCCGCCTAGGTGGTAGGCAAACGGTCTAACCACTCCCCACGGCGCCGGCTAAATATATCACATTATTCCCAAAAAATCCAAAATGTTCTAAAGTAAGAACAAATTAGAAACTAAAAACTTCACTTATCTTAGTAATGTTGCACGTTCTTTTTGTAGAAAAAGAATTTATCATTACTAAGATAAATGAAGTTTTTAGTTTCTAATTTGTTCTTACTTTAGAATCTTGTTGCTTCACTGTTAATAGCTTCAATTTTCCTTATTTAATCCAAAATGTTATTTTATTTACTATGTAAACTCATAAACATTTGTTCTTTTAATAAAAATTGTTAGAGCTATTTTTGAAAAACTAAAATATAAAGACAAATTTTCTTGTGTGTGTCTGTAAGGCAGCTGTTTGAGAAACAGAGAAAGTGAAGAAAGTCAGAAAGGTGGGAGTCAAGGTTATGAGAAGAAAACAGTTGTGAGTTATAATATCATGAAAGACTGTAGACTGTGTTAATGTCAGTAAAAGAGAACTGTGTAGTTGCCCAAAAGTTTTTGGAGGAGAATAAAGTGACAAATGTAACTGGACGGACAATGGTGCCAGAGGTGGGATTCGTCGAATTGTCCATGCATATTTCCTGTTGGTGCTGTGGTAAAGTGTGCATAGATCGATGTGCTGTCATGTTCGGAGATAAAGCCTTCGGAGTGAAAACATTTTATCTTAGCAAAACACTTCTTCGGCATTCAGAGCATGTAAAATGAATTTAGCATGTGGTTAATGTGGGGAAGATGAAGTACTAACTCCCACTGAATGGACTATACAGCGTGCTACAGAATAATGCAAGAAATGCCACATTAAGTTGGTTCCCCTCTTGCGTTGCACGTGAATCGGAATGCTCATTACAGGGCGCCTGCTCCGCGATCAGCATGAATGAACACGTGTGAGTCTGGACGGACATACATACACTCACACACTCACTCTTTTAACATGCCATTTTCCACTTAGCGACTCAATGGAAAACCGCATCATTTTCCGACCAGCATATTAGGCGTCCAGTAAACTTGTGTCCGATTTTTAAATTAAAGAGCGGAGGAATGTACACGTTCACACCTTTTGTTTGTGGAATTAATTTAACGCCAGCAATGTGTTTCTCACTCATTCATGTATGTTGTTTCATTTTAAAGGGATTTTGTTTGTGTATTCTATAAACGCTGCTCATTCAATGAGATAAACATAAGGGAGAAACATTGGCTTGTATTTGAAAACTTGCACATAGCAGGAAGATAGGGTTTTGCTTTCCACCCACACATTCGATAGCGAGACTGCAGGTTTTGAAGTCCCCTGGATCAAATCCAACAAGAGGTCTTTGTGGTCAAACACCAAACTTGATATTTAAGGTGAGAAAGCACTGCCTATTTGGAAATGTTAAATTCGTGAACTTTAGGTGCACATTATAAAAACTATTATAGCTATTGTAAATTAAATTTTCAAGACTTCTTTGTACAACCTTTACCTCTAATAATATTTATTATGTGTACAATATCAATGCATATTAAGATATAATTTTAAGTAAGTTTTAAGCATTTTTGTTCTAAACTTTTGGTGCAAATTAATTTTTTATATTGTATAAATTTTACAGAAAACTCCTGTCTTATTACTTTCTCTACTGGTAAGTAGGGGAAGTATTGTATTCCACCCAAAAGTTCGATGTCGAGATTTCACCGGAAATACATGTTTTGAGGCCCCCTGAATTAAAAAAGAAGCATTTTTAGAAAAAGGTCCGTGTTTGTGTGTCACTCTGTCAGTCTGTGGACAGCATAACTCAAAAACAAAAATTTGGTTAAAAACCAAAGTTGGTATTTAAGTTTAATGTCTTTCATGACATGACACAAAGATTTTCAAGAAAATAGCCCCACCCTAAACTACCCTTTACATGGACAATTTTTCGAAAATTTTGATTTTCTTGAAAATGGCTCTAACGATTTTTATTAAAATGTCATATGTTTGAGATATTTTGATGACAAATAAAATATATATCTTGAATTTTCTGGCTATAGCCCCTGTAGTCGTATTTACTCTGGACGACTTTTGCATAACTGGTAAACCGTTAGAGATAGACCAAATTATACTATACAAAAAATGTAGATCTTGCTAAAATACACAATTTATATCTCAATAAATTTTCTTGTAGGGTGAACCATTTCGGAGATATTCCTTGTTATGTGTGTGAGTTTCGGAAAACTTAAAACTTTCGAGAAATGGGTCATCGTTGTTCATTTTTTTATATGTTACGTGTGCAAAGAGAACGCAATCTTAAAGCTTTAAAAGATTTGACGATCGCACTACGCTTACTGTATTCAAATATTCCCCTTATACCTACAAGGAAATAAGCAATAAGATAATTTGTACAAATGTTTATTTTAACTAACACGAAGAAGGTATAGGAATAAGAGTTTGTAAGAATGTTTAGTACAAAAGTAGAGAAAGTCATGTGAGTGCAACACATCAGATTTTTTTTATAAAATAAGAACAATAAGGATGAATTACTACATTAACAGAGGTAGCACCTGTATGATTTTCGGTAATAACACTCCCAACTTAAAACATTGTTTCTTTCAGCATTAATAGTAGATAATTACCACTTCGGTTACTTTTATCACGCTCCCATATTTTATTTTTCTTGTTTTCCTTTTTGTTTACACACAGGCACACATTTACAAGCTCCCAGGTCGCTGGAATCTACAATCCCCTGAACCCCAAAACACTAAAACTAGGCACTTCAGTGAGCGGGGCAAATCTCTTTAACTTCGAACCTGCTTTAGGCTGACACAAGCTATATGAGACAATGCTATGCGACCAGGTTATCTGCTAAGTTTAGACAGAAACTGAAAGAGAAGGTTCCTCGATGTATCAGGGACTAAAATTTGGAAAATCCGCAGTAAGAATTTTTTTTTTGTGATTTATGCCAGCTATTAGACACAATATCAATAATGTTTTAGATGTTTAAAGCTTTCCAGTTTGCATGGTTACTTAAATTTTATTTATTTTTTGTGTGAATTTATGTCCTTATAAATATGCTCTATGCAATGCATTTTAAACAATATTCACATAAAAATTCAGGTTTTACGAGTTACTTTTGTACTCTACATAATGTTTGATGCTTCAAAAGTTAATAATTTATTTTTCAGGATTTGAAACATGTATAATAAATTTCTTGACTGTTCTTTTAAGAGTCAATACAAAAATTCTGAAATCAATTTGTAAAAATTGAATTCTATGGAGTATTTTGAGTAAGAGAAAATTGTGTAAAATGGTTTAGGATAAACCAAGATTTAAGTTACGGCGTGACTATTAATAGGCATGCGTCTGTCCAATTATAGGTTTAGTTAAATGAATTGCCTCAAATGGAGAAAGAAACGATTAATTTTTAAAGTTTAGATTTTATATTATTCTGTATGAAAAACAGATTTTTTTAATTATTCACGGTTTTAGGTGCAATTTCGCAATCAAGAACACTCGATTTTTTTTCAAATAATCAAGAAATCTAGAGTTGATAAGAGAGTATAGGTGAGAAGTAGTATATACAGGCTCTTAGGGACAGAAGTGTAAATGTGTATTTGTATTGGTAATTGAGGACAGGGTAAGGAACAATATTGCATCAATATTTGCGGACTTATAATTTTAGTTAACAAGAGTAGTATGTTTTCAGGTTGGTTAGTACTGTGACGTTGGGTCATTCAGCAATGTACGGACCAGAGAGGTGCCCGGCGGCCTAGAGTGGTTGTGTATGTGCGTGTGGCCATTAAACGCGATAACACCAGTAGGGTTCAGAAGCTTCTAGTTAATTCTCGCTGAGTCATTGCACGTGTGTATGGAGTGCTCTCGAAGGGTTACGTGACATCGGCTGCAGTATAAATAGGACCACAGTGCAGTAGTAGTTTTTAGTTTCGAGTCAGTTTTAGAATTAGTTCGAGAGTTTAGTTGTGGAAGTCGTGTACAGTTAGTTTTTAGTTACGAGAGTGAGTCGGCCAGCCTGTCAGTGAGTGCGTATGTGTCGTCGAGTGACTGTATCGTAATAGTCAGAAATAAGAGACAGTGAAAGTGGAGAAAGACGTTGAAAGATTGAGAAAGATTATCAGAAGAATAATTGTGAATTGTAATAGCGGAGAAGACTAAACTGTTAGCAACGAGAAGGAAATTGTGCATTTGCAGTAAATTTTAGAGGACAGTAAAGTGTTGAGTTTTGTTACAGTGCCTACCTTCAAGTAGGGATACACAGAAAACGTGACGCACATTGGGTAGAACGAATGCTTTATCGGAAGTGAGTTCGAATAATCTCTGCAAAGCCAACAGAAGAAGAAAAACATCGAAGTGGATACATATTAGGGTACCATTTATCAAATATTTGCACACCCTATATGCAACAAGAGCAGTGTCCTTTGTGTTAACAATTAAGATATAATTGCATTTAAACTTAAAGAGATTAAAGTACAATAAAACGTGGAATACGATTTACATTATTATATGTATAAAATAAACTAATTATTATGAGCTAATTTCAGCTTAAATTGTTTTACGTCATTATTCATTTCAAAAACCCTCATGTTTAAAATATTAATATGCAGAAAAGAGCAAGTAGATATTGCGATATAAAGCCATGCTGTATAATTTCAATTTATATGCGATATAGCACGCAGATCATAAATAAATAAAACTAGTTCAGAATAACAGCATTATTAAGTTCTCTAAAGGAATGGCAGGTGAATTTACTCATGAAAGTCAAATCTGAACTACTACAATGAGTGAAGTTTGTGGGAGAAACTAAAACCGGAGGAATTTGAAGGGAACAGCAATAAACCAAATAAGTGACATGGACAATGAATGGTTAATAGATACACTTTTAGATAGCATAGACAGCTGGGAAAAATAGAGGCAGGTTTACCAATGCAAGACTGTCTTAGAGGAAGAATAAAGTGCAACCGGCACTGTATGACTGATATTTAGGAGGTGGAGAAGACCGATATCAGAAGTCACGTTCTATAAATGCCCCTACAGACCATAAGAAATTCGATGTCTATTACTATTTGTGCTCTGTGTACGTATTTAAAACACCACTCTCGGCCACCTTGGACAAGCTTACACCAATTTGCACCAGGATGGAAGTGGATACGCCACCTACGCGCAAAAACGCGTCCGGGAAGACTACCGAGACCTTGGTGGGGTGGAGCTCATCTAGCTCCGCGCAGGTTAGTATCGGAGACAAGTCTCACAACCTGGTCTGAGCATCAGCCAGACGTACACAATATACTATAGGTATCGGGAATCAATGTCCCGCCGAGTCCAACCCAATCCCTTACGGCCATGAGTTCTAAGGGTTCGCAGTGCTCACAACTACAGCAGCTGAGCCGACAGTACCAGCTACCACCGGGGAGTCCATTTGTAAACCGTGGGACTCTATCCACTGCTGTCATGTCTGCTTGTTCCGGCCTCATGTCTCCCCTCACCTCATCGCTCCCTCAGTGACATAGGTAGGAAAGATCAATATATCGAGACACTAAATTTCCCTCCGAACCTAGTCATAATTCATTGCTCACAGAGGAAGAAAACAATAAAACAGATAATAACAAGCTTTAGAGTGCAACATTTTCTGTATTTTTGCACAAATCTGATGTTTTACAGAAATCGGCAAGTGGTTGTGGTTACAATCTGATCAAACGGTAATTGAAAACTTCCTGCTAATTACCGATACAAGACCCATTCCGAAGTAAAAAAAAAAAAAATTATTTTTTAAAATTGTGTGCACATAGACTGGATTATTTATTTATTTATTTATTTATTTATTTATTTGTTTGTTTATTCATTTATTTATTTATTCATTCATTCATTTATTTATTGGTTATTTGTTTATTTACTTATTTATTTATTTATTTATTTAATTCATTTGTGCTGCAACAAAGCAAAGCTCCAATTACGGTAGCTACATGTAAGTTATTTATACAAGCTTGACCAAATGTAAAACAAGAATACAAGGAGGAATACAAAGAAACTATTAACTACATATTAAGCGATTATTGAAGACAAGACATTGCAAACTGTATACTAATGAAGCGAATAAGTGATACAACACAGTAAACAATAACTAAACAAAAACAAATATAGTTTGATGCAACATACATTAAGAGATTATTGATCTAGATGAGTATAACAAACAATTACATTGAAATCTTATTCACAGTTTTAAGACATGGAATAACAGTAAAAATCTCTTGTATTGCATTCACATAACTTTCTCTACTCACTTGTACAAACTATTCTTCCAAACACCTACTCTTCTATTTTATGTTAATCGAGATGAACATTCGTAGAAATTAACTCATTGCATATTTCAGAGTATGATAATAGGGAAATAAAGTAGGCTTAAGCGAGTCAAATATTTTAAGAGCAGTTTGCTATATGATGACTCACACATTCCATTCTCTTTGTATGACTAGGTCATAAACATGAATAACTACCTCCTATTTGAGCAATAACGATTATCTCAAAGCTTCACAAAAGAAATGTTATTTCACATAAATTCCGTGCTTTTACAAGGTCAACATTTTTTACATAGTAGGACTTCATCTGTTTCATACTGTTTACCAGTTATGCAAAAGCCATTCACTATGTAGAGCACTTCAGAGTATTTCCCAGAAAATTCAAAAATATAGGTACATTTAATATAATTTTTTAATTATCTTAAATATATATTTTAATCAAAATCATTGGAAATCTTTGAAAATGTTTCCATATGAAGTATATTTAATGCAGCAGGATTTTCTTGAAAATCTTCGTATCGCATCCTAAAACTAAACTAAACCTTCAGCGCAACAGCCCATGAAGGGCCAAGGCTTACCGCCCGGCCGCTGCACCCACACCTCTGCCCGCGACAGAGACCTTTCGGCCAGTTAAATGGCCTTCACTACCTGGGGTCGCTACTTCTCCCTTCGGGACGTAACGTAACGAGGCTGAGTGCACTCCGTGCTAGACCTCAAAGCTAGGGGGAAAATCCTCATGTGGGTACCGGGAATGGAATCCGGGTCCTCCGCGCCAAAAGCAGGCGGGCTACCACTGCGCTGCCGAGGCGGTCTCGGGTCGAATCCTTGGAAGTTATATATCAATTTTGGTACGAGTACTTAACCGGCTTTTGTTTTTGAGTTATGGTGCTCAGATACACATACAAATGTGCACGCATACACGCATACTTTTTTTTTTCTCATCAAGTCTCAAAACAGGAATTTTAGGTGCGACAGTTTTGGAACGGTCTAACCTTCCAATGGATTACAATGAAGACCTCATTGCTGCAGAAACGGAACTGCCAAATGTATTTTTCTCCCTTCTAGGAGTTTGGCCAGAAATGAAGATTGAAATGTTACTTAAGCTTGTTTTTGAGATAAACTTCGCTATGTCGCAAGCCAGCATGCGTGCCAGCACACCGCGGCGTACTGCAGAGCTCTCTGATGAATTAGAGATGCGCGTGACCTTGCTTGTATCGATGTTGCCAAATATCTAGCAATTTAAACGCTTTTTATTTTCGCCAAAACTATGAACACAAGGAAAACATTTTAATCGTCCCACCAATGCATACTTTCAATTTGGTTCATCAAGCACATTCCACCCAGTATATGCGTGTCATTTAAAGTGAGTGAGTGGCGTTTAAGGGCCCGTCGACAGCTAGGTCATTTGGGCCCGTGTCATTTAAAAAAGAGCCCCCCATTAAGAGAAGGGTTCCAGAGGATGCAAGATAAAAAAAGAACCTGGTGCCTCGCATTCACGACTTTCTCTGCCTATTATCGTTTATATTCTAATTTTCTATCTAAAAACTAACCCTTAGCGCATTAGCCCTTCGCGGGCTAGGGTTTACCGCCCGGCCGCTGTGTCCCGCACCTCTTCCCACTACAGGCGTCATGAGTGGGGTGCAGTGCTGGAGGGTGGGACGTGGTCAGCGCCCCGAGCCCTCCCGGCCAGTTATGCGGACTTCTTTGTTCAATTGGCCCCTCCGGGGCCTACGAGGCTGAGTGCACCCCGTGCCAGACCTCCCAGCGGGGGAAAATCCCCATGCTGGTACAGGGATCGAACTCGGGTCCTCCGCTTCTTAGGCAGACGCGCTACCACTGCGCTACGGAGGCCGTCAATTTTCTATTCATTCCTTGTCAATCGAGTTAAATCTTTGCATAAATAATTCGATTAGTCATTTCGTTGTAGATACAAGAGAAATAGAGAAAACAATCGATAGCCAGATCAAACAGCCGGCTCACTATACTCTGGTCTGGAAATTCAACACTTCTTCCATGACGTGAGAAATAACTGAACAGTTTTAAAAAATGACAAATTAATAACGCATGGCTCGGAAATGGCTGATGCTACAGAAAAAGGTATTGGAAATAAACTGAGGGTTGATTGGTACAAGCCTTTTGTTGATTCTCTGGTTAATTTACATGGATTACTATGGATCAAACATTTTAGGAAGTCCGATTTCTTCCCGAAGAGGGGAATCGCATGTCGGCACAAATATTTCCACCACCTCAGGCTTTTGCTCCCCACTTCACACTTCATCTTCTTTGACTCACATAACAGAAAAACTTTCTACAACTGCAACATTAAACGCGTATTTACAAATACGCCACTCCATAACGAATTGGCAGCTGGCAAATGGTAAACAATGCCCTAGCAATGGAGTTTGTGATCAACAAAGGCCATGATCTTACCTCTTAGTAAACCAATTATTTTGAAGTCGGGACTAGACAAGCACTGTGTTCCGTTTGTAAGTATAATAAAATAAAATTCTATAATTGAAAAGAAATTAGACAAATTTCAACATACCTGTGGTACAATAAACTATTTAAGAAATAAAGCAAGGGAAATAGAATTAAAATCTTATACAACAATTGCTGTATCAACAATGCTTTATGGATCGGAAGCACGGCCTTTAACAAAATTGGAGGAAAGAAAATTAGAAACAGCAGAAATGTGAGGTTTCTCAGAAGTGTTGTCAGAGTAACTTTATAAGACCAAACGAGGGGTGAAGATATCAGGAACGAGTTAAACTAAATGATAAGATAAAGGTAAATAAGTAGAATTGGTTTCAACATGTAATCAGAATGAACGAAGATATATTTTCAAAAAAAAAGTTAAATTATATACCTTTAGGCCATAGTAGTATCGGAATTATAAAATTTTGTTGTTTAACGTTGCTGTCAATTGCCAGTATCACATCAGCGTCACCGGTGTGCCGCGATTTTGTCCCGCAGAAGTTCTTTTACATGCCAGTAAATCTACTGACATGGAGCTGTCGTTTCTAACTACACTTAAAAACCATCGATCTGGGCGGGATTTGAACCCGTGGCCTTGTGATCAGTAGACCAGAGTCTAACCAACTAAGCCACCCAGACCGACGTAGAAATATTGTTAGACCTAAACAACGCTGAAGAGATCGCCTGCCATAAATTTCCACTGGGGAGAAGTTGATGTTTATGATTTCAAAATTATACATACAAATAGTTTACAGCTGGTGCCATTTGAAAGAGGAAGTTGAGAAGTTTTAATCCATTGGTATTGTTGAGCTGGGAACAGGCGCGCATTACATGGAAGATTGCATATCATATCGTTCATCAGTCAGCATGTGGACAATTTTCCAGTAAGATGGGGCACCACCACACTTTACCAATGTAGTACGGACATTCCTAGATAGTTCCCTGGAAGATGGGTCGCAAGAGGATCACCACAGATCATATGGCCTCCCAGATCAGCAGATTTGATTTTTTCCTGTGGGAATTTGTTAAGGATCAGGTCTAGAGAACATCAGTAAGTGATTTGGCAGACTTACAACTAAGCATTATGGCTGCTGTCGGCAATGCTATATCACAAGTGCTTCATAACACATGGGTCGAGGTAGAATACTGCTTTGGACATTTCTCGTGTTAAGGCTTATGAATCATAAAGAAGAAGAAAAATCCTTTTTCATAAGTGGTTTCATCTCCAGATTTGTATTAGTTCAGAAGCTATAGCTATTTATTTTGTTATACTATAACGGAACACCCTGTATTATTCACCGAAGAGAAGCGTTTTAATATGGCATGAAGTAAACATGATGAAATCTCACAAATACAGATTTCCTCAGTAAATGCGTGATTAAGTTCAAGTAGAATATGATCATGTCTGTAAGCTTTTATTTAAATGTCAACAACAGGTCAGACTGTGCCACATTAGCGGAACGAGCCACTGCCTCTCATGCTATGGGTCCGTGTTTGAGTACCGGTTGGTTAAAACCGCACGTCTCCGAGGTTTTCATTCTGTGGTTTGTCCAGATCCCTCGCATGAATGTAGGATAGCTCTAATGCTATTAGTTCCACAGCTCACCTGCACCATTATCCATTCGTCTTACCAACTTGGATATGCAATGTAAATTTAAGGTATATTTCATATACAGGATGTAACAGGCTTTAAGTTCACATATTTGGATTGGTAACTTACATCAACATATGCTTCAATTTTATTTAAGAGCAGCATGTTTTCAGATGGGTTAATAACCATAGGCGTGGCACAGAGGTGTGACGCAGAGTGGGCAGGGATCACAATAACAAATGTAACGGAACCGAGTTCAAATGACTTCTGTAACCTGGGCTAGTAGGTCACTGATTGAGTTGGGAAGCAAAACGGATAGTCTAAACTGATAAACCATGCAAAAAAACATCAGGTAGTAAACTGTATGCTTGATTTGAGGGAAAACTGTTCAGACGAAGAGAAAAAATCTGATGTGTTGCACTCACTTGACTTTCTCTACTCTTGTACTAACCATTCTTACAAATTCTTATTCCTGGTAGGTACAAGGGGAATATCGGAATACAGTAAGCTTTGAGCGATAGTTAACCCTTCTCTTTGCACGGCTAACATAAAAAAATGAACAACGATGTTGCATTTGACGAAAACTTGTTTTCCGAAACTGACACAAACAACAAGGAATATCTCCTAAATGGTTCACTCTACAAAAAACTTTATCTGGATATAAATTATGTGTTTTAGCGAGATCTACAGCTTTGTGTAGTAAGATTTGGTCTATCTCTTACGGTTTACAAGTTGTTCAAAAGTCACCAGAGTAAATACGACAACAGCGGCTATAGCCAGAAAATTCAATTTGTATTTGATTTGCCATAAAAATATCTCAAACATGTCATTTTAATCAAATTCGTTAGAGACACTTTCAAGAAAATCAAAATTTTCGGAAACTTTTTCGTGTAAAAGGTAGTTTAGGTTGGGGCTATTTTCTTCAAAATCTTCGTGTCGCATCCTTCTAAACTTAAATATCAACTTTGGTTTTCAGCCGACTTTTCGTTTTTGAGTTACGCTGTTCATTGACACATACGTGGAGATTTTGCTAAAACTGTTTTTTTATTGAGGGTGCCTGAATGTTGTTGTAGTGTTTAACGCCCGCTTTTACTACCACGGCACCGCAGGCGGTGACACTGATGACACACGGAATGAAGATGGAGCACCGGTGGAATGACATGGCGGGGGAAACCGGAGCACCCGGATAAAACCCGCCCTGACGCCGCTTTTCCACCACGAATACCACATGTGGGTCCCTGGGATCGAACCCGGGCCGCCTAGGTGGTAGGCGAGCGCGCTAACCGCTCGGCCACGACGCCGCCTCAGGGGGTCTCAAAACATATATTCGAAGTCTTGGGTCGAGTACAACAGTCCCTCTCCTTACTATTCGTAGTAGAGGAAGTAATAAACAACGGAGTGTCATGTGAGTGTAACATCACCTTTTTGTCAAATTTATTAGGTTTAAACCATAAATTACAACTCATATGTTCATATTACTTTCTCTACTGGTAAGTAGGGGAAGTATTGTATTCCACCCAAAAATTCGATGTCGAGATTTCACCGGAAATATAGGGTTTGAGGCCCCCTGAATCCAAAAAAGCATTTTTAGAAAAAGGTCCGTGTGTGTGTCTGTGTGTCAGTCTGTGGACAGCATAACTCAAAAACGAAAAGTCGGTAAAAAACCAAAGTTGGTATTTAAGTTTAATGTCTTTCAAGGATGCGACACGAAGATTTTGAAGAAAATAGCCCCACCCTAAACAACCCTTTACATGGAAAATGTTGATTTTCTTGAAAATGACTAACGACTTTGATTAAAATGCCATATGTTTGAGATATTTTTATGACAAATGAAATGTATATCTTGAATTTTCTGGCTATAGCCCATGTAGTCGTATTTACTCTGGACAAATTTTGCATAACTGGTAAACCGTTAGAGATAGAACAAGATCTTGCTAAAATACACAATTTATGTCTCGATAAATTTTCTTGTAGGGTGAACCATTTCGGAGATATTCCTTGTTATGTGTGTGTGTGAGTTTCGGAAAACTTAGAACTTTAGCGAAATGCAACATCGTTGTTCAGTTTTTTATATGTTAATCGTGCAAAGAGAACGGAATCTCAGAGGTCAAAAAGATTTGACTATCACTCAAAGCCTACTGTATTCTAATATTCCCCTTGTACGTACAAGGAAATAAGCAATAAGATAATTTGTACAAATGTTTATCTTAACTAACATGGAGATATAGGAATAACAGTTTGTTAGAATGGTTAGTACAAGAGTAGAGAAAGTCATGTGAGTGAAACACAACAGATTTTTTGCGGTTGCAGAAACGTCCAAAGGCAAGGTTATTCGGAGCTTGGCTGGCGGTGCCTATTGCGCCATGTAACACGCTCTTTAGGAATGACTGGAGTCATCATCTGGAGAATCAAATTATCCAATGCATCATCATACGCCCTTCACAGTTGCGCACGCTCCCGCACATACACTCAACACTGACGTTAGTTAACTAGGAAATGGTGTGAAGTTTTAATAACGAATGAACAAACCAACGCTATTATTAATAAGCATGCAACAGAATCAACTTCAAATAGAAGCAGGTGCACTGGGAATGACGGTTGGCAAATCGAGATACGGTTTGCACAATACCATCTACCTGCACAGCACACAGGGCATTCACCTTTACCACGATAAAACGTTCTCACATTTTCAGAACCGCTTTACAGTTAAAATGTTCAATATTCACTTTAAATGTAGGTTTAAATAACAAAATAGAAAATAAACATAGCCGCCTCTGTGGTCTGGTGCTTAGTATGCTAACTTCAAAATCCAGAGGTCCCGGGTTCGACTATCGGCTGGAGAGGGGTCGTTTTCCTCTAGCAAAGTTTGGACCTATGAAGGTGTGTGTGTGTGTGTGTGTGCGTGTGCGTACGTGCGTGTGTGTGTGTGTGCGTGTGTGTGTGTGTGTGTGTGTGTGTGTGTGTGTGTGTGTGTGTGTGTCAGTCAGTCTGAGGACAGCATAACTCAAAAACGTCGGTTAAAAACCAAAGTTGGTATTCAAGTTTAATGTCAAGGATGCGATACGAAGATTTTGAAGAAAATTGCTCCTTTTTAAACTACCCTTTACATAGAAAATTTTTGGAAAAGTTTGATTTTCTTGGAAATTGCTCAAACAACTTTGATTAAAATGCCATCTTTGAGATATTTTTATGGCAAATGAAATGTATATCTTGAATTTTCTGACTATAGCCTATGTAGTCCTCTGGATGACTTTTGCATAACTAGTAAACCGTAAGAGATAGACCAAATCTTACTATAAAAAATGTAAATTTTGCTAAAGCACACAATTTATGCCCAAATAAACTTTTTTGTAGAGTGAACCATTTCGGAGATATTGCTTGTTATTTGTGTGAGTTTTGGAGAACTTATACTTCTGTCAAATGGAACATCGTTATTCATTTTTATATGTTAACCGTGCAAAGAAAACGGAATTTTAAAGCTTTAAAAGATTTGACTATCGCTCAAAGCCTATGTATTCCCATATTCTCCTTGCACCTACAATGAAATAAACAATAAGATAATTTCAACAACCACGAAGAAGATAGAGGATTAAGAGGTTGTAAGAATGGTTAGTACAAGAGTAGAGAAAGTCATGTGAGTGCAACATATCAGATTTTTAAAAATACTTTCCTATAACTAAAAAGTCACAAATGAAATATAAACGTTTGCTTAAGGGAATGTGGAGAATGTATTAAAACATACAATTTACTACAAATACTTTTTTCATAGCATTAACCGTTTCTGAAATACTAGAAGCTGCAAGTTTCGAAAGTATGCTCATTGAAGATTTATTTTCATAAACAATTTAAGTATGTGGTAATAAAACGAAGCTTACTGTTACTATATTATTGGTTTACCTGAGTCAGCATATGCTAGACAGATAGCCTTAGTTGTACAGTCGCCTTCCTGTGTATATGTATTGTTATTATTGAGTTTTTGTGTAAGTGGATTTCGGGATCGTGGAAATGTTGGCTGTTCTTTGAGTGTAGTCAATGTGATGCCGGTCAGACGGCCTTCGTTGCGTAGTCACCTTACTTTACCATTTGCTTTAAATAACTTGATATAGTGGCTTTATTCCCTTTATTTAACGTAAATTATTGGGTTATATTTAATTACGTAAGAGCACTAATAAAGTTGTATTTTTAGGTATTTTACAGCCTTTTACTGATGACACTGGTTGCGTAGTTGCCTTCCTGTGCCATCTATTTCATTTATATTTCTTTTTGCACAGTATGTGGAATGTTTTGGATTGTCTGAGGGAAATCGATATAGTGGCCAGAGGTATTAATGTATGGACTCGTGAACGGGAGTCTGTGGTTCAAATCCCGCCATGACTATCCTCGCTGACTGAGATTGTCTCCAACTTTTCTTTAGTCTTCATAATTGGCAAATGCCTGGTACTCTAAACTTAGGCCTGGAACTTGTAGTTCACAAATTTCCTTTCCCAAAATTGTCATTCCATTTGATGTATCACCTGGGTGCCCCTACCTGTGTAGTAAGAATGGGTGAACACTTCTCAACTACTCAGGGTAACCAGATTACAATCTACGACCCCTCTAATGAGGTCACAGACACTACCTTTTGGGTAATGTGCTCGGTTTTGAAATTATTCCTCCGTGTTTCCGATAAACATTTGAATGTTGTCTTCTCATGGTGAGCGCCCCGAAATATTTTTAAAACAATTATGTAGCGAATACCATAATATGGTTACAAGAATAATTTCAATGGGGACTATAACACGAGGGCATGCTGGGAGTCTGTGACGGATAGATAAAGTTGTCTGAACGTTATCAGATTACAAATCATAAGTAGAATATGTACAGAAAAGCTTTCAAATTAGGTAATACCGGCCGCACAGCAAAAGAGGATCAAGGTCAGCTACCTCACACCACTATGTTGCTAGGCAACACCCTGCAATGACGGGTAAGAACAAACGCGGTTCTAGAAGCTTAGAGTGCAGGGCTTGTCACCAGAAGTTTCGCAAAACGTAAATTTCCATAAAAATCGCGGGTACCTAATTCTTGGCTATATAAGCGAGTCAGCATGGATAGAGAAGTGAGTTTGTCAGTAAATTAATTTTCGAGCAAGTTGTGTACAGCTAAGCAATGTTTGTGTTAGGGTTGCAATAAAACAGAACAGCTGTCAGTTGCAATGCAAACTTATTGAATTGTGATTCTGTTTTACAAGAAATAAAGTGACATAGAAAGAAACTGGACTTATCATTTTTCACACTATTATAAAATACGGAATATAGAGACACGATTCAACTGTTACCATTAGCTCAGTGGAAAAAAAATACTTCAGATGGCACACCAAAATAGACTTGAATAAGTTTATAGCAAATATTTTAAAAATAGTTTGATGAACATATATGAATTGAATGTTAAAACGAGAACTTCATTTTTTACCAGTTGTTTTCCATCCCTTGTCACCTAGTTCCACTGTTTCACGTTAAAAAGGACTTTGCAGACTATTTACGAAATTTCGAGATTAGATTTCGCCTTAGTAATTTCAAGGGAAAAGACTTTTCAATGTAAATGTTTGCCTGGGTAGAGAAATTCCTGGAAAATCATCACTTGAATTCACAATGTAAGTTCGTGACTTAAATATCAAATTTGTTATTCCACTTTGAAATTCTGTTGTTGACAGATGTAGGGCAACTCTGAACTTTTAAAACACATAACTAGCAATTTTAAGGTTATGTAGATGTCATACGAAATTTATGGCAAATTGTTAGTAACTATTTTGAGAATTATTTTAAACGACTGCATTTATTTATAAGATTCTTTAAAGAATAGTCACTTTCGCTACTTCTTCACAGAACACGTAAACTGTTTTATGGCTTATAGTTCTGATCCATGGAACGCTTCAAATTAATGATTATTAGACAAACATTTTTGGCATTTTTGATGCAGAGTAGATGTTAACTTTTACAGGTTTGCGAATATACATTTTGGATGTGCAAACTAAGTTGCAGAATAAACAATGATACTGTAAACAAAAGTGCTAATATAAAAGTAAAATAAAAATTAGTGAAAAGCCATTTAAACTGTCTCTTTTATATTTTTAACCGCAGGGAAATATATATTCCAGACGTAGTTGCAGATGTGCGAAATAAAAAATAGAAGTCTAGCAAATGCTAACTCGTATGTTTGAACGTCAATTGTCTTTTCCCCACTCACTGGACTTTTCATTATGCCTTGTGCCAATAGGTTTCATCATACAATATTTTCATTTGGAGCCAAGCAATGAAAATTAATGAAGCCTTTATAATGTACAAAAGAATTGTGAGAATTATTTTTAAAATAAGTCCAGTGGAATCTGTGGGTAATATTTTTAAATAACATAAAAAGTTAACAGTTTCATACACTATATATGACTTGTGTTTGTTCTATTTATTTATTTAAACATAATTTCCAAGTTCACAGTAATTTCATCCTCAGGAGCTGTAATTCATTTATTGGAACTCCAGTCATTCAGAAAAGATAATTTTAGTTTAGTTAAAAGTCTTTCAAAAGCTATAAAATCCTTATTAGTGTTAAGATAGCTGCCATTTTTCTTAGCATAAGGTTTATATTTTTATTTTCTCTAGTACTTGTTATACTAAGTGCTGTCTGACCACCAGAAGAAGGCAAGCTGGAGGAATGTCCTATGTAAATATTTTCTACCATCCCCATCAATTTTCATACATGCTAGTAATAATACACATTGTTGTTAGATAAATGTGTAATATCCAACACAGCATTTATATTTGTTAGATGTGGCATTAAACAAAGCGACTACTGAGCAGATTAACAGTTCGAGCTCCCTCTCACACCTCTGACCCCTCTCGCCTTCTGTGATTCTCAGATAGTAAAGGAGCTATAGCATCCCACCCAAAAATTCGATACCAAAGTTTCATTGAAAATACTTGTTTTCAGATCCCTGAATCCAAAAAAGTATTTCTATAAAAATGTCAATGTGTGCATGAATATATAACGTAATAACAAGAACTCGATTAAATACCAAACTTGGTATTTAAGTTCAGCATCCTCTAAGGATGCAACACGAAGATATTCAGGACATCCTCTCAACCTAAGTATCGAATAATCTATGTTATTTTTTATTTTATCAAAAAAGGTTGGAATGTTTTGTTTAAAATACCACATATTTAAAAATTTGCATGACAAATAAAATGAATTTTTATAGTTTGTGAACTATAAGAGACACAAAAACATGCTACAAAAAATATGTACGTTAAATCACACAATGTCCTGTCAAATACAATTTTTTTTCTGAGTTAAACGTTTCCAAAATATTCTTTATTATGGATTTGAACTGCAGAATACTTCATAATTTTTCAGGTGCTAGGTCGATATTTCTTCCCCTGCGAAAGGGATTTTAAAGCCATACATAGACGCTCTTAAAAGATTTGATTATAGCTTAAGTCTGCTGTATCTTATACCCCTTGTACCTACAAGGAAATATATAATAAAGCAATATCTACATGTTTTATTTCTATTAACATGAAGTGGATATAAGATGAAGTTTTTGTAAGAATTGTGGTGGTAGGAGGGTGGACAGAGAAAGTTAGACATTTGTTTTGTTTTTTCTTCTCATCAATGTTTAACAAGTGAATTTCTCCCGAGAATCTGCCGGCCGGAGCATGTGATTGGACGGATGTAACCGCTTGCCTGCCCGCGCTCGCTAAAGCAAGCGTATGACTCTATTAAGATCATGGGTTCGAACTTGGCTCTAGGCTGTGTCCATGCGCAGCACTGACCGCAATATCATAGATCCTGTCTTGCTCAAATATTGATCCATTAAGGACTTTACAACTTTAAGGCTTCATATAACTGAATCGATAAGACTACGTTTTCAGTTTTATTTTTAGAAATCAATTTATCACCAGCTGACTGACGATCAACATATATAAGTGCTGCCTCAAGCACCACAAAAAGGGCGCGAAATTTCATCTGTCCCAAAATTACTCACTGTGTCACGTATTGAACGAGTTTGTGGAGATATAACACTTTCCATATGATTTTGACTTTCTTAAATGGTTTACTTTGATAAATTATTTCTTGTGTATAACAATCTTGACAATCAGAGCAATATTCGTGCCTTAGATCGAAATATGTATTATGTATTATTTCTAAAAATAAATATTCCAGCATTTGTATTTCGGAATATAGAAATTTCTGATAAAATAAATTTTTGGTGAAAAAATTTAAAAGTTGTATTGAGTATTTAAAATAAATCAGTTTTAATGAAGTTTTTAAACAAAATTCGTAGTAGGATTCAGAAGAATAGAAAATAAAAGCAATTACATTTTATTGAAAAGAAGAAAATGTTTCCATCCAATTAAAACAAAATATTTGGAACAAATAATAATTTAACGAGTGAACGTGAAAACAAACTATGTTTAGGATTTATAGTAAGAAGAGGCATATTAACGATTTTCCAGCTTTTTAAAAGCTGCAACAATTGTGAATTCCTTCATGCAAGGGACGCGAGAAAGAACGCGAGAATATATGATCAATAAGTATTTAGCAGGTGGCATGTCAAGCAAACTGTGTTAAGTTGGTCTTCAAGCGAAGAAAACATCGGAGCATCGTGTAGCGTAAGAAAGTGATCCAGACACTGCTGATCGGATAGCACATTGCAACGCTCTCTTTCCCTGAAGGAGCGAAGGAACCTTATTGATCGTGTGTTCGATGGGTTACACACCTTTTTAGATTCGAGGATGAAAAGCTCCTCTCTCTCCTTAACGTCCACAGCCATCTCTATCGCGCTTTCTGTTTCCATTTTCGTTTTATTAAGGCAGTGTATGTTTTTATTTCTGAGTGACGTCACCGTTTTAAAAGCGGCGCGCAGTTCAACTTAATCGGCGTACACGTCCGTTATGGATTGAATGTTATTTTTGGTGACACGTTTCAGAATTTATTCCTCATGGATGAAACTTCTGTGAATACGTTCGTTAGCCGATCTTTCACAGAAAACATTGTTATTGTTGAGAAAAACTATACATTTTAATACGACACATAGACGTTAATGAGATTTAGTGCTCAAAACTTCGAAGAACTTTTTCATTCCAAATTGATTTTACTTAAACAATAGATTACAAAGAATTAGAAAATTAATTCCTGACAAATGTATCAGAAAGTTGGTTAAAAACATTGGCAACCCAAAATATAAGAGACATTGTTGATAAATGTGTAGCAAAAGCTTGTGAAGTTGAGATTCATGCCGAAGAAGAGGTCCCACCTGTATGGTAACTCGATGCTTCTTCGGGCCTGAAGCATGGTGCAGATTGGTGATGGTCATAAGGATGTGATGATGCTGTCGATGGTGATTGGTAAGCATGTGGGGGATACCCATCGTTGTACATTTGGTGATAATGTCCTCCAACACCACGGTAATCCACATAGTTACAACAATCCATGTCGAACGATGCTATTGTTTACTACGCAATTTTTAAAACTCTTGCATGATATCAACTTATTTCACCGAAAGTATGTGTCAAATAAAACCTCCATAGTAAAATAACCTCTAAAAATAAATTATATGTCAACTTTTTTCAACAGATGCTGTATCTGAGTGTTATTCTTGATTTTGCGCAAGTTTTTGAATGGTTTCACTAAACAACCACACTAGAGTTTGAAGTTGTGGAAGAGATCACTGAGTAACATTGTTAAAAAAATGACACGTAGTTGAAATTGGTCGTAAAGTTCGATAAATGTTGAAGCACAGGTGTTGATATCACTGACAGGGGTGTGTTTCTTCAAGAGATGAGAGTGTCAGCAAGTAGATGGTTTGTTGTGGTTAAGTTCACTCACTCACTGCAAGTTTTGGTTATGTTTTGATGAGAGAAGGGAAGGTTAGCGCCTGGCCCTCGTGTCGTGCAGTGGCGAACTTGTCATGAAGCGACGCGAGTGCGGCGATTCGACTGTCGCTGTGACGATGAAGTTGCCATCGAAAGTGATGATGTAGCTCTCAGTCGCGTGGAAGTTTGGCGCGATATGAGGATACTGGCTGGCTGGCTCGCTCTAGAGAGCAGGTCAGCCGCCGGCAACACAACCATCCACGGCCAAATCAATACCTTGACGAGAGAGAGCGAGCGCGGGCGGGCGTAGGCTCGGCAGCGCAACCCGTCCGTCTCTACTCTACATACTAACCTACAAGTTACCTACTCTCCTTCCTTCCTTCCAAATAACGGACACATGCACCGCTTTCCGGAAACGCACACTTTCGATTCCGCTTATCACTTGTTAACAATACGACTGTCGTTATCGATCTAAGCTTCCTCGCACACACTGGATCGCTGGCGCAGATTAGCTGCTCTTTCAAACGGAACTCCTCCGTGTCAGCTTTCTGTTTTTCAAAAACATCTCTATTGTTACACTCTTCCAAATGTCAACACCTCGGGAACATCCCTACATCACAATGAACCTCTATGCCAAACAAATGTGACGATATTTAAGATCTCTATGGAAAACAAAACCATATAAGTTCCCAAACAGGTAAGTAGGCATTAAAAGTTTGCTGAAAATGTTATCACAGAGTTTACCAACATAATTATAGCATAACATTAATTTCCGTGATCTTAGTGCCAAGAAAATTACTTTCAAAAATGTTCCAGGGGTACAAATTTTCAAATTTGCCTATATAATTTTATACAGAGATTAAATTGTATGTAACATTAAAACTTTCCTGGAAATAATATTATACATGTTATATGTGTAAATTAATAATAATAATAATAATAATAATAATAATAATAATAATAATAATAATAATAATAATAATAATAATAGCAGCCCAAGACAATTATTTCTACAAATGAAACTTAAGCCTTATGAGAAATGAATACTATGTAAATTTGGAAATTTTAAAGTTTGTGTATACAGTTTTATACACCCAGATATTCTTATCTGGCACTAACCCTTTCCTGAAACAAAAATAATAAAGTATATACCATTTTTCATTTTGTAAAACTTTTCTAAAAATATTCGATATCATGGAAATGCTAGTTTTCGAACAGGTAAGTCAGTATAGAGTTTTTTAATTTCAACATATTTAGCTGAACCGTTTGTCATAGGTTTATTCAAAATAATTACATTAAAAAATCAATTTCATGGTCCTATGTAACTAAATTTTCAAGATAATTATTTGAGAAAATGATTAAAATTTGAGAATTTAAAATGTTTAAATTTTTTGTAATTAGTTTTATCCTATTAGAGATTTAATTATGTCTGGTATTACAGCTTTTTCTGAAATCAATAGTCGGTTAAACAGCAAACCCATGTTTAAGTTCAGCATCTTCCAAAATAGACCCCAGACTACCCTTTCGTGCAAAATTTTAAGAAAACTTTCATCTCCTCAAAAATGGCTTTAACGGTTTTGATTAAAATGCTATATATTTAGATATTTTTATGCCAAATGAAATATCTAATTATGCCTCTTTTCTGGATATAGTCTTTGTTGCCCTCTTCATGTTGGATGGCTTTTTTGAATAATTGTTAAATCGTAAGACAGACACAATTTTACAACATCCCTCCAAAAAGTTGTTGATTTGTCAAAGCACAATATATGTATCTGGGGTTAACTATTTCAGAAATATTTCCTGTTATTGGTTTCAAGTTTTCAATATTTAATTTTTCTCTCAAATGGGAAGTCGTAATTCGTTTACCCTCCTAGTCATGCAAAGTGAGTAAAATGCCAAAGCCATCACATAGCACCAGCTCCTAAATAATTTTATTGTCACTTAAAGTTAGTTGAAGAGTGGGTGGAGAAAATTATGTGAATGTAATACATATTAAAAAACCCACTTGCGAAATCATAAAGAAGGATTTAATATGGTTTATAAATGTTACATGATAGCTGTCTTGGGAGCTTAAAAATATACAAAAATAATTTAAAAATTACTAATTCAATAAAAATTTAATTAGGCATAAACTGTATATTTGGAACATATCTATAGCTTCGTGTAGTCTCTCATAGTTTGATACTTATACAAAATTAATTCAGAATAAAGACTACATCAGATAGTCACAAACACTTAAAGATGAACACCTTAATTTAAAGTAATACAAACATCTTAAAACAAATCATAGAAGACATCGGACTATTCGTTTGTGATTTACAGGAAATGTTTTCTGCGTCGGAAGAACGGGAGTTAAATAACTGAAAAATTAGTTGCGCTGGAGCAAAAAGCGAAACATGCCACGTTCCAGCGTTTGCTTGCAAATATGATTGTGAAGTGCACGAATATATCCCGTTGGTTGGCCTACGATTTGAACTGTAGCGATGCAAGCTTTTTCACTAAAGTTGGAATTCTGCATAAGCTACTTAAAAATATTTGATTTATGTTAGAGATGCGTGTTGGGTACATTTTTACCTTCTCTACTGCCTATCTATAGTAAATAGAGAAAATATTGCATTCCATCAAGAAATTTGACACCTAGATTTGAGGCTAAATACGTGATTTGAGGTCAATGAATTTTAAAAAAGTATAAAAGAACTCCTGCGGGACAAAATTCCGGCACACCACCGACGCTGGTGTGATCCTGGCAATTGACAGCGTCGTTATACAACAAAATAATTTTTTTTTTCTCGGAAAGGGCGCTGCGGTTTTAGTTAGGTATATGTTGAATTTTCTTGGTACAGGCTGTGAAGTTCGGAAGGGATTTTATAAAATAGTTGCCCATAGGAATCAACAAAAATATAATACACAACATACGTAGAACCTTTTTTACTTTCTCTACTGGTAAGCAGGGGAAGTATTGTATTCCACCCAAAAATTCGATGTCGAGATTTCACCGGAAACATATGTTTTGAGACCCCCTGAATCCAAAAAAAGCATTTTTAGAAAAAGGTCCGTGTGTGCGTGTGTGTGTGTGTGTGTGTGTGTGTGTGTGTGTGTGTGTGTGTGTGTGTGTGTGTGTGTGTGTCTGTGTGTCTGTGTGTCAGTCTGTCAGTCAATCAGACTGTGGACAGCATAGCTCAAAAACGAAAAGTGGTTTAAAAACCAAAGTTGGTATTTAAGTTTAATGTCTTTCAAGAATGCGACACGAAGATTTTGAAGAAAATAGCCCCACCCTAAACTACCCTTTACATGGAACATTTTTCGAAAATTTTGATTTTCTTGAAAATGGCTCTAACGATTTTGATTAAAATGTCATATGTTTGAGATATTTTTGTGACAAATGAAATGTATATCTTGAATTTTCTGGCTATAGCCCCTGTAGTCGTATTTACTCTGGACGACTTTTGCATAACTGGTAAACCGTTAGAGATAGACCAAATTATACTATACAAAAAATGTAGATCTTTCTAAAATACACAATTTATATCTCAATAAATTTTCTTGTAGGGTGAACCATTTCGGAGATATTCCTTGTTATGTGTGTGAGTTTCGGAAAACTTAGAACTTTCGTGAAATGAACCATCGCTGTTCATTTTTTTATATGTCAAGTGTGCAAAGACAACAGAATCTCAAACATTTGACTATCGCACAAAGCCTACTATATTCTAACATTCCCCTTGCACCTACAAGGAAATAAGCAATAAGATAATTTGTACAAATGTTTGTCTCAGCTAACAAGAAAGAAGATATAGGAATAAGAGTTTGTAAGAATGGTTAGTACAAGAGTAGAGAAAGCCATGTGAGTGTAACACATCAGATTTTTCGAAACGAAATCTAAAACGCGAGGGAAAAAAGTGCGGTTTACCTAGTGGCATTTGTAACTGTAGTTTTAATGACACGCGCGCGCGTGCGCACCTTGTGTGTTTACACATTCAAAGATATATTTCATTCTGATGCGGCCACTCTTGGCACCCTGAATCTGCACAGAGGATTATCCTTCAACGCACCGTAAACATTGTGCGTGAGGAGTTACCACTTTCATCAGAATGGAACACACATTTTACTCTAGGTTAATAATAATTTGAGAGGCAAAATATGATAAAAGCAAAGTTTTTTAAAAGATTCACGACCTTTAACCCGTTAGGTCATATCGGAATATGATGAAATCATGCTCAAATGAGCCCGGGGTCCATAGAGTTTGGAATTACCCAACATTCATCTTCCAGGATAAAGGACCCCCCAAGGTAACTTACCCTAACCGAGACTCGAAGTCAGGGCCTATTGAAGGTGAGATAGACATCCTACCGCCACACCAGAGGTGTATGTGACAAAATATAAAGATACAACTCCTAAAATATAATGAATTATATATTTTAAATCCAAAATATTGTATATTTAGAGTATAGGCACAAGTTTGAAGCAGCTCACTTCATTTGTTCCAAGAAACATCTACCCTGTATCTTTCATTAAGAACATACACTGAATATAAGGTAGAGTCAAACAAAAAATCTGATATGTTGCACACACATGACTTTCTCTACTCTTGTACTAAACATTCTTACAAGCTCTTATTCCTATATCTTCTTCGTGTTAGTTGAGATAAATATTTGCAGATACCCATATTTTCTTGTAGGTACACGGATAATATGGGAATACAGTAGACTTTTAAAGCTTTCTAATTCCGTTCTATTTGCACGATTAACATATAAATATATTGCATTTGACGAAAGTTTTAAGTTCTCCAAAACTTACACAAATAACACAAAAAAAAATTACTTAGGCATAAATTGTGTGTTTTAGCAAGATTACACTTTTTGTATAGTAAGATTAGGTCCATTTCTTACGGTTTGGGTGTTATTCAAAAGTAATCCAGAGTAAACAGGATTGCATGAGCTACAGTCGGAAAATTCAAAATATATATTTCATTTGTCATAAAAATATCTTAAACATGCCATTTTAATCAAAATCGTTAGGGCCATTTTCAAGAAAATTCAAATTTTCGAAAAATTTTCCATGTAAAGGGTAGTTTAGGGCGGGGCTATTTTTTTAAAATCTTCGCGTCGCATCCTTGAAAGACATTAAACTTAAGTACCAACTTTGGTTTTTAACCACCTTTTCGTTTATCCACAGTGACACACACACACACACACACACACACACACACACACACACACACACACACACACACACACACACACACACACACAAATTGATTTTTTGGATTCAGGGGGCCTCAAAACATATATTTCCGGTTAAATCTCGTCATCGAAGTGCCATACAATATTTTCTCTGGTTACTAGTAGAGAAAGTAACAATCAATGCCATAGACGGTATTTGAACAACGGATTTTCCGTTCTACGCGCGGTTGCTCTTAATCACCGAGCTACCAAGGTAAAATGCAGGCACGGGCTTAAATTCTTCGTCTGAGTCGACAATGAATTATCATTGATTAACGTGATATACGGAAACATACACTGAAGTCACTCAGAAACAAGACAAAGTAAGCAAAATAGATACGCTATATCACTTCTACAACCCTCAAATTCAAAACCTAACAATGATAATTCCTGTTTTCTTAAAACTACTGCTAAAAGAACAATCTATACATATTCAATTTGAAATTCCTCAATCGACATTTTATTGGCTACTGAGACAAAATTAGCACCTTATATACATTTCAATACATCTGATTGGCTACTGCATGTGCAGAGCAGATCAACCAAGTAGAAATACAAAAGGGGGTTTCAGCAGGTTTTAACAGGCTTGCTGCACGAACCGCTGCCCCATAATTGAACCTGAATATCAAAGAGCAAGGCTACACCTAAATTCACTTAATCAAAAAATTCAAATTGGGTCTTTTCATTCAGCACCTGGAAACCAAATAACCAACACTGACTTCTGGGAAATAATACATGAAATCAAAGCCATGCTTTTAAATGGAGGTGAGATGAATAGTAAGTACTCCAGATGGGGTTCCTATGTTTCAAATCCAGGAGGGGCAGGCTTCATAAAGCTCTTTACCAACTTAATATATATGTTGTGTTTCCTGTCGAATCTATTTTCTATCAAGCAGTTGGAGGTACTCTATGTTTGATATTTCTTTAAAGGACAAAATACACTTAAGGCAATACGAGGCATTGACGTTGCAGTTTCACAAATTACAAGATATTTTTGATACGCTGCAAATGTAGCAAATAAGTCTTGTGACAAAAATGACAACAGTCCATTCCAGTTACTTTTCAGTCACTTTATTTTCCTCCAAAACCTTTTCCACAAATACACAGTTCTTTTACTCACGTTAACAGTCTACAAACTTTGGTGATACAATCCACAAATGACTCATTCTTGTGTCTCTCTTCACTTTTTCTGTATCTCAGACACTATGACAGGATCGCTCAACACTCATTAACTGCTTCCTATCTTCCTTTGGACACGCGGTTCTCTCACGACACACGCAGCTCTCTCTCTCTCTCTCCTCTCTCTCTCTCTCTCTCACACACACACACACACACTAAAACTGAAAATCTGATGTGGTGCACTCACATGACTTTCTCTACTCTTGTGCTAATCATTCTCACACTCTTATTCCTGTATCTTCTTCGTGTTAGTTGAGATAAACATTTGCAGAAATTATCTTATTCCTTATTTCCTTGTAGGTACAAGGGGAATATGGGAATACAGTAGGCTTTGAGTGATAGTTAAATCTTCTAAAGCTTTGAGATTCCATTCTCTTTGCACGGCTAACATTTAAATATAATGTTCCATTTGACGAAAGTTTGAATTTTTCCGAAACTGGCACAAATAACAAGGAATATCTCCCATATAAATTGTGTTTTAGCAAGATCTACATTTTCTGTACAGTAAGATTTTGTCTATCTCTTACCATGTACGAGTTGTTCAAAAGTCATCCAAAGTAAACAGGACTACATAGGCTATAGCCAGAGAATTTAAAATATACATTTCATTTGTCATAAAAATATCTTAAACATATGGCATTTTAATCAAAATCGTTAGTCATTTTCAAGAAAATCCTCTACTTTACTATACGCAGTAGAGGAAGTAAAAAAGAAAAAGAATATTTTACAAATTCCTTTTATTTTCTCACGAATCGTTGCAATGATTTTGATTAAAATACTCTATATTGAAGATATTTACATGAGAATTAAAATGTAATATTAAATTTTCTTGTAAAATCCTGCAAAGTTCTCTTCATTCCGAGGTAATTTTGTTTGATCTCATATATGTACCTAGTAAACACAAAGAGATTGATGAAAACACTACACAAAGATTGTATGTTCCTTTAAAACGGACAAAATTGTTTTACGGCATAAGCCATTTTCGAGATATCCGTTATTAAGGTTCAAATTGTCAATACCTTGCGGTTCTTTCTAACCCCTGTGGACATTTTAATTATTTCTCACGATTGCATGGAAAAGGTGTGGAATTTTAAGATCAGCTTATAGAATTCAGTTGTTAAAAATATAATAACGCCGTTCTCGTTGTATCTATAGCGAAATATGTAGTGAATTTATTGCTGCAAAGATATGTCTTAATTAAAATGAAAGAGACAGAACAATAAGCTTTTGTGAGACAATTCTCACTAATAAACGATAAACTAGAAAAAGGCATTTGACGTAACAGGTAATATTTTTCTTTCCCGGTTTTGCACAGATGTACGGGGTTGAAAATACGGACTGGGCTAGTTCTTTGAGAGACCTGAATAAGCTTTATGTCCCAAGATTTTTTTTTTTTGAAGAATGGTGCAACTTTGTGCGTGTGGGGTACAAGATATGAGTAGGGGTGGTATTTTTAAGGTAGACTATAAATTTTCACCAAATCTTACGGCATCAGAGTAGAAATTTGTGTCTCTATTGGTCAAATGTTGCAGTTTTATACACGAAGGGTCCAGTGGTAGTAGTTAAGTACCCTATTGGACAAAAAAAGTCATGTCTGGAACGGTGAAAGCTTAAAGGTTAGCGTAGGGGCGTACTTCAAAGAAAGTCCTGTCCCCCTCAGCCCAAAAGGTATTCGCGATATAAATCCATTCCAAAAACATCGTGCTCTTACACAGAGATTTTCATCAGGTTTCTACAAGTTTTATAAACATTTCTTACATTATACGTTAAACATACACCCTCCCAAAACTTGTGATAAACGAGAACCTATCATAATAGATCCACCTTCAAAATGGGTTAAAACAGAATGGCAGATTTGTGCCTAGGGATAGTGATAGGTCATGTAAAGATACGTCTGTAAGTTGTACAGTTACATAAAAAAAATATTAAATGGTGTAATAATTCAATTTTGGCATAAATCACAGCAATTATTAATGTAGCAAGTGTAATAGCTTGAGCCATGTTTATTAATGAAAATAAAACACCAACAAAATTTAAAATTTGCTCTAATGGGTTGTAACTCGCTAGTAAAGTTACAAAGCGATGGATAGTTCCCGCATACCTTGGAGTGTAAATACTAGTCCTTACAGAGTTGTGATGGTCGAGCAGAATTATTACGTTTCAGTCACAGCGATGTTCTGAGGACACGGTAATGGGTCAAAGCTTTTTCAAACCTCAATTTCACTTCCTTTGACCAATGATAATGTATTACTAAACAAATTGCAAATACATTTCACTAAACAGGTGAAAATGCAGTTTGAGCACTTAGTCATTAATCAAGTACCTTTTCAACTCACACAACTAGAAAACAAATTCTCGCTTGACAAATGGAACGATATTTGCAAGTAAGACTGTAATCTGCGGATTACATAGAAACAAAAAATAAGGTCTGTATATATACAGGGTGTTAATGGACTACACTGAAATAACTCGAGAGATTGTAGATGTGGATGATATAAGTAACTTGAGATAGGCAATGTATGGTCCGCGACTAAAAACATAACACAGATATATGGTGTTAAACATTTATATTAGCTGCTGATAAGTTGGTGTTAAAGCAAAACCTGATGAAAAATTGGTTTAGAATGTCTTTAAAACTGCTGCCCGAGTACAGAAATAACAATTTTCAGCAACTTGTTGCCAGCATTCTCAAGATTTAATGCCACAAAAGTCCCTGAAATCTCGGACTATCACCTTACAGTGCGACACTGAACAACAATTAGCTGCCTTCTTGCGTTATGAAGTATACTCCAGGGACGTTTCGTTGATTGCTCTTGTGGCTCAATTTGTAACGTCACGAAGGTCGTGGGTTCGTTTCCTGTCATGCAGTTACCGTTTTTGCTTTCTCTTTTCATTTCATATGAAGAAGAGCATTAAGACTACTATCACGCCAGAAATCTTGAATAGGGTACGACAATCGTTCCTTCGCCGTTGTCAACTTTGCCATGAAAATTCAGGTCACAATTTCGAGCAGTTCCTATAAAACTGAGTAAAGTGTTAGATGTTTTTATGCTTTTACTCTTTCTTTGACACTCTACACTACTTTTCGTTCTGAAGTGCAGCATATGACAGTATTAAGCAGGTTCCAATTAATTGTACTCACATGTTGAAGTAAAACTGCACACATGGAAATGCAATTTAAAATCCAGTTCAAAAAAAAGCATTAATATGCTCTACTCAAAATAAAGAAAAGAAGAAATAAAAAAAGCGAACGAGACTCAAACTCGAAAATGATGACATGCTTGAAATACGTACTGAGGTACTTTTCGTGTGCTGCGCTCTCCAATGGTTGATATTAGTCAGTGGCGTACTGGCACTTTAGAAACTTACAGCCGTAACTTCGAAATTTGAACAAACAGGTCATAGGTCTCCTGTCGCAAATTACTTGTTTAAGACGTCTCCATATCCTCTGAAAATATTTCGGTGTAGTTCACTAACATTCTGTATATATATTTTACGTAGGTTAGTCTCTTTCATCCAATCAACCCCCAAATTAAAATTTCTATAGAGCCCTATATTAGCGAATGTTTAAAAGCTTGGGACAAACTGACACAATAAGAAAAATCTGATGTGTTGCACTCACATGACTTTCTCTAATCTTGTACTAACCATTCTTACAAACTCTTATTCCTATATCTTCTTCGTGTTAGTTGAGATAAACATTTGTACAAATTATCTTATTGCTTATTTCCTTGTAGGTGCAAAGGGAATGTTAGAATATAGTAGGCTTTGTATGATAGTCAAATGTTTGAGATTCTGTTGTCTTTGCACACTTAACATATAAAAAAATTAACATCGATGACCCATTTCACGAA
Source organism: Tenodera sinensis (assembly GCA_030765045.1). Lineage (NCBI taxonomy): Eukaryota > Metazoa > Arthropoda > Insecta > Mantodea > Mantidae > Tenodera > Tenodera sinensis. Next base: position 12,300,024 of record CM060967.1, on the reverse strand, counting down.
AGTTCTAAGTTTTCCGAAACTCACACACATAACAAGGAATATCTCCGAAATGGTTCACCCTACAAGAAAATTTATTGAGACATAAATTGTGTATTTTAGCAAGATCTACATTTTTTGTGGAGTATAATTTGGTGTATCTCTAACGGTTTACCAGTTATGCAAAAGTCGTCCAGAGTAAATACGACTACAGGGGCTATAGCCAGAAAATTCAAGATATACATTTAATTTGTCATAAAAATATCTCAAACATATGACATTTTAATCATAATCGTTAGAGCCGTTTTCAAGAAAATCAAAAATTTCGAAAACGTTTCCATGTAAAGGATAGTTTAGGGTGGGGCTATTTTTTTCAAAATCTTCGTGTCGCATCCTTGAAAGACATTAAAATTAAATACCAACTTTAGTTTTTAACCGACTTTTCGTTTTTGAGTTATACTGTCCACAGACTGACACACAGACTGACACACAGACTGACACATACACGGACCTTTTTCTAAAAATACTTTTTTGGATTCAGGGGGCCTCAAAACATATATTTCAGGTGAAATCTCGACATCGAATTTTTGGGTGGAATACAATACTTCCCCTACTTACCAGTAGAGAAAGTAAAACACTACTTTGTATCAGTGATCACAGCACATTGAGAGAAATAACTGTCCTCAGACCTGAAAACAGTGTAGCATTGATTTTTCTAGCAGAGATCTGTGATTTGCAACTGTTACTAGTGCTGCTAAGCGACTGGTTCATGGACATACAAATGGGTAGGTATATGCGCAGATCTGAATTCAATATTTTCCCAATTCTGGTAATAATAGGAGATTGACTTACCAGGATACTTCTTCTTGTGTTCGGCGTCAACCTGCCTGGCCAAGGAGAAGTACTTGTCCTTGAAGCTCTTCTCCATGCTCTTCCACATCCCACCAAGTCTGTGGAACATCCCCAACATTTCAGTTCAACAGTGCAACAGTGTTCTAACAGCTAGTGCAGAAGAGTGAATTTAACCTTCGAAACAATGAAAACATCACAGGAATAATGTTCTCCACATTGCCGTGTGAAAACTTGATATTGAATAAATAATTTTTCAAATGCATACTTACAGTAAGGAAAGATTGTATAAACATTGGAAAATTCACACCAATAACAAGGAATATCTTGGAATATTCAACATAAATTTAACGAGCTCTAGATGATTTGTATAATAAAATGTTATCTATCTCAGTTGTGCAAAAGTGACTGACAATGAAGGAGCCTCCAGAGGTTATTCCCAGAAAATTCAAGATATATATTTAATTTCATGAAAACATCTTCAGCATATAGAAATATAATCGATAGGGTAAAAACAGAGGGGGATACCTCGCGCACCGCGACCAGCTCAGATCTGTTGTGACTGCCACCTCCCAGGAGACAGGTGCAGTGACGGAACCACCGGTTGCCACAGAGTTGAGGCGAGACAGGCCCAGAGACGTGCGGAAGTCCCTAACAAGTGCTAGGACAGAGGACAGCGGCTGCCCAAATCCCACCCAGCGCCCAGAACATCAGTTACAATGGTAAGCATCCGCGCCATCTGTCCGGCGCCGTCAACTGAAAGCACATCTGAAAGATGATAAGGAAATGGAATGGCAAATGATGGGAAGGAAACCGTGGTTTGAAAGAATGCACCGCAATATCTGCCTTAGTAACATGGAAAAACCTGTGTCAGAGTGCAAGGCCGCGGGGATCGAACCTGTAACCTCACGAATGTGGGCCAGAGACGTTACCGCCTGAGCCATCCCGGTCGGTAAATATAATCAAAATTCTTACAGCCATTTTTGATAAAAATCAACATTTTCGAAAAGTTGAGCAAGTAAAGTTTAGTTTGTGGTGAGGTATATTTTTTAAAATCTTCGTATCGCATCCTTATAATACACTGAACTTAAATACCAAGTTTTGTAAAAAACAATAGATGTAATTTTCAAAACAATGAAAATGCCCATAATCATTGCCCTAGATAAAATAAAGATATATACTTAAGCTCAATCAGAACGACGATGCGTAAGTCAATGTAAGTACAATGATTTATAATTGCCTTCTTAATTTATTTTCACTCAGTTCAATACAGTGGAATACATAATTGAACCATTTCATGAGTCAATACATAAGTTTGGCATTAATAAAACATTTTGTTTTAAAATTATGCATACAGAAACACCCTTTTCTATAATAAATACCAGTTTTTAATTCAAGCCGCTTTAAAACAAGCATTTTCTCAGAAATCTCTATATCAAATTTTGGGTGGGATGCAATACGCATTTTGTTTGCCATAAATGATAAAATAAAAATCTGATGTGTTACACTCACATGACTTTCTCTACTCTATTACTAACCATTCTTACAAACTCTTATTCCAATATCTTCTTCCTGTTAGTTGAGATAAACATTTGTACAAATTATCTTATTGCTTTTGGCCTTGTAGGTACAAAGGGAATGTGGGGAAATTAAAATTATTTTGTTGTTAAACGACGCTGTCAATTGCCAGGATCACATCAGCATCGCCGTTGTGCCGGAATTTTGTCCCGCAGGAGTTCTTTTACATGCCAGTAAATCTACTGACATGGAGCTGTCGTTTTTAAGCACACTTAAAAACCATCGGTCTGGGCCGGATTTGAACCCGCGACCTTGGGACCAGTAGACCAGCGTCTAACCAACTGAGCCACGCAGACCGACAAATATATATATTTGGGGAATACAGTCAACTTTGATAGTCAAATCGTTTGACAAAAGTGCAAGTTTTCCAAAACTGACACAAATAACAAGGATTATCTCCGAAATGGTTCAGCCTACAAAAAATTATTTGGACATAAATTGTGTGTTATAGCAAGATCTACATTTCTTGTATAATAAGATTTTGTCAATTTCTTACGGTTTACCAGTTATGCAAAATTCATCCAGAGCAAACAGGACTACATAGGCTATAGCCAGAAAATTCAACATATAAATTTAATTTGTCATAAACAATATCTCAAACATGTCATTTTACTAATAGTTGATTCTCGGGTGATCAGTCGCGTCAAATTTATAAAACTCAAGCTTTCAACCATTTGATTCCCCATGGTCTTCATCAGGAACCCCAAATGACCTAGCTGTCGACGGGCCCTTAAACCCCCCCCCCCCCCCCCACTCATCAGGAACAAATGCCAGGATAAAAATATGCTGGTATATATACACAAGCAAGGTATCATTAATCAATTATTAGTAACATTCACCCCCAAAGTTTTGAATCTTATATATGTCATTTTAATCATCATTAGAGCCATTTTCATTAAAATTAAAATTTTCGAAAAATTGAAAATTGGCCATGTAAAGCATAATTTAGGATGGAGAAATTTTCTTCAAAATCTTCGTGTAGCATCCTTGAAAAACATTAAACTTACACAGCAACTTTGGATTTTTCTCTTACGTAGTAGAGAAAGTAGAATAATTTGCATTGTTTCCCTAAATGTCCATGAAATACCTGAATGTAAGACACAACACGTTTGGAAGTGAATTTGAATACAACGCTGTGTGTGCACTGAAGAGCACGTGGCGGAATGAAGACCTGCATGGGGAAGTCTGCAATGATAACCTGCAGCTTCCAAACATAATTATTCCTCAAGAAAAGTGATCTAGCTGGAAGTATATAAGTTTTTATGATTGTGTGGCAACCATAGATAAACTTTATATGTCCTCGCTTCCTGGAATCAGTAGCAGCATTATATCGGACATCTAAGTACCAATAAAACTGTAGGTAGAGTGCAGTGCTGCCACATTTCTCGCGGTGTAAGGGTGAAGTAACCACCTGAAGTTCAAAATCTGGGGCTGGAATCTCAGTTGCGACAACTTTCAATTCCGGGTTTTTCCTTAAGGGTAGACTAGTTGGCCAAAATTACCAAAAACTGACACTTATAGATTTTTACACAGTTTACAAACTGCCACTTTGTACTATGAATTCCGCGCCTCTTGCGACAACACTAAAAAATCTGATGTGTTGCACTCACCTGACTTTCTCTACTCTTGTACTAACCATTCTTGCAAACTCCTATTCCTATATCTTCTTCGTGTTAGTTGAGATAAACATTTGCAGAAATTATCTTATTGCTTAATATGGGAATAAAGTAGGCTTTGAGCGATAGTCAAATCTTTCAAAGCTTTCAAATTCAGTTCTCTTTTCACGGTGAACACAGAAAAATGAATAACGATGTTCCATTTGACAGAAGTGTAAGTTCTTCAAAACTCACACAAACAACACGGAATAACTCCGAAATAGTTCACTCTACAAAAAATTTATTTCGATGTAAATTGTGTGTTTTAGAAAGGTCTACATTTTTTGTATAATAAGATTTGGTTTATCCCTTACGGTTAACCAGTTATGCAAAAGTCATCCAGAGTAAACAGTACTACATAGGCTATAGCCAGAAAATTCAAAACATGCATTTCATTTTTCATACAAATACCTTAAACATATGACATTTTAATCAAACTCATTAGGGTCATTTTCAAAAAACTCAAAATTTTCGAAAAATGTTCCATGTAAAGGGTAGTTTAGGATGGGGCTATTTTCTTCAAAATCTTTGTGTTGTATCCTTGAAAGACATTAAACTTAAATATCAACTTTGGTTCTTAACCGACTTTTCGTTTTTGAGTTATGTTGTCCACAAACTGACAGACACACACACGGACCTTTTTCTAAACATGCTTTATTTTTTGATACAGGAGGCCTCAAAACATGTATTTCCGGTGAAACCTCGGCATCGAATTTTTGGGTGAAATATAATACTTCCCCTACTTTCTAGTAGAGAAGGTAAAAATAATGCTATATTGATAAATTTAATTTGACAAATACGTATATCTCGGAAATGGCTGGCCCCATCACAAAACAGTTTAAAGGAAATAAATTGTGCGTAAAAAGAAATATGCATTATGCAGCACCAATTATATAAAATCCCTTCCGAATGAAGAAGGCTTCACATCTAATCCCAGAAATTTCAATTCTATTTGTTATATGCGTATACGTGGTCTATTTAGGACCAAAACAATAAAGTCCAATAGATTTTTTGTAATCCGGATTATTCTCCTTTATTTGTTTTCCTACAATCGTTGTTCATAGAACTGTTATCTTGAATTCTAGTAGAGCGATAGAATTGCATGTTGAACCTAAATTTAATCTTTTTTACATACGGTTTTGTGTATTTTTCACTACAGCTTTGCTTTGCATTTGTGTACGCATTTACTAGGCTAACACAAAGTTAATATTAAACATTGAAAACAGTAACAATAATAATTAAAACACATAGATATAGTAAATATTAAGTACTGAAATATAGGAATAAGTAATAGAACTGTAATGGTAGTTTATTTTGTGCTATGCTTTCTGCCGTCTGCCACGGTGTTCAATATTGACTTTAATGGAAAGCGTGTTTTAGTTTTGACCGCCTCCGTAGCGCAGTTGGTAGCGCGCTTGCCTCTGGCACGGAGGACCCGGGTTCGATCCCCGGTACCAGCATGGGGATTTTATCCCCTCTGGGAGGTGTGGCACGGGGTGCACTCAGCCTCGTTAGGTCCCGGGGGAGATGGAGAAGTAGCAGCCCCAGGTCTAGATAACTGGCCGGGAGGGCTCGGGGCGCTGACCACGTCCCACCCTCCAGTACTGCACCTCACCAATGACGCCTGTAGTGGGGACGCAGTGGCTGGGCGGTAGGCCTTGGCCCCTGTGGGCTGTCGCGCCGGGGTTTAGTTTTAGTTTTGCCATTCTTGCCAAAAGACACTGATTCCTCAAATTTCATACATTGGTCCATTGGGCGAGAGTATTTTAATACAATTTTACGTGTATTTTGGTCTATGTCTTCTTCCTAAATTATTTGGCCCACGAGATGATTTCTGCGTAATTTGACTAAATCTAACTGTAGTTTGATAACATTCACACTTGCACAATTTCATAAATTTTTGTATTTATGGAAAATTATTTACAAAAGTACTGTGAATAATGAGATTAAGAACAATTCCTGATATTATTTCAATTTAGCAAACATCAATTTGTTATCCTGATACAAATTTGATATTTTTCATAAAATCTTTGCCTGAAACTCTCCCCTTATGTAGGACTTACATCACCTAGGACTTATAAGGACACACCGTAGCCGAGGGGCCAGACCATTCACTTCTTACCAAAGCGGCCTTGGTTCGATCCCAGGCAACTGCATGTGGGATTCGTGGTAGACAAAGCGGCGCCGGGGCGGGTTTCCTCCGGATTCTCCGGTTTCCCCCGCCATTTCATTCCACCAGTGCTCCATCTTCATTCCATGTATCATCAGTGTCACCGCCTGCGGTGCCGTAGCAATAAAAGTGGGCGTTAACACTACAAAAAAGCCCTAGGACTTACAGTCCAATGCCCAGGGTCAGACGCTTGTCGGGAAGCTCAGGAACCTATGAACCGGACAGTGAAGACCTGGAAGCGGTTGGTCAGCCCAGTAAGTACGAGAGTGAGGAAGAGGATAGTATGAAACAAGGCGAAATCAATGATTGGAAAGGTGATGATGGAGCAATTGGTGGAATGAGTGGCGGGGGAAACCGGAGAACCTGGGGAACACCCGCCCAGGCACCGCTACGTCCACCACAATGCATAAAATCAAGTTAATATACATGTATATTTTGTTAATTTTTTAATATAAATAAGGGTAGAAGAATTTATAAACTTCAGATACTATGTTTGAAAAATCTGAACTAAAATGCAAATTTTGATAACTACACACTTTTTGTTTTTAAGTTATGCTGTTCACAGATCCAGCGGACTTTTTTCTAGGACTTGATATTTTTGGGGAAGGGGATTCAGAAAAGAGTATCTTTGGTGAATTCTCGATACCTAATTTTTGAGTGGATTACAAGAATATAAGTATTAGAATCCTCATGTTAATAACAATAGACTTGATTGAGCCTTCCAAATAAAAATATTTTCTGTTAAGGTTTCAATACGCAGTTTGTAGAGCAGGAAAACCAATGTAAAACAAATGTTTTGCTTTGAGTTTAATATTTTTTGTCTCTGAAGCCTTATTACATTTAGGGAATGTGTTTGGTTATTACGAATATAAATCGAAATGCGTTAAGTTCGATCTCTCGAACATGTTGGAATGTTTTGAAAACAGTGTGTACGTCACTTCCGCACGTGATAGCTTAGGTTTGTGCAGGTTTGTGCAAGCAGCCATGAGTTCAGTTGCACCACGGTCGCCACAGTCCCTGTTATGCATAACAAGAGCTAAGGTGTTATATCCAGTAATTAGAAATATAGAAGACTCGTGTGCACTTCGGAGAGTTGCTGTTATATTCGCACCGACTCAAAGGTAAGTCCAGTAAAATGGGGATTCTTGCATTTCTTGCATTTTAGTGTTGCATTTCTTGATTACTCTCTCTAAAACGTAGAGTAGGTGTAAACATTGTACTCCATCTCGATATTAAATGTCAAGATTTTACCAGAAATATATGCTTTGAAGCCGCATGACCACTTTTGGATAAAAGACATATATGTCAACACCAAAAGACGTATATGTAAAACCGAAAAGTCTGTTAAAACTTATCCGATATCTAGAATTTTCTGAATAACCTCTGAACTGTTAATTCTAAATGACTTTTGCATAGATTTCGTTAGAACCAAATTTATGTCATATCCATTTTTTGTGAGGTGATGCATTTGCCAGATATTCCTTGTTCTGTGTTTGCATTTTCCAGTACTTGTACTTTTCGCAAATGAGAAATTCGTTATTCGTTTATTTATGTCTCGCACATGCAAAGAGAGTGGGATTTGAAACACATTACATAGCGAGCAGCCCTTAAACGAGGTGACTATCAGTTAAAGCCCACTGTATTCTCATATTACCCTTGTACCTACAAGAAAATTCGCAATAAGATAATTTCTGCAAATGAAGAATAGGCCTTTGTAGGAATAGTTGGCACAAGATTAGAGAAAGTCATGTGAATGTAATACAAGCTTTTTTACCAAATTAATCAAAATCTAACCTTTATTGCCTATAGCTAGTCGGTCATCTGATACTTCATTTTGTTATATTGTTCTCTATTTCTCTTCCTCACACCATACCTCTCTTTCTCCCTCTCACTCTTCCTCACTTCATACCTCTCCTACTCCCTCTTCCCCAACCTCTCACTCCCTTTCTTCCACCCTCTTTTTCTCTTTCTCCCTCCATCGCTTCCTCCCTTTCACTCTCCCTCCCTCTTACTTCCTCCCTACCTCCTTTCTCTCTCTCTTCCTACCATCCTCTCAACCTTTCTTCTTCCCTCTCTCTTTCTCCCTCCTTTCCTCTATCTTTCTTCCTCCTTCCCTCTCCCTTTCTTCTTCCCTCCCTCTCTCTCTTTCTCCATCCTTCCCTCTCTTTCTTCGTCCCTCCTTCCCTCTCCCTTTCTTCCTCCATACCTCTCTCCCCCTTTCTTTCTCATCTCCCTTTCTTTCTCCCCCTCTCCCTTTCGTCCTCCCCCTCTCCCTTTTTTCTCTCCCTCTCCCTTTGTTCCTTCCTCCCTCTCTCTTTCTCCATCCTTCCCTCTCTCTTTCTTCGTCCCTCCTTCCCTCTCCCTTGATTCCTCCATCCCTCTCTCTCCCTTTCTTTCTCCCCTTCCTCCCCCTCTCCCTTTCTTCCTTCCTCCCTCTCTCCCAACCCTTCTTCCTCTCTGTCTCTCCCTCATTCAATAGATTTGATAATAGTATTTGTAGTATCAAACGCTACATAAAATCTATTCTTGGATACGAGAGCACCAGGGAAATGCAAGAAATGAATGTGCGGACTAATTGACTAAATCAGCATCTTATAGTTTACGCTATTCTTATACAAAAAGTCTCGTATCTTATGTTAAAAGTAAAATGTTGAACTGCGTTTGGCTGTTGGAATGAGATTTGTACAAATGGTGCCTTAGCTACAGTACTGTACAGCTAAATGAAACACATTTCACTCCAAATTTCCTCTCACTTTAATGTAATCTATGACAAGCCATGGGATATTTGGAAGTTATTTTATGAGATTCAATATTATTCAGACAGTGGTTACTACTGTAAACATCAAGAATCTATACAAAATGTTGTTGTTGTTGTTTTCTAGTGCCTTGCATCTGGCAATGAAGCAATTAGCATTCGTGCTTTCCAATACTTTTGAACTGTAGTTTCTTCTGATCTTAATGCTTCACAGGTCTTCAAGTGGTCTTCGTTCATTTCTGCTGGATCGTTACACAGGACACATATTGGTGAGGCTGAGATACCTATTCTGTAGAGATGACTTGCTAAGCAGTCGTGATTTGTCAATAGTCGGAAGGCTGCAACAGCTGTTTTCCTTGGTCTCTGGGGGATTATATCTGGGTTGGAAAGTAGTGTAATCCATTTTTTATCTTTGGCATTTGTTTCTATTTCTTGTAGATATGAATGACAAAAATTTTTAATGATCAAGCGTTTTATTGAGGAATATGAGAAATTGAATTTAGACTTTTGTTTTATTGTTGTGCCTTTCTTTGCAAGTGAGTCTGCAGCTTCGTTCCCCATGACTCCACAGTGTGCTGGAATCCATTGGAGATGAACAGTCTTATTAACTTTTTGGAGTTGTGTTAACATTTTGTAGCATTCTCTAATTTTTGTTGACTTCTTTGTAGTATTTGAACATATTCCCTGAATTGCAGCTTTAGAATCCGAAAGAATTACTGCCTTGTTAAATTTATTTAAGGGAAGATTTAATAATTGTCGGAGAGCAATGTATATAGCCTCTATTTCTCCATCATAATTTGTTGTGTCTCTGCCAACAGAATGATAAAAGGAAAAATGTGAACACGTAACTCCAGCTCCAGTAAGGTTTTCCTTGGAGGATCCATCAGTATGTATGTGCAGCCATTCTTCTGTGGGATACCTAGTATTGATTGTTTCCAGAGCTAGAAGTTTTTGTATTTCTTTTGGTGTGTCTGATTTACTTATTTCCTCTATTAATTCCAAATTGAAGGTAGGTTGCAATAATTCCAATGGATTTTCTCTAATAAGTAGATTTTCTCTGGTGTTAGGAATATTCAATTTCGATTTAATCTGTGTTACCTTTTCTAGGAATCTATACAAAATGTAAAACATGTTTTATTTGACTGTTCTATATTTGGAGGAATACTTCTCCTGAATTAAGTTTTGAAGAATATGATTATACAGTATCCATACGTAAACCAATATTCGAAAAACAATGCATTTACAAATGCTTTATGCAATTTATAAAATCCACTTATAATCATAAACCGCCTCCGTAGCGCAGTGGTAGCACGCCTGCCTCTGGCGCGGAGGACCCGGATTCAATTTCCGGTATTCCCCCGCTGGGAGGTCTGGCACGCGGTGCACTCTGCCTCGTTAGGTCCCAGAGGGGCCAGTTGAGTTACTTGATGAAGAAGTAGCGACCCCAGGTCGAGAAGGCCGTATAACTGTCTGGGAGGGCTCGGGTCTTGACCACGTCCCACACTCCACTCGTGACGTTGCGGTGGGCAGAGATGGGGGACGCAGTGGCCGGGCGTTAAGCCTTGGTCCGTAAGGGCTGTTGCGGTAGGAGTTTATTTTTTAAATTCATAGTCATCTGTAATATTTCAGTTTTGTAAATTTTTTGTTCTTATTGTTGTGTAAGTTATAGCCTTAGCACGCCCTTTCTGGCGAAATACGGATTAAGTTTAGGAAATTCAATGACTAAACGTGTATTTGTGGGAAACACTAGATACAGACTTTTGTGTGGCAGAGAAAGTAAAAAGTATGAATTATTCTATATAACATTAAACGTTTGTGGTGATACTTTCAATAAGTTGGAAAATCCTTACCCATCTAACAGCACTTCAAAAATACCTAGTCTTCCAATGTATGCCAGCTCACTGTGGACTGAGTGGTAATGACAAAGCTGATTTTCTTGCAAAATAGGATACCAGCAGTGTATATAAATCTATAGTTAATCTATTTTATGCAACTAAAAGATTAGTCAACTCGAATTAATAAAAAGTTACAAAATATTACTATAAAAAAAGATGGGAACTACCAAACATTCAAACAGTAATTCCTGAGTATCCTCGAAAAACGGTAGTTGCAACCTTCAGATTGATTACAGGACATGATTGTCTGGCAAAACATTTGAACAGGATTGGGATATACAGGGTGGAAAGGAAGTCATTACAATAATTTAAATCAAAGGTAGATCTCGATATTTGGAACATATTTTGTCCATACAATCTTACATTTTTTACAATTTACAATCTTAATGTCTTTGTCTCTGGCTAATTCCTACGAAGACATTTTAATTTTGTCGAAAATGAGCTGGCAACACTGCACATTACGTGGGGTCACTTTCCCTAGCTGACTACAGAAACACCGTAATGGTGTTGAGAACATAACATAAACACATACCGTGCATTGCCCTTCCGTGTTTACTGAGCGAGTGTAGGACAATCACAAGCGTTATCTCCCAAAACATTAAACGAAAGCGAAAGTGCCCGACCTGTTTACATCCACAAACCAGGTCAATTCCCTGACCGACCTCAACGTAACGTTGTCGACTCAACTTAAGACTCAAAAAGCTGCTCTGGGTATTCCTTCAATTCTTTTAAGTGATTAATTATTTCGTAACCCTGTGTGATGTCCTATTACTACCGAAGCTATGTCAGAAATAAGTTACTCTATAAGTAACAAACTGTTACCTTCGTACATTCTTGTGGAATTACACATCCAATTTGGAGCAAAAACCATTTATTTTTTCGAAATCAGCTGATCGAAGTACAAAATGCCATCAGACTTTTTTTTTTGTTTGTAATGCACATAATGCACATATTACAAAGAATCTAACGACTTCCCTTCCATTCTGTATTTTGCATCACTCTGTCCTCTATGTGATCTGTCGGTCTGGGTGACTCAGTTGGTTAGACGCTGGCCTACGGATACCAAGGTCGCGGGTTCAAACCCGGCCCAGGTCGATGGTTTTTAAGTATGCTTAAAAACGACAGCTCCATGTTACTAGATTTACTGGCATGTAAAAGAACTCCTGCGGGACAAAATTCCGGCACACCGGCGACGCTGATGTGATCTTGGCAATTGACAGCGTCGTTAAACAAGAAAAAAAATTTTTCTATGTGATCTGCAAGAGGAAATGGGCCAAGACCACCTTCAAATATGCCCAGCCACTTCTAGTGCCCCGTGAAAAATATTGGAGAGCAAGAGGATTAATGACTTCATTGTCAGAAATCCAGCATTAGCTAACAACACAGTTAAAATAATTTGTGTTCATAACCTTGTAAAATGAGATGATTACCTTACGCTGATGTCCTTATTGCTCTCACTTGGGTACTGGTTCGCTAACTTCCTTCGCCACTCGTTGGCGAATAACATAAATGCATTTGGAGGTCTTGGGATCTTCTTGTGTGGCGTTAGAGCTGCTGCTGCCGCCCGCTGTTCCTCCGCTTCACGTTTGATTATTGCCAACTGCCGCTGTTGGACGCTCCCTTTGAACTGCTCGGCACTGTGTCCTGTCAAACAACAATATGGATACAATCAACAACTGTACTTGAAACAAATTCCTGTCAACAAACTGTTATTGCCTTGCATTTCTATAGACATGGAATAGAGTAAATCAGTCATTTATTTTATATAGATTTCACACAAAAATACCCAGAAGTAAATCTGTTGTGAGTTTTCACTCGAACTTGATTTCACTAGCTGTAACCGGAACTGCGGTCAATATTGTATTTAAAATTTCAAATGGGACGGTGTTTTTCCACTTCGCGCACAGAAACACAATAACGCAGCTGCTGTGCCTGGTTTACCTGATTTTCTCTGCTCTGAAAGTGCAGTATTGAGCTGACGCGTGGTTGAGTTATTACCTGTCTGACCAGATATTAATAGAGAAAAGTGAAGGTGAACTTCAAAGGATGACACACAAATTAAACTTAATATCAAACAATCTGATGTGTTACACTCACATGACTTTCTCTACTCTTGTACTAACCATTCTTACAAACTCTTATTCCTATATCTTCTTCGTGTTAAGATAAACATTTGTATAACTTATCTTATTGCTTATTTCCTTGTAGGTACAAGGGGAATATTAGAATACAGTAGGCTTTGTGCGATAATCAAATGTTTTAAAGCTTTGAGATTCCGTTCTCTTTGCACACGTAACATATAAAAAAATGAACAACGATGACCCATTTCACGAAAGTTCTAAGTTTTCCGAAACTCATACACATAACAAGGAATATCTCCGAAATGGTTCACCCTACAATAAAATTTATTGAGACATAAATTGTGTATTTTAGCAAGATCTACATTTTGTGTATATTATGATTTGGTCTATCTCTAACGGCTTACCAGTTATGCAAAAGTCGTCCAGAGTAAATACGACTACAGGGGCTATAGCCAGAAAATTCAAGATATACATTTCATTTGCCATAAACAGATCTCAAACATATGACATTTCAATAAAAATCGTTAGAGCTATTTTCAAGAAAATAAAAATTTTCGAAAAATTTTCCATGTGGGGCTATTTTGTTCAAAATCTTCGTGTCGCATCCTTGAAAGACATTAAACTTAAATACCAACTTTGGTCCACAGACTGACAGAGTGGCAGACACACACACGGACCTTTTTCTAAAAATGCTTTTTTTTTTTTTTTTTTTTTTTGATTCAGGGGGCTTCAAAACATATTTCCGGCGAAATCTAGACATGGAATTTTTGGGTGGAGTAGAATACTTTCCCTACTTACCAGTAGAGAAACTAAAAATATACCATGGACATTTCAAAAATGTCAGAACATTTAAAGGTACCCATTCGGTCCGGTTTAAAATAACTATAGAATATAAAAGCATAGAACAAGTGTCATAGGATGTGAGATAACATACGGGTCTGTATTAGACATTAATAAAAAACTGAATAAATTTAACTTCACTCAATAAGACTGTATAAAGCAATGCCATATCTGCTACAACACATGGACATTGACTGCAGAAAATAAAAGAATACAGCTGGCTGAAATGAAATTCCTCAGACCCATAACAGGATACCCAAGACTGAATAAAAACCAAACAATGAAATAAGACAAAAGTTAAAAATAGAAGAATTAAAACAATAATACAATATAGAATCAACTGGAAACAACACTTGGAAAGAATGCCAGCAAACAGGATACCCCCAGCAGAAACCCAGGACGTCCGAAGAGTGAGTGAGTGAGTGAGTGGGGTTTAAGGGCCCGTCGACAGCTAGGTCATTTGGGCCACGTCCGAAGAAAAGATGGACACAAGATTTTGGAGTCGGAATAGACTAAATGGCCTAAACCGTGAAGAAGAGGAAGAAGAAGAAGATCAGTGTGCTTTATTATTTTGTCTGTACTTAGTCACAAAGTGTATTATGGCTCAGCATTTGTTCTCCACCCCTAATAATTTAATTTAATTTCCACCCCTAATGACCTAGTTGTCGACGGGCCCTTAAACCCAACCCAACTCGTTCTCCACTGCACAGTCTTTAACTTTTTGAGCCGTATGTGTTAACTCAGTCAGCTCGCCAAGTGAAAGTGCAATTTGGAGAAAGATTTCCAGGTCTTTCTATCTCTGGAGTAACTTAAAACATATTTCTCAACGTGAACTACGGCTAGTGTTGGATAGTTTCCTAAAGAGGTGCCAAAAATGTATGGACAGCGATGGTGGCCTTTAAAAGTAGTTTTAAAAATGAATGGTTTCATCCGCGCTGTTCTATGACAGCAACAGTCGGCGACGAGCGCCAAGGACGCATACATGCAAAACACAGTGCAGCCGGTTCGAAGTCCTTTGGATCACCCGTTATGAAATAAAGCACTTAAGTGTTACATTTATATTGTTCAACAAACTATTCTTCAAAAAGCTTATTCCTGTATCTGCTTCATTTTAACAGAGGTAAAATGTGGGAATGTTTAGACTACTTATTTACTTGTGCGTACCCCCCTGGTCAAAAAAATAGTCACATCTGTAACGCCAAATTCGTATAAGTCTTACACGACAGAGAGCCTTGATTGGTCATATAGGCTAGCAATACTCAGATTTGGAACTTGTGACAACTTGTTGCTGCCGCTACACAACTATCGCGGACGGTGTAAACAAGGCACTGTACCGAGAATGAGCTGATGAATTTGGCGTTCCAGAAATAACCTTTGTCCACGGGTGTACAATGGGAATAGGAGAATACAGAGATATGACGAACGTGGGAGAGACAGAGAAAGAACAAAGGAAAATAAATTTCCATTTGAGAAGGTATAGGTATTGGAAAATTCAAAATTCAAAGCAATAACAAGGAATCTCTCGGAAATGGTTAGTTCCGCAACATTTGATATAAATTGTGTGCTTTAACGAGATCTACATTTTTGTCTAATCAGATTTGGGCTATTTCTTACTTTTCACCAATTATGCAAAATTAATTCAAAATGAAAAAAACTGCAGAGGTTATTTCCATTTTCATTATAAAAGTAAATTTAAGTTCTTATAAATAATAGTCAAAGGTATTATCTCAATAACATCTAAGGTAGTACCTATAGCAATAAATAAGGGAAACTATTATTTTTTATTCTTTAATGATTTAAAAGTTCTTAAAATGTAAAATAAATTGATTAGAAAGTCACGTTATTGTTACGAAAATATCTTGTAACATATGGGATTTTGATCAAAACCGTTACAACATATTTGAGAAAATCACAAAAGTGTGCTTGAGAAATATTCTAAATATGCTTGGGGTGGGGGATTTTCTTGAAAATCTTCGTGTCGCATCCTTGAAGGATATTAAACTTAAATACCAACTTTGATTTTTAACTGACTTTTCGTTTTTCAGTGATACTGTTCACAGCATTTTTACTTTCTCTACTGGTAAGTAGGGGAAGCATATTCCACCCAAAAATTCGATGTCGAGATTTCACCGGAAATATATGTTTTGAGGCCCCCTGAATCCAAAAAAAAAGCATTTTTAGAAAAAGGTCCGTGTGTGTCTGTGTGTCAGTCTGTCAGACTGTGGACAGAATAACTCAAAAACGAAAAGTCGGTTAAAAACCAAAGGTCGTATTTAAGTTTAATATCTTTCAGGGATGCGACACGAAGATTTTGAAGAAAATAGCCCCACCCTAAACTACCCTTCACATGGAAAATTTTTCGAAAATTTTGATTTTCTTGAAAATGGGTCTAACGATTTTGATTAAAATGTCATATGTTTGAGATATTTTTATTAGAAATGAAATGAATATCTTGAATTTTCAGGCTATAGCCCCTGTAGTCGTATTTACTCTGGACGACTTTTGCATAACTGGTAAACCGTTAGAGATAGACCAAATTATACTATACACAAAATGTAGATCTTGCTAAAATACACAATTTATGTCTCAATAGATTTTCTTGTAGGATGAACCATTTCGGAGATATTCCTTGTTATGTGTGTGAGTTTCGGAAAACTTAGAACTTTCGTGAAATCGATCATCGTTGTTCATTTTTTTTATATGTTAAGTGTGCAAAGACAACAGAATCTCAAAGCTTTAAAGTATTTGACTATCGCACAAAGCCTACTGTATTCTAACATTCCCCTTGCACATACAAGGAAATAAGCAATAAGTTGTACAAATGTTTATCTTAACTAACACGAAGAAGATATAGGAATTAGAGTTTGTAAGAATGGTTAGTACAAGAGTAGAGAAAGTCATGTGAGTGCAACACGTCAGATTTTTCTAAATATGCTTTATTTTCGATTCTGGGGGCCTGAAAACATAATTTCGGTGAAATTTCGACATTGAATTTTTAGTGGAATACAATACTACCCCTACATACTGTACGTAGCAAAGAAAGTAAAACTACTGCGCAATAAACTTTCGTGAAATTCATAAAAGGATCACGCAAGCAGAAAAATATTCTATTTCGTCTCTTTACCAAGTATTCCTTGATTCTGTAATAATGCTCTTGTCACACTCGTATCGCAGTTTAATATTAGCCTGCTTGCCTCTCGCATAGAGATAAAGTATTGTGGTGCCTAGCCTAAGGTTTAAGCCTTGTTGAACTCTACTCTCCGCGAATCGCATTCTGAGTTAAACGGTGGATCTGTCTAACAGCGCCTTGTCATGCGGGGGTAATGGGGTGCCCTCAGGGCTCCGCTCCGCTCTGCAACAGGAGTCAACATGATCAAAGAGATCAGTGGGGGTGTTGTCATGTCTACCATCAATGTTCCACAGCACGTGAATGGAACACTTCCTTACGAGTCATACCTGCCCCTACAGCTTTTCAAAATTGTCTGTGGCGGAGTTTCCTGTGTTTTTTCTCATCCATTACTATTATTAATATTGTTATTGTTGTTAGCTTATTATGTTGTATAAGTTTATAAAACAACATAAACCATAAAACTGGTCCACCTGGTGGTTTGGGGATAGCGTGTGTGTCTCACATTCAAGAGGGCCGAGTTCAAAGCTAATGCCGATGCCCCACGGCCACATTTTTGATCCAAAGCATTGTGTACAACAAAAGTGCATCGTGAGACTTGGATACAATTTTGTTCCATACAATTTCTATCCTATTTTTCTAACCAATCTGTTTGTATACAATGCGTTTGAGTTGCATCTAATTATTTCATCCAACAAATTGTAAATAGCTAATCAGCGTCTGTAACGTAACAATATGGCGGATTGCGCAGCCAACATGCAGTCACCTGCACTTTTAATATGATGGGTATTTTAATGAAACGTTTAACTTTTTCTGGAAGATTCATTAACGATTTTTCATAACCATTAACATATATTTCTGAGGTGGTTATTACATAGCTATATTTAATAAATGATAAGAAATCCAGTTAACAGAATGTTTAAATTTTATATTATGAAATGATTGAAATCTCCTGTCCATCCATACTAACATTAAAACCATTACAATTATTCGTTATCTCTTTCGCGTTTGTCTCATATTTATGTCCTGGTATGTAATTTTGTCTTCGACACGTTGGAAAAGATAGAGAAATAAATCTTCAATTCGTGGAAAATAGTTAAAGTTTTCCGGGTCCTCTAACCTCAATTCGTTTTTTAGTAGACCTAATATACAAGTTCGGCACGTGTCCTGTTCTCTTCTTTGTAACCATCTCAGCGTAATTTACCTCTAATACACCTTTTCTTCCTATTGAGACAGACTCGTGGAAATATATCCCAAACCTAATATACCAATCGCTAAATTAATATTTACGTCCGCCATGTTTATTTCTCACGTTTGCTACGTGAACTGGCATTTGTATTTAACCAAAATGAATCATTGTGTGACAGACACTGTTTCTTTTCGGTGCAATTCCATTGGATACAAGAATTTTGGTCAAAGAAGTTGTACCGTGGGACACAGGCTTTACGTTGACTTATCCAGATAGTTTTTTTCCACCGTGTTCCCTTATCCTGAGAAAATAATTGTCGGGTAACTGTGTTTCTTTTAATTGACAGATTGTGGTTGAGCCTATATAAACATTATTTAATCCAGCAGAAAAATAATGCAATTTGCTCTTAAAACATGCACCTTTTTGTCTGAAACTACTTGCAATACAGAATCACACTTTTGCACGATTGCTCTTGGTATAATCAGCTATCTTTTGAAACTCAATTATTTAGTTACGTATATATCATTTACAAGAGTTAAGAGAACGGAATTTTAATCACATAGCGATGAATTTGACTTCGTTTGGGCCTACTATATTTCACTTGTATTAGCTACGAATGTGTAACAAAGCCATTGTTGCGAATGTTGATCTTGATTAACATGAAGCGGAGAGAAGAATAAGATTTTGTAGGAGTAGTTTGTAAAAGAGTGAGTAGAGAAAGTCAAAACTCTGGCATATACATATTTATTTGAAAATGATATAAGGTTACGTGAGTATGCGTGTACACAAGCTGTAAACCATAAAATGGAATATATACAAA
Source organism: Tenodera sinensis (assembly GCA_030765045.1). NCBI lineage: Eukaryota > Metazoa > Arthropoda > Insecta > Mantodea > Mantidae > Tenodera > Tenodera sinensis. The sequence goes on along the minus strand of CM060967.1, from coordinate 12,281,089 downwards.
ACTTGATGTACCTAGGTTCAAAAACTTACAAGGAAGTGACAGGAAGATGTTTTAGAACATTTCCTCCCCACTTCAAACTGTCCTTTAAAAGTAAAAAGTTACGTAATTTATCTTATCAGAAACTGCTGTGCCCATGTTCATTAGAATCCATATGTTCATGTATACCTTCAATATCCGCTAAATAGTTTAGAAATCCTCTTCATCCTAAGTGAATTTTGAACAATTTTGTATCACTGAAAACCCATGCTTATCAAACAGAATATATAGATTTAGTTCAGATTTCGAAATGCATATCTCGTTTAACCTGAGGTATATAGAAAAATAAAATGTTTACTTTCTCTATTGTGTGTGTGCGTGTGTGTGTGTGAACGGTATATCTCAAAAACGGGAGTTGATTAACACCTTTCATGGATGCAACAGGAAGATTTTAAAGAAATTTCCGCACCCCAAGCTACCCTTTGCGTGGAAAAAGTTGTTAACTTTGATTAACTCATAGTCCTAACGATACTGAGTACTACGCGTTTAAATTATTTTCATGACAAATAAAAAAAGGTAACAAATTGTGGGTTCTTTTAAATTTAATTTACACAGAAACCGTTGAATCTATTGAAATACGCCAAAGGAAAAAGTTGTTGTTTGTTCAATTTTCTATGAATATAGCAATAAATCAAGAACCTTCAGTGAATAATAATTCAGCCAGGTGATGATAAATTTTTCTGACAAAAGTATTTTTTTCTAGACAACTATAAACTTTTCAACATTTTAGTATTAGATTTTCTTGTTATTCACATGAGAAATTCGCTGCTAAAGTGAAAAGAAAAGGTATTTAAACACCAAGAACTTCATAAAAGAGACGGCGCCGTGGCCGAGCGGTTAGACCGTTCGCCTACCACTTAGGCGCTCCCAGGGACCTGCATGTGATATTCATGGTGGATGAAGCAGCGTCTGGGCGGGTTTTCTTCGGATTCTCTGGTTTCCCCCGCCACTCATGATGGTGCATCACCTTTCCTATCAGCCATTTCACCTGTGTTTTTTATCATCCTCTTCCTAGCCCTCATACCTGGTGCTGGGCTGACCACCCGCTTCCAGGTCTTCTGTTGTTTGTAGTGTTTAACGCCCGCTTTTACTACTACGGCACCGCAGGCGGTGACACTGATGATACATGGAATGAAGATGGAGCACCGGTGGAATGAGATGGCGGGGGAAACCGGAGTACCCGGAGAAAACCCGCCCTGACGCCGCTTCGTCCACCAGTCCAGGTCTTCACTCTGTCCGATCCATAGGTTCAACTGCTCCTCGCCAGGCATCTGATGTTAGACACAGGCTTGTCAGGCCTCTATACGCGGAAGGTAAACGGATAAAGAAGTTGAAGCCTCATAATTCCGGGGAATATACACAAATTTGGCTGGGCACTGTGTAACTAAAATTTCGTTAGTTCAACTTGGTGCAAGCAGTAGCGACTAGGATTGTATAATTACCGTAGACTATCGTAACTAAGGTAGACTACGGTAGTTTTCCTAGTAGAATTGACCAGCTAAGAACCTGCCCGCGTTACCTGTGCGTTAGGTGTGTTGCATACCTATCGGGCGTTAGCTCATATCAATCGTGTTGTTCACTTGTTTGACCATGTTCTACTAGAGTCCTCTAGAAACGGAAGCGTTGAACATTGAATCCTCTCGATACTGGGAGAATGTATAGAAAGGGCTGCTTAATCTACGGAACATTACTGTCCTAAACATTTGGAAGCTCATCTAAATATACTACAGATCAGATCACGAGTAATATTAATTTGAACCAAAATTAATTTTGGTTTTGATCAGTGATCAAAGTGATGATCATGGTTTCTGGTGATCATAATGTTTTCAATTTCTTACTTCGTTGTATTTTGTATTATTTCTTCCCCTACCAATGTTACCAAATACTACCAGTAAAGCTAACATTTATTACGTCATTTGAGTATGTAAGTCATAAATCACATGATTCAAAAATACAAAATGGACGTAGCACTATGATATAAGTCAGGTTTCTGCATAGAATATGATTCTGGAGAAATTTAGTTTCATTTCTCACTTGATCCATGTTTAAATAGGCGACAAACTTCTCAGTTTATGTCAAAAGTCTCATGATACTTTGGATCTTGTGATTTTTGTTCCGTCGCTTTTTCGACCAATCAGCGATCGGTAGTTCTCTCGCCTCTCTTCACCCTCCGCCATAGTATCGCTCTGTATTTAGGTTGAGGAACGATTGTGCTCTCAGTTTTTTATAAATACCATCAAGTTAGGTGTCATCTATTGCACCAGGGAAACGTGCAGCTGCTCTAGAAATGTGGAAAAGAAACCAAACCAAATTAACAAGATTGCCAGCGGGAGTTGCTATCTGTCAAAATAATCTTTAAGGTTTTCCTAAACAGTTGCCTAGTTAATTTTAGTTGATTGTGTAATTTATTTCAGTGGTCAGCTCCTTTTGTTGGTGACATTCAAGTGTTGTTCTTAAATGTTTTCCATAAAAAGTCACATTTTCCAAAAGGGTACTTTTTAAAGCTCTAATGATCCAGAGATTCGAGTCAAAACTCACATGATCTATCATTTAAAGTCCAATAAGTTTTATTTCTTCACAAATACACACTTTGAAAAGTAGCTCATAATATTTAGGCATATTTTGTTTCATAATAATAGCTTCCACCCAAAAGGAAATTGAATTTAAACAATACAAATTGGTTTTCGGTTGTATACTAACATTTAAGTTTTTGGATCATGCGAGTCAGGACTTTAACCTACTCATTTATGAACAACAACCGTAGATTTGATACAGCGCAACTCTAGTAAGGACCATTTTGGTAATAATAGCGGTTTCATTAACGCTCTTGTAATCCTAGTAAACTGAGCAGTATTGCTGGAAAGGTATCCGTTCTCAGTGCTCGGTTTTGACTATAGCTTCTAAAGTGGCAAAAGAATCCGTGAAAGACGAACCTAGCTCGTTCTGAGCGCCCGGGCCTTCCTGAGCACTTCACTGTAAATCTGATCTTTAACCTGGAACAGGAGATTTTGAAAGTTGGCCATGTCACTGCCCAGCGCTGCTGACATTTGCCCCGGGTTTCTAAAGAAGCGATCTAGACTTACAAGCAAACACCTTATTCAGCCCCGTGATAAAGCTCATTTCATTTTGGAGGGTCTGCTATATGTGAATTTGCGTTGTTTCGAACACTCTACTAGTAATTATTATTTATTTATGCCAACAAACTTACTGTTGGTGTTTTTAAACGCACAAGCCGTGTGTGGGCAAAGTTTGAGAGGTAGAACTGGAACCCAAAAATTCAATGCCAGAGCCAGGATTTGAACCACAGACCCTCCGCTTACCAGGCGGCTGCTCTAACCATTGAGTTACTGTGACAATCTGCCAGAACGGCATTGAACTCTCAAATCAGTTCATATTTCTCCTGGTAAACCACAAAGGTTTGAGAACTCAATGCCATTATGGCAGATTGTCACACTAGCTCAATGGTTAGAGCAGCCGCCTGGTAAGCGGACGGTCTGTGGTTCAAATCCTGGCTCTGGCATTGAATTTTTGGGTTCCAGTTCTACCTCTCAAACTCTACTTGTAGTTTATATTATATGGTCTCCGTTTTTACTCCCTTTACTACGGAGGTATTGCCCTCCACCCAAAAGTTCAATACCAAGATTTCACCGGAAATACATGAAAAAGGTCACTGGAGAAAGGTCTGGGTGTGAGTAGGTGCGTGTCTTCCTGCGAGTAGCATAACAAAAACCGTTACATTCACATGACCTTCTGTATCCAGTTTTACTTTCTCTACTAGAAAAAGGTCCCTGTGTCAGTCTGCATGACTGAAAAAGGAAAATCCGGTTAGAAACCAAAGTTGATATTTAAGTTTAACATCTTTCAAGGATGCGACACGAAGACTTTTGAAGAAAATGGCTCCACCCTAAACTATCCTTTACATGGAACATTTTTCAATTTTTTTTATTTTTATTTTTTTTTTTTTTTTTAAATTATGGCTCTAACGATTTTCATTAAAATGACATGTTTAAGATATTTTTATGACAAATGAAATGTATATTTTGAATTATCTGACTATAGCCTATCTGGTCCTGTTTACTCTGGATGACTTTTAAATGATAAACCAAATCTTACTATACAAAAATGTAGATATTGCTAAAATACAGAATTTATGTGCAAATAATTTATTTTGTAGAGTGAACCACTTCAGAGATATGCCCTGCTATTTGTGTGAGTTTTGGAGAACTTATACTTCTGTCAAATGGAACATCGTTATTCATTCTTTATGTTAACCGTGCAAAGAGAACGGAATTTGAAAGATTTAAAAGATTTGACTTTCGCTCAAAGGCTTCTGTATTCCCATATTATCCGTATACCTACAGGAAGATAATAGGATTAATTTGTACAAATTTTATCTCTTCTAACACGAAGAAGATATAGGAACACGAGTTGCTAAGAATAGATAGTACATGAGCAGAGAAAGTCATGTGAGTGCAACACATGAGATTTTTTCAACAAACTATTCATGCACAAAATAGACTAAAGTGATATACCTATTTTAAAAAGTAGATAGGTGAGACATGTCTAAAGACAGGCTACATATTAAAGTATGAAAGAAACCATCCACAATATTATGATGTATAGAGGTGTTAGAGCTATGAGTGCGCAGATATCACGTGATGGCAGATTCAAATATGACGAATCAAAAATTTCAATAACAAATTCATCTATCATTAAAAGAAAAGGGGATAACTGAACATTCATTATCTACATAGTCTGGTAAAGGAGAAGGACTAACCAGGCGAGTGTTTTATTTACTAATCGCCTTCCGCTACTCCATGCACGCGTTCAAACCTACAACGTGTGAAGTCCAAAGTAGGCCAGTGCTCAAAAGCTGGTTCACCACGTGTCTGCATGTAATTAGGGACTAGTTTTCTTTTGGGGCAGTCATCACAAGACCTGAGAAGGTAGTGTTTACTGTCAACATTCCTGACCTTCCGCTTTACACACGCGCCCAAAGTTGTGAGATTACCAAGAGTATGTTCACGAATTTATTCTAAGAAACGCTGGAATCCAATTATTTAATATTTTGTGGTAATTATTTTAGCGATAAACGGAAAATAAACACAAACTCTTGGGAGGTGGGGGGGGGGGCATTCAAAGAAAGAGATGCTCACGCGCAGCCGTGTGCCTCTGAATAAAATGACTAAAAAGGCGAGAAGTTAGTTAAATAACTATGTACAAGTTCAGCATCTTTCAAGAATACGCCATTAGAATTTTCAAGAAAATCCTACCAGCCCAGACTACCTTTTACATGGAAGTGTTTTTCAAAAACTGATATTCTCAAAAATTGCTCTTAACGATTTAAGATATTTTCATGATAAATGAAATGTATGTCTTAATTTTCTGAGAATGTATTCAGAAGTTCTGTTCACTCTGGATGACTTTTGTATAACTGATAAACCGTTAGAGAGAGAGAGACAAAATATTACTGCGCAGAAAAGTAGATCTCGTCAAAACACTCTTTGTGAAATACATTTTTGTGGAATGTATAAATGCGCAGATATTCCTTATTTGTCTGAATTTTACAATACTTCCACTTTTTGCAAATGGAAGGTCCTTATTCGTTTTTGATCTCTTGACCAGGCAAAGAGAACTGAATTTTAAAGCCATCACATAGCAACTAGCTTTAAAACATTCGAATATCACATAAAGCCTACCATATTCCCATATTCGCCTTGCACCTACAAGAAAATTTGCAATAAGATAATTTCTGCAAATGTTTATCTCAATTGAGTGAAGTAGGATAACTGTTTTAAGAATACTTCGTACAGGAGAGTAGAGAAAATCATGTGAGTACAAGATTCAGATTTTTAAAAATCTTATGTGTTGCACTCACATGACTTTCTCTACTCTTGTACTAACCATTCTTACAAACTCTTATTCCTATATCTTCTTCGTGTTAGTTGAGATAAACATTTGTACAACTTACTGCTTATTTCCTTGTAGGTGCAAGGGGAATATTAGAATACAGTAGGCTTTGTGCGATAGTCAGATGTTTGAGATTCTGTTGTCTTTGCACACTTGACATATAAAAAAATGAACAGCGATGATCCATTTCACGAAAGTTCTAAGTTTTCCGAAACTCACACACATAACAAGGAATATCTCCGAAATGGCTCACCCTACAAGAAAATATATTAAGAGATAAATTGTGTATTTTAGCAAGATCTACATTTTTTGTATAGTATGATTTGGTCTATCTCTAACGGTTTACCAGTTATGCAAAAGTCGTCCAGAGTAAATACGACTACAGGGGTTATAGCCAGAAAATTCAAGATATACATTTTATTTATCATTATAATATCTCAAACATATGACATTTTAATAAAAATCGTTAGAGCCATTTTCAAGAAAATCAAAATTTTCGAAAAAGTTTCCATGTAAAGGGTGGTTTAGGGTGCAACTATTTTCTTCAAAATCTTCGTGTCGCATCCTTGAAAGACATTAAACATAAATACCAACTTTGGTTTTTAACCGACTTTTCGTTTTTGAGTTATGCTCTCCACAGACTGACAGACTGACACACAGACACACACACGGACCTTTTTCTAAAAATGCTTTTTTTGGATTCAGGGGGCCTCAAAACATGTATTTCCGGTGAAATCTCTACATCGAATTTTTGGGTGGAATACAATACTTCCCCTACTTACCAGTAGAGAAAGTAAAAAGGACTAGACGTTTATGACAATTTCGTTTTAATTGATAACTATTTTGAAACATTTTTTGGTTGCTGAAATTTGAGAGTGTTCTCATTAAGGGCACTTTTATCACCATCTCGACCGACGACCTGGCTTCGTTGCTTGAAATCGGTTTTGCATGCACTCGGTTATTGATCAGGGTGAACAAGGCTTCCCGAAACCAAGGCCACGTGAACTATGCGTACAGGCACTGAAAATAAAATTCCTCCCTTAAACAGCCTAAAATGAACACCTGGTAAATCACGTTTACCTCTGCTCTTTGGCGTTTGCTTATGTGCAATAACTCTGCATTTGTTGTATTGCATTGCATCTCGTGAAGTACACACCTTGACAAAAGTCTGTAATGGTTCTATCTTTGTTTAAAGATGCTGCTGAGTCTAACGGAGAACATGGCATTTCATATTTTACTCGCTGAAGTAAACTAATACTTTTACTGTAACTAAATAGGAAAAAATGTCCTCTTAAATTCACATGACATTCTCTACCCCTATTCTAAAAATTATTCTCTCCAAAGCTCAGTCTTTTAAGAGGTGTAATACAAATTATCACGTGGTCATTCTTTCGTTTTAGTCAATGTTGCCAACTGTATCCCATAAATAGCTGAAAAACAATTTATTACACATTACTATCAATTAACAATCACAATAGTACCAAATTTCAATTTCACGACTGTATTTTAATAATAATTGTTCTTTTAATAATCAATGTATTTTTCCAGAAGAAAGGTTATTTATTGTTAAAAATAAAGTGAGATTTATTTAAGAATATAATAAGAGAAAATCAAAATACATAGAATTCTTGGGTTTCGTTTTCCTCGGTTGACAGTGTCGAGTAAGTCGAACAGCACTAATCGAAATTAATATATTTTAGGTTATTTGTACAGAACTTTACATTTTCTGGTTAAATATTTGCGATATATTACTTAAAGTGCTATTTTATTTATGAAATAGTCTAGATAAGTAACATCCAAAGGCCTAACACTCCCCCGCTCGAGAATTTATTGGTTAGATCAGACCTCTATGATATTACTTGTGATAAACTTTCAGTTCACATTTGTACATTTCGTTGTGCAATTACAAAATAACAGTCAGATGTTTAAAGGAGTGTCGCTTTGTGATTCGCCCTGAAATTGACGTGCATGACAAGAAACAATAAATGATTTACCAGTTGAAAGAAGTATGAGAATTCAAACCAATGTTCAAGAAATTGTTAACATCAAAAAGAACTTTTGAATGTGTGATTTAACGAGACCTGTGTGTATAAGAGAGAGAGAGAGAGAGAGAGAGACAGAGAGAGAGAGAGAGACAAAATTGTGGTTCACCCACTACACAAAATTTATTTAGGATAGAGGATTTCATAGGCTATTCGCAGAAAATTAAAAATATGCAGAAAATTAAAAATATGCATATTATTTGTTATGTAAATGTCTTACACATATATTTTCAATTAGATATCGAATTAGAATTTTTGGGTGGAATGCAACAATTTTAACGTATTTTACACATTTTGGTCTTTTATTACTTTCTCTACTGGTAAGTAGTGGAAGTATTGTATTCCACCCAAAACTTCGATTTCACCGGAAATATATGTTTTGAGAAAAGCATTTTTAGAAAAAGGTCCGTGTGTGTGTGTGTGTGTGTGTGTGTGTGTGTGTGTGTGTGTGTGTGTGTGTGTGTGTGTGTGTGTGTGTGTGTCTGTCAGTCAGTCTGTGGACAGCATAACTCAAAAATTAAAAGTCGGTTGAAAACAAATTTGGTATTTAAGTTTAATGTCTTTAAAGGATGCGACACGAAGATTTTGAAAAAAATAGCCCCAAGCTAAACTACCCTTTACATGGAAATTTTTTCGAAAATTTTGATTTTCTTAAAAGTGGCTCTAACGATTTTGATTAAAGTGTCATATGTTTGACACATGTTTATGACTAATGAAATGTACTCGTACATCTTGAATCTTCTGGCTATAGCCCCTGCAGTCGTATTTACTCTGGACGACTTTTGCATAACTGGTAAACCATTGGAGATAGACTAAATCATACTGTACAAAAATGTAGATCTTGTTAAAATACACATTTTATGTCTAAATAAATTTTCTTGTAGGGTGAACCATTTCGGAGATATTCCTTGTTATGTGTGTGAGTTTCGGAAAACTTAAAAACTTTCGTTGTTCATTTTTTATATGTTAAGTGTGCAAAGAGAACGGAATCTCAAAGCTTTAAAACATTTGACTATCGCTCAAAGTCTACTGTATTGTAATATTCCCCTTGTACCTACAAGGACATAAGCAATAAGATAATTTGTACAAATGTTTATCTCAACTAACACGAAGAAGATATAGGAATAAGAGTTTGTAAGAATGGTTAGTACAAGAGTAGGTAAAGTCATGTGAGTGCAACACATCAGATTTTTAGTATAAGGAATAGCAAAGTTTCTAAAAACTAATCGGAAACGCTGAATGCAAAATGAAAACACCTCAACTGCTCCAACACACTGTTGCAAAGGTCTGTAATTATACACTTTTGTTCTGATTTGGAATCTAAATAACAAACAAAAGAGATTCCTATGATTGCATATAGTTCGAAATTATGAGCATCCTTATAATTCTAAAGGCTCTCAGATACTTCATTAGGTAGAAACCTAAATAATTGCATAGTTTGAATCGCCAAGACAACTGTCCCGATTTCAGCATTATTTAAAACGGGCAGTGATAGCTATTTATGTACATTTTAAAAATTGCTAAAGCCTCGCAAAATAATTTAATGTATTTGGTGGACAAAAAAGCCATGTCTGGAACGCAGACATATTTACATACATACGCATGTCCTCTGTCCTTATTCTAATTCCTACCATAACGCAGCGTCTAATATAACTATTTCTGCTATGGTTTATCTCAAAGGAATACATGGAAAAATAAACTTTCTGGAGTATTTTTAATTCCTCTACAGTGTACCTACTTAGTAGGTTGCCGAAGAATTGAATTTCACTCACAAATTTCCTGCCCAGATATCGCCGGCTAACATGTTTTCAGGCCCCCTACTTCCAATTAAAACATCTTCAGAAAAAGGCCCGAGCGAAAATGTGACACGGCGATTTTCAAGAAATTCCACTTCCCACCACACAGAGTACCGTTTACATGGAAAAAACTTCAATTTTGTTTATTTTCTCCAACATTGATAAAGTACCATATACCTAAAATAATATTACATCACAAATAAAATGTATATTTTAAATTTTATGGAGATAACTCATTAAGTCCTTCATTCTGAAGAACCTGTTCATAATGTTATGTAATAAGAGATAGCGACAAGCGCATTAAATAAAAACTTAGATCTCTTTAAAGTTCACAGTTGATTTCCAGAAATATTCTTTTGTGGCCTAAGTCATTTCTGAAATACCTATCCGTTATTAATGGTTTCAATTTTCCAATATGTTAATTTTTTTAAAGTCCTGTCTGTTCAATTGTTTCTGTTAGGGACTTCCGCACGTCTTCGTGGCGATGCCTTTGACGTCCCCTGCCGGGCTTGCGCTGTACTTCACCTCGTTTTTCCCTCCCAGGGGGTGGCATGCCGGCTCGCAGTAGGCGAGGTATCCCCCACAGTCCTATACCTCATACCTCATTCAGCTGTTTTTCGTGATATTATGGAATGTTAACTCCAGTATAACGGCCCGCTCTTAAGCATTTAAATGTGGGTTTCCCGTATTGACCTTATACCTACAGCGAAATGTATAATGAAGCAATTCCTGCAACGGTTTCCCTCAATTAGCTAGAAAATGAGCTTACAAGGGTACAGTTTGTGGAAGTTATACGAGGGCCATTCCTTAAGTCCTGGCAACTATGAGATAACATTCAATAATGCGACAATAGGGGAAGTCCATACTATGCATTACACCGTAGATCTCAATGCCAACAGAGAACAGTGGTAGAGGATAGGTTGAAATGAGAAACGCGCAATGCAACTCTGTGCACGAGTACAAATGGAACGAACATCAATCAAATAACACCCATGACATCGTTTCAACGCACTGGCTGTCCCTCAAAACAGCCCTATCCCAGGGCATCCATACAGCGATGCCAGTGATTGGGGAGGTGTTGAATGCCATGAGCATTGTCACCCACGTGTGCTTCTTGTGTCGATATGCCCTTAGCATATCTGCTCTGTTTGCGAAGCACTAGGGCAATGTCTTATCCCCCAAGCTTCTTGTAGACCAGCATGACATGGAGTAGCATTCCTGCAATTTTCACGTATGGTCGCTGTTCCAGTATGTTGTAGCATACCCAGCCTCAGATTGAATGTTTTCGGCGCTGGCACCTAGCCATCCTCGCTTACAGTCGCCATCTGTCGGTTGAACTAGGTACAGTTTGCCGTAGGGGTTTGAATGTATACCTATACAGGTAGTGTAGTGATGCCACGTGATCAAAACACATCTCATCGTTGCCAGACTTATGGAATGATCGTAGTATAAAAATTAAAGACCCTGGACGGAGAAAGTGTAGATCGCTATTTTTTCTCGGATCATGCCAAGAGTAGAATTTCAAAGGGAACTCAATTTTAAAGATTTGACTGTTGCTTCAGATTCCCATATACGAATATGTAAAAGAGTGGGCACACAGTCATGTGAAGGCAAGACATCAGGTTTTTTTAAACTTTGTATTACTTAAAGTAGCCAAGTTAGAGGAAGAGAATGAGAGAGTGAGAGGAGACGAAGTGGGAGTGGGTAAGCTTTCCCTACATCTTTTATGAGCATTTCCACTTTTATGAATGAATGATAAATTCTAACTACTGAATGGAATTACTGCGTTAGGCGGCTGTTATACGTTTTAGAGATCTAATTGAACAAAAAAAGAAAGAAAACATCTTCGGAAAGAGAAACCAAAAATATTCACCAGCATCAAATGTTTTGGTTTTCCACCAGGATGTCCAGTAGCGCTCGCAAGTGTTTTGACAAAGCCTGATTCATCTCTGATGTTAACAGTACCTAGACAAACAACCCTAGTGTATTGTACAAGGGTGCAGGTGACTGACAGTGTGTACTACAGCACAGCAGAGTCAACCTGTCTAGGCAACTCTCTCCTAAATGGTGCAATAACACAGCAGAGCTGGCTCAAAAGTTTGCTGACACAACTTATTTAGATTTCCCTTTCTGACGCTTTACTTCACATTGTTTCAGACGAATTGTGAACCATTCACTAAATATTATACCACCACCTCAACGTAAAGAATACTGTGTACAATTCCGGGAGGCTGTAATAACATGCTTTACAAGAAGGGAAATCACATGCAAAGTTGCTTGTAATTTTCATCTACACAACTTGTATCCGTCTAGAACAAACTTCAGTAGGTCTGTGGTTTGGTACGATAGCGTCGACCTACAAAAACAACCCAAAAAATAGATAGATTTATTAGAAGGCAATCAGTATCAGATTCTTGAAAGTCTGCACGACAAATCAATGTTGATTTGAGGCAGCATTATGGAGTAAACGTCCATGTAACTACTGTATAACATAGATTAATGGATGTGGGTTTGACAGCTTAACGCCCATGCCAGAAGCCCTTCATAAGTCTTTGCAACAGATAGAAGAAACCTGGCTTTGCAAAAGAACGTCACTGGACAGATGAAGAACGGTCTAGAGTATTATGGAGCGATGAGAACAAATTTAATTTGATGTCTTCGGATGGTATTCAACATGTGGTCGACCTAAAGGTGAAAGATTCAATCCACGCTGCTAGGTTCCTACTGTAAAACATGCAGGGAGGAATGCCATGGTATGGGGGTGTTTCTCCACTAAGGGTGTATGCCCTTTAGGCGTATAGAGGGTCTAATGAAGGTTCCTGACTACAGGGAAATATTGGATATGCTAGACAAAAGATGCCCCGAAAAATGGTGTTTTCAGCATAACGAAACAGTTCTCATAAATGGTTTTGCCATGGCCAAGTCAAAGTCCGGACTTGAACCCGATCGACCATATATGGAAGATGTCGGACAGACTTGTCAGAACAAGATATTCAAATGTGAATGGCAAAAAGTTCTTAAGGATACAATTAAAGACCTTGCTGGTTCCACTCCAGAAAAAAGCGAGGCTGTTATAAAATCAAAGCGTTATGCAATGAAATATTAGCTGCCATGCTCTGAAAAAGTACATTTAGTATTATTTTTCTGTGTAAAACTATTTTGTCAAAACACTTATGAGCTGTGGATTTCCCAGTTTTATTTTTTTAACATACAATATACAATATCCCAAGAAGCGTTATTTCAAGTTCATATATGTATTTTCGCTTATACTTTAAGTTACCTATTGTACGAGAGGCCAACCAAAGCTGGAAATAAAGCAATGTGGAGAAAACATTTTGTCAGAGCACTTATGACCATTACTGTACTTGTGTAACTGTACTCAATTTATTTTTAACTTTTTACTGCAAAACACTGAATGTCTGTACATAAAATAAAAAGGAAATTAGCTTTTGAACATGGCAACTATCAACCCGACTTTTTCAATTGATTTTATGCCACTTTAAATAGCTGATCATATCGTGACGGATTTGCTAGGAGATACCTGGTGGCTCGGTGTGTGGTGGACAGTTAACCTTCTAGATCTCATCTCTGTACCATACCACCTTACTTTAACTACTGGTCATATCACTACGGATCTGTTAGGAGATACCTCGTGGCTCGGTGTGTGGTGGACAGTTAACCTTCTAGATCTCATCTCTGTACCATACCACCTTACTTTAACTACTGGTCATATCACTACGGATCTGTTAGGAGATACCTCGTGGCTCGGTGTGTGGTGGACAGTTAACCTTCTAGATCTCATCTCTGTACCATACCACCTTACTTTAACTACTGGTCATATCACTACGGATCTGTTAGGAGATACCTGGTGGCTCGGTGTGTGGTGGACAGTTAACCTTCTGGGTCTCATCTCTGTACCATACCACCTTACTTTAACTACTGGTCATATCACTACGGATCTGTTAGGAGATACCTCGTGGCTCGGTGTGTGGTGGACAGTTAACCTTCTAGATCTCATCTCTGTACCATACCACCTTACTTTAACTACTGGTCATATCACTACGGATCTGTTAGGAGATACCTGGTGGCTCGGTGTGTGGTGGACAGTTAACCTTCTGGGTCTCATCTCTGTACCATACCACCTTACTTTAACTACTGGTCATATCACTACGGATCTGTTAGGAGATACCTGGTGGCTCGGTGTGTGGTGGACAGTTAACCTTCTAGGTCTCATCTCTGTACCATACCACCTTACTTTAACTACTGGTCATATCACTACGGATCTGTTAGGAGATACCTGGTGGCTCGGTGTGTGGTGGACAGTTAACCTTCTGGGTCTCATCTCTGTACCATACCACCTTACTTTAACTACTGGTCATATCACTACGGATCTGTTAGGAGATACCTCGTGGCTCGGTGTGTGGTGGACAGTTAACCTTCTAGATCTCATCTCTGTACCATACCACCTTACTTTAACTACTGGTCATATCACTACGGATCTGTTAGGAGATACCTGGTGGCTCGGTGTGTGGTGGACAGTTAACCTTCTAGGTCTCATCTCTGTACCATACCACCTTACTTTAACTACTGGTCATATCACTACGGATCTGTTAGGAGATACCTCGTGGCTCGGTGTGTGGTGGACAGTTAACCTTCTAGATCTCATCTCTGTACCATACCACCTTACTTTAACTACTGGTCATATCACTACGGATCTGTTAGGAGATACCTCGTGGCTCGGTGTGTGGTGGACAGTTAACCTTCTAGGTCTCATCTCTGTACCATACCACCTTACTTTAACTACTGGTCATATCACTACGGATCCGTTAGGAGATACCTGGTGGCTCGGTGTGTGGTGGACAGTTAACCTTCTAGGTCTCATCTCTGTACCATACCACCTTACTTTAACTACTGGTCATATCACTACGGATCTGTTAGGAGATACCTCGTGGCTCGGTGTGTGGTGGACAGTTAACCTTCTGGGTCTCATCCTGTACCATACCATCTTACTTTAACTGCTGGTCATATCACGACGGATCTGTTAGTACATACCTCGTGGCTCGGTGTGTGGTGGACAGTTAACCTTCTAGGTCTCATTCCTCTACCGTACCATTTTAATTTGTCACGTGCTTACATAGTCACGTGCCCGGGAGATGGCAACACGGAGACCTTAGTGCTAGATAACCGTCTCTGCTTCTATACGTGCTGGGCAATGGTCTTCGTCTGGTGTATACACTGCTACGTAATTGCTCTCCGCTTCTACACGTGCCGGGCAAGTGTCTGCTTCGTCACGTGTCCACAGAGACCTTAGTTCTAGGCAACTGTATGTCTGTTCCTATGTGTGATGGACGAAAGACAGCTATAGGAATAGAGATATAGTTGTCTCGAAACGGGAGAATGATAGCTTCAACATGTGTTCACAGAGATCTTGGTGCTAGGCAGCAATATCTCTGCCTCTGCATGTGCCGGATGGATGGCATTAGCATACCCTCCAGTCTAATTACTTTCTTGATCTGTGGCTATCAGTGCAATCCCGATTACTGTATTTTTCATTTTTACTATTATTTTGGTCTTATGGTGGAACTTTGTTCGTGGTATTAAATATCCAATCCAGTATTCACTTTTGCGACTGAGGGAAAGCATAAAAAAGATAAAAGAAAGCGTTCAGATTGATCAGCTCAAGGGATTTTAAACCGAATTTCCCGAATGCGTGCCACTGATATTGCCTTAGCCAGTTCACTCGCTTCAACTGGAATTCTTTGCCAGCTAATCAGCAAATATTTACAGTTTATTTTATATTCCTTCATAACACTTACAAATAAAACTTTGTAAAGTATTGGTCATTTTCATGCAACAAATAGACCTTTCTCCTGATATGGGAATTCGTTGAATCCGTAAAAAGTCGAGAAATCATGCATTTTCCAAAATATATCTCTATCTTGTTAAAAATCTTGAAAAG
This sequence comes from Tenodera sinensis, assembly GCA_030765045.1. Classification (NCBI taxonomy): domain Eukaryota; kingdom Metazoa; phylum Arthropoda; class Insecta; order Mantodea; family Mantidae; genus Tenodera; species Tenodera sinensis. Next base: position 12,265,346 of record CM060967.1, on the reverse strand, counting down.
CCCATGCACAGTGATACCCAACCTTATGCGAAAGAGGGGAGGGCGCTTTTAACCCCCACCTACTTCTCACAAAGTCATGGGACTCAAAGCAGACCTTTCTAATGCTTGGTGACCTAAGTGAGTGGAGGGGAAATGCGGAATCTCACGAGAATTTGCAAATTTATCTGATTTATGTGATGAAACATAAAATGTAAAGTATTGTAACAGATTGTATAGATTATTAGTTTCTGGCTTGTGTATTTTTAAATCAAATCACCATTGTGCAGCTGTCAGATCACGGCATACCAAATACATTAATAATGGAATCTCTTAAGGAATATTAACACATGCAATAGTTTAAGTTTACAGTTCGGCCTCTTTGATTCTGACCTTGGCGTAGCTTCAGAAATTTATGGCATTTATTATTCACTGTTTTGAGCCACTTTCACCTTAGGAGGTGATTGCGTTTCCATTTTGGGCGTCTTTAGTTCTAGTGTTTGGGTAACTTGACATATTGGTGACACTGCTGCCGAACATAACAGCAGCATAGTTCACATGTTTCTTAAAAAAGAAAAATATAAAATATGTAGTAACTTTTAACACAAAGAAGGGTAGAATTGCCCGTTTATGTGAAATTTGAAAGCCGAGTGTCCTGACTATACCAACAGTGGCAATGAGAATCTTGTTTACATTACAAAAACACATCACAGTGAAGACACATTTTTTCATGAACATAATTTATTTGGAAGTGCATTAATTAAAATCACAACCTTCAAATTTTAAGCTTGAAGAAATCTGCTGGGTTTTGGTAATATAAACTGAAGTGGCTTAACTGAAGTACACACGTACTATTACGGTTCAGGCAAACGACAGTGATTGGTCAATATCCGAGTCATTGCTAAAACGTTACTGGCCATTTCTAATATGACTGAAATAGTATGTTTTTTTCCCAGCAGCGCAAGAATGGACATTTTCTTAAGTAAGCGTAAAGCTAAATGTACATTTCTATCTATATTTATAATCATTCCCGATGTGTAGAACACTAACTATCCCTCCCCAAATAACATGCAGTGTCCGGAAGGATTCTTGACGTGCAGTTCCGAACCAAAGTATGGAGTTTCCGCTTACTCGTCCAAATATTAAGACGGGAAAAAATGCAACATGCGCCTATCCCTATAGGCAATCTGCAATAAAAACAGGTTTAGTGTGTAACATAACACAAGTTTGTTTTTGGTGGGATGTATTCAAACTCTGTTCACCGGAGGACGCCATGACTCTGTCATTGTGGCAAGCTAGGTAGTTCATCCAAGGTTTCCAGAGACACAGAGAGAGAGAGAGAGAGAGAGAGAGAGAGAGAGAGCGCAATAATTGTTTCCCAGCGTTAAGTTAGCATTCTAAATATTACTTCAAAGCAGGCTATTGTTCACACAGTAGGCTTTGAGCAACGATAGTCAAATAGTTTAAAGCTTTGCCAAGGGACGGCCAAAGATAAAAGGACGAATAGAGACCTTTCGTTTGAGAATAGTTCTCACAACTAACAAGGAATATCTCTGAAATGGTTCACGCCAAAAAAAAAAAGCATTTGGACATAACATGTGTGTTTTAACGAGATCTACATTTTTGTACAGCAAGATTTGGTCCATCTTTTAGGGTTTATCAGTTATTCAAAAGTTGTCAAGAGTAAACAGGACTACACAGGGTATAGCCAGAAAATTCAAAATATACATTTAATTTGCCATAAAAATACCTTAAACAGATGGCCACTTTTGAGAACACACACACACACACACACACACACACACACACACACACACACACACACACACACACACACACACACACACACACGGACCTTTTTCTAAAGTCGCTTGTTTTGGATTCAGGGGACCTGTAAACATTTCCGGTGAAATTTCGACATCGAAATTTTGGGTTGAATACAACACTTCTCGTACTACACGTAGCAGAGAAAGCAAACCCAGTTATATTCTCTTTTCTCCAAATTTTCAAAATTTCTGAAAATGATTTTCTAAAGTTATGCAGCTGAGCTATAAGGTCAAATGCAAATGTGTACTGTTTTATAAACATAATTACGCCAAAATATTGAAAGACCATACAGACAAATCTAAGTATCTTCACTTTGAATTTTGATATATCGCAATGTGTTTGTTTTTGAGGCAGTTTGGAGAAACCCGCTCTGTCGACGTTGGGAGTTCCGCTGGCAATCACGTGAGCAAACCGTTTACATACCCCACGTTTGCAATCGATGCATTCCCCACAAGCCACATGGCTAAGGGCGTTGTCAGATTCGTCGCAAGACGTAGGCACTTCTATGCTGTAAACGGGGTAATGAAATTCATTTCACTGCCTCAAGCCAACAGCTTTAGAAAAAGCTCGACGGAAGCGCAAGACATTTCGCACAGCTTTTATGGAACTCCGTAAACAAAACAAAAGTTTAACATCAGCTTAAAGTTATGAGATACTTAGAGAAGTGATGAAATGAACTTCTTAAACCCAACATAATGCACTATCAAACGTTCTAGTAATATTGCCATTTAAGGAGAGCGTGGATGTCTGTGCTGAGATCTTCATTACTGTGGAAAGTGGCCATAAAGTCGTTCATTCATGTTGGAGATTGTCGTATACTCTTACTGTTGGAAACAAGTTTGTTTCTATTTTTTGTTGTATTGAACACATAAATTTGTTTAATTTATTTATTAATTTTTACTTTATTTTACAATTTGCTATATGTATATATTATATACAATTTCTGTATAGATTTATCTATAAATTATGTTCTATGTACATGTGTAGTAAGATTTGTTGTTTTCAGTACTTTTTGTAGTTTTCTGAGAGAAATGTTGTATTTGTGTTTTTATTTTGTGTATTGAGGAGATAATTTTGGTTTAATTTTATTTTTAGTTTTATACTATTTATTTTCTTTTCTCTTCTACATATTTTTCTAATTTATATTGTATAAAGTTTTTATTTTTGTAAATTTATCTGTAGATAAATTGTGCTGTATTGATGAATGTGTACAATGAATAAATGCTAAATATGTGGCATATTAACCCCTGGTTTAAGTAATTAGGTACCAAGATTATTACACAGATTTTTATTTTATCTTATTATTTTCGTTCGAAAGAACATTGCAAATTCTTTCTCCTCTTGAACGAAAATTGGGTTTTAGAAACCATATGGTGTTTTAATAATACTTAATAGATAAACGCCTAAATGCATGGTTACTTTCTCTACTACTTATAGTAGGTAGAGGAAGTATTGTATTGTACCCAAAAATTCGATGTCGAGATTTCACCAGAAATGCTCTGAGGTCCCCTGAATCAAAAGAACAAATATTTAAAAAAAATATGTGCGTATACATGAACAGCATAACTCAAAAACGAAAATCTGGTTACAAACCAAAATTGGTATTTAAATTTAATATTTATCAAGGAAGCGACGGGAAGATTTTGAAGAAAATTCCTGCTACTTAAGCTACTCTTTACATGGAACATTTTTCGAAAAATTTTGACGTTCTCAAAAATGGTTCCAACGATTTTGATTAAAATGCTATATGTTTAAAATATTTTTATGGCAAATGCAATGTATATTTTGAATTTCCTGGCTATAGCCTATGTAGTCCTGTTTACTCTTGATGGCTTTGGCATAACTGGTAAGCCGTAAGAGATAGACCAAATCTTACTATACAAAAAATGTAGATGTCGTTAGAACACACAATTTGTGTCAAACGGTATTTTTTGTGAAGTGAACTATTTCGGAGATATTCCTTGTTGCTTGTCAGAATTTTGGGTTACTTATAGACCGTTCCCAAATGGGAGATCGTTATTCATTTTTTAATCTTTTGCTCATGCAAAGAGAACGGAATTTCAGTCATAAAATTCCAACCACTCTTGTAATATTTGACTATCACTTAAAGTCTACTCTATTCCCATGTTCCCCTTGTACCTACAAGAAAATTGGCAATAAGACAATTTACACAAATGTATATCTGGTTTAACAGGAAGTATGCAGAGGAATAAGTGTGTATAAGAATAGTTTGTGCAGGAGTAGAGAAAGTCATATGAGTGCAACCGTTCCAAATCATGGAGTTTAGAGCACACGCGAGTACGCAGCAGTATTGCGCGGAGTACGGATGCAGAGGGAGTGGCGGCGAAGGATGATAGCCAATACGTCAGTGAGCGAAGGTCATAGCAATCTCATTCATTCCCCGTCGCAGGTCTCCGCCAGTACCCACCGCGCCGTGACAGCAGCTTACCCCAGAGCGGAGCTGTGCGGCGTGTTGCAGGTTTACTCTCGCAAGGCGGCGAGTACGCCGGTACACACTGGCGAGCAACTCAGGTGGAACATATTACATCAGATACTTTTTATTACTTTTAGGGTTTTTAGGGGCTATATAAGTGTTATATAAATATCTCTTCAAGTAATACGGAAATAAAACCGCCAAGAATTCCAAATCTTTGTAGAGCAAGAAACCTTGTAAATTGTGATATGGAAAATATTCCCACGGGTCCTTTATGGAGTTCAAGAGGGAGGGCGGGGGGAGGGTCAATATCAAAATTTTGAATTGGACTATGATACCTTTTACTTTCTCTGCTGCGTATGGTAAGAAGTATTGAATTCTACCCAAAAATTTCAATATGGATATTTCACTGGAAGTACATGTTTTTGGACTCCCTGAATCTAAAAAAAAAAACGCATTTTTAGAAAATGGTCCGCGTATTGGTGTGTCCGTCCATAAAGAGCAAGCCTACGGTAGTTTTTAAACTGTATTAGCGCATTTATCTCAATTTTTCAGTGGAATTCAATATAGAATGTCTGTGTTCTTCTAATGGTGACATTTCTAGAATTTTTGTAGTTGTATGTAAAAGTTGATTTGATGGAAGAGGAATTTTCCTGTTTCATACATAGACATTAATTTATCATATACAATTAACTTCGTCATTCTTTTGTTTTGCACGATTTATCGCTAGGTCTTTTGTTTAGTCTTCGTCTCCAATTGTGTTTTCATAAATTTTGAAAAACAACTTATTACACGTTACAATCGATTAGCAATCAAAATTAAAAATGGAGGTCAATTAAAACGGTTTGGTGATGTATAAAATGAAATTTAAATAATAATTCAAAATTCTAGACAAGTAATATACCTATCGCCGCTGGGAGGTATGATACGGGGTGCACTCAGCCTCGTTAGGTCCCGGAGGGGCTACTTGAATTCAGACGCAGTGACCCCAGGTTACGAAGACCGCAAAACCGCTCCGGAGAGCCCGTAGCGGTGACCACATCTCACCGTTCAATACTATACTCCACTCATGACGCCTGTAGTGGCCAGAGATGGGGGACGCAGCGGCCAGGCGGTCAGCCCTGTTGCGCTAGGGGTTTTATATAAGTAATATGTAAAAATATAGAACGAGTGTATGGAATCAGTTCAATGATTTTGTAATGAACAGGAATAAGAACTCTTGCCAGATAATTCAATTGAAGTTATCGTTGCTATTGCAAAAGATTGAGCGATGAACATGAGAAAAACTAGTGGAGAAGAATACAAATACACAAATACACCTTTTAGTAGTGTCTAAAATGATCCGAGAAAAGTATCATACAAAATATCAAGGTAAAGTCAACCCATTTTCCGACATCGAATTTGAGATCTAGAGACGCTAGAAACGTAACCTGAAAATAGATAAAACAGCATACGAACAAAAGAATGTATTTTCCCAGAAGAAACATTATTTGCTACTCTTAAAAATAAAGTGAGATTCCTTCTATTATATAAACTCTTTTCTAATATAACAAGAGAAGGTCGAAATACGTGTAATTTCTGGATTTTGTGCTAAACAAATGCACAAATCGTAATACCGATATTGATAAGTTTTTATAGAACTTAACATTTTCTGGTCAAATCTATTTAAGTTCATATGTTGTTTATGAAATTTATGCTATACCATGCCATAATGTAGCGCTTATATGCCACTGCAATGGCGCTCATTATATCTACCTTTTCATAATGACACTGCTATCCACCAATCAAAGGTGCACCTGTTCATAACGACACTGCTAATCGACCAATCAAAGGTGCACCTGTTCATAACGATACTGCTATCCACCAAAGGTGCACCTGTTCATAACGACACTGCTAATCGACCAATCAAAGGTGCACCTGTTCATAACGTTACTGCTATCCACCAAAGGTGCAGCTGTTCATAACGACACTGCTATCCACCAATCAAAGGTGCACCTGTTCATAACAACACTGCTGATCTACCAATCAAAGGTGCACCTGTTCATAACGACACTACTATTCACCAATCAAAGGTGCACCTCTTCATAACGACACTGCTATCCACCAATCAAAGGTGCACCTGTTCATAACGACATTGCTAATCAACCAATCAAAGGTGCACCTCTTCATAACGACACTGCTATCCACCAATCAAAGGTGCACCTGTTCATAACGACATTGCTAATCAACCAATCAAAGCTGCACCTCTTCATAACGACACTGCTATCCACCAATCAAAGGTGCATCTGTTCATAACGACATTGCTAATCAACCAATCAAAGGTGCACCTCTTCATAACGACACTGCTGTTCACCAGTCAAAGGTGCACCTGTTCATAACGGCACTGCTAATCGACAAATCAAAGGTGCACCTGTTCATAATGACACTTCTATCCACCAATCAAAGGTGCACCTGTTCATCACGATACTGCTATCCACCAATTAAAAGATCCGCATGTAGCAATCAACTTCGCCGTTTGCGTACATTCCCACGCAACTGAAAGCGAAACTATCAACCCCGGTATATGAAATAGTTGCTCTGTTTATTTGTTAATTAGTTTTGATGTTGTAAATAAAATTCTAGTATACTCAATGTATCTTCTCGGTTTTGAAAGTGTACTTTTTAAAATGTTTCAGCATGTATACTCTATGTACAATTGTTTCAAGGCTAACAGCAATAAAAGTTGAAGTCGTAAATGTCGATTCTTGTATGTATTGCCGTATAACAAACATATGATTAACATATCTGGCATCATGACAATAACATGCACCGCAGAATATTTAAACTTGACTCACAGTCGAGCATAGTGATATGAAACTTGAGTATATTCGTGCATTTACATATTTTTTTTCCTTTGTTATAATTACTATTCTGGTAAGGTATCAGTTATAAGCTTATTAAACCCAATTTAATATTGCATACAAATACATATTTTGACTTTTTTGACATAAACATCACATTTCTATGATTTTAATACTTTTGTGGCATAAAACCGTTTTTCCTCATGCACGATTAGACATAGCAAACGGAGACACTACAATTCTTCTTCTTAGGCCCATAAAACTGCTGTTGAGGAGTATAGGGCCGAAAACACTACAATTTAGTCACATAAAAGGCCTTTAACTGCGAATTGGTTAGCATCGTTTAAGAATGCCCCATTATCATTTTATGATGTAGAGAGAAGTTCTGAAGATATAAATCCATCTTCAGAGATAACAGGCGTTCTTTTAAGTTTGAAGGTCCCCGTCATATGACTGTTGTGAACTGCAATTCGTGGCCCGTTTTGGTAGTGAATAAAACTACTTCCCAGCAATATACCTAAGTACAATTTTATCTCCCTTGGTTTATAGTGACGAATATTATACACATAAAGTATATTTTAAGTGCATATTTTCAAATTTTAGAGCATATTTACATGCATATTTCATAGCCTTTTAGGGCCTGAACTTCCGGGCCCTATGCATAATATTACTTGTGACAATATTCACCTGACATGCTCAAACAGTATCTGAGTTAGTATAAAAATTTGTATTTTTATAATTCTATAACGTAAAGCAATGGGTTTATGGGGTCCTTTTTGTTAGAAGACATCAAAACACGTATATGTTTACTCTATGCAACACAGTAAAAGCTGGTGAAATAGTGCAAAATAGAAACTGAATGAGGAATAACTTCTAGAACACATTTTTACTCTCTCTACTGGTAAGTAGAGGAAGTATTGTATTCCACTCAAAAATTCGATGTCGAGATTTCACCGGAAATATATGTTTTGAGACCACCTGAAGTCAAAAAAAGCATTTTTAGAAAAAGGTCTGTGTGTGTCTGTGTGTCTGTCTGCCTGTCTCTGGAAGCATACCTCAAAAACGAAAAGTTGGTTAAAAACCAAAGTTGGTATATAAGTTGAATACCTTTCAAGGATAAGCCATGAAGATTTTGAAGAAAATTGCCCCACCTTAAACTACCCTTTACATGGAAAATTGTTAGAAAATTTTGATTTTCTTGAAAATGGCTAACGATTTTGATTAAAATTGCCATATGTTTAAGATGTTTGTATGAGAAATGAAACGTGTATTTTTAATTTTCTGGCTATAGCCTATGTAGTCCTCTTTACTCTGGATGACTTTTGCATAACTAGTAAACCGTAAGAGATAGGCCAAATCTTATTATGCAAAAGATGTAACTCTCGCTAAAACACACAATTTATGTCTACATAAATGTGTTTGTAGAGTGATCAATTTCGGAGATATTCCTTGTAATTTGTGTCAGTTTCGGAAAATTAACTTTGGTGAAATAGAACATCGCTGTTCATTTTTTATGTTAAGTTTGCAAATAACGGGATCTTATAGCTTTAAAATATTTGACTATCACACAAAGCCTGCTGTATTTTAATATTCCCCAGCACCTGCAAGGAAATAAGCAATAAGATAATTTGTACAAATGTTTATCTCAACTAACACGAAGAAGATAAGGAATAGAAGTTCATAAGAATGGTTAGTACAAGACTAGAGAAAGTCATGTGAATGCAGCACATCAGACTTTTTAATTTCTGCAATGAGAAGTAGAAGAGAAGCTGTAGTAATGTGATTGATTCGCTTTCAGGTACCTACATACCACTGCCACAAACCCATCATTGAGGTTGAAGAGCGAGCAAGCTTGCAGCATAACTGAGCTCTGGAATTCCTGAGCACAGGGCCAGTCATTGGCTGCTTAACATTATTTACGAGCATGGCCAGCATCAGCAACAGGTAAGTGCTATCTGTCCATCACAATGACATTTCTCTCGTTAAGATACATTCGTATAAACCATACATACATTCGACATGTTAGCCAGATATTTAACTCCATCTCTCGTCTCATCAGCGCGAGTCTATTACGTCCTATTCCACAAAAGTACATTACCGGAATCGTACTTTCCGCTCCACAAATGCAGCACGGCGTATCTGCTATACTAGCCATTTCCAACGTTTGCGAAAGAGGGGAGGTTGTGTTTACCTCCTACTGCTGTATGCTGACTGTGCCACAGAGGGCCCTGGGACTGAAAAATCTGATGTGTTGCACTCACATGACTTTCTCTACTCTTGTACTAACCATTCTTATTCCTATATCTTCTTCGTGTTAGTTAAGATAAACATTTGTACAAATTACCCTATTGCTTATTTCCTTGTAGGTACAAGGGGAATGTTAGAATACAGCAGGCTTTGTGGGATAGTAAAATGTTTTAAAGCTTTGAGATTCTGTTGTCTTTGCTCACTTAACATATAAAAAAATTAATAACGATGATCCATTTCACGAAAGTTCTAAGTTTTCCAAAACTCATACACATAACAAGGAATATCTCCGAAATGGGTTACCCTACAAGAAAATTTATTGAGACATAAATTATGTATTTTAGCAAGATCTACATTTTTTTATAGTATGATTTGGTCTATCTCTAACGGTTTACCAGTTGTGCAAAAGTCGTCCAGAGTAAATAAGACTACAGGGGCTATAGCCAGAAAATTCAAGATATACATTTCGTTTGTCATCAAAATATCTCAAACATATGGCATTTTAATCAAAATCGTTAGAGCCATTTTGAAGAAAAATTTTCCATGTAAAGGGTAGTTTAAGGTGGGGCTATTTTCTTCAAAATCTTCGTGTCGCATCCTTGAAAGACATTAAACTTAAATACTAACTTTGGCTTTTAACCGACTTTTCGTTTTTGAGCTATACTGTCCACAGACTGACAGACTGACACACAGACACACACACGGACCTTTTTCTAAAAATGATTTTTTTTGGGGGGGGGGGATTCAGGGGGTCTCAAAACATATATTTCCGGTGAAATCTCGACATCGAATTTTTGGGTGGAATACAATACTTCCCCTACTTAACCAGTAGAGAAAGTAAAAATGAGCGAAAAATTGTCAAATTGACAATTTTTAGATTTATTCATATAAATATTCCTCAAATCTTCATTGGTTAGCAGTAAAACGTTTTAGATTCAGGAATCTTCAAACGTCTAGTGCAGGTTATAAATGCCTTGTGCATTACATTTAAACGCCGCTTTTTTGCTTAAATTTTCCATAGTATTTGAACAAAATATGGCCAAAAAGGGCTCAAAAACAAACAAATTGAGCGGAAAGAAGTGGTTAAGCCGAGGTAGAGAACTAGACAAAAGAGGGGAGGTGTGACAAGCAGGTAATGTGATTCATGATCACGATTCATCTGTGTATAATAGTTGACTTTTCTCGACTTCACATTTTTTAACACACGACCTGCCCCATACGCGTTAAATTGTGTGCAATGCTCCATTTATGTGACTTCAACTTCAACTACAGCCCAAAGTAGTCCTGGGCCTTCTTCATCCGATATCTCCAATAATCTCTATCCAGATCTATGTGTTGCCAATGTTACATTTTACTGTCCTCTTGCTCTGAATCGCTCGCTTCCAAGTCATCACTTTTTAGGCACGTGTCCTTCATCCATTCTTTGTACATGTCCTGCCCATTGTAGTCTTTAATTTGGCCACAGTGGACAGATCTGGTTCGTTGAAGAGGTCATATATTTCCTTGTTAAAGCTCATTCTCAATATTCCATTCTCATTTATAGGTGCACAAATTCTTCTTAAGATCTTTCTTTTAAATGTGTTAATCATGTTTTCGGCCGCCTTCGTCATGGTCCAAGCTTCACATCAGTAAATAACTATGGGTCATGTGCATGTTTTGTTTTTCTATGTGTAAATTTAGATTTCAGAATTAGCAAAAGACCATTAATGCCTTGTTTGCTCTGTCGATTCTCTTTCGGATTTCTTGTATTTCATCGTTATTATCGGTTATAATTGTACCTAAATATGAATATTTCTTCACTGCTTCAAAATTATTAGTGTTCTTTTTAAATTTATATTCTCTATTAATTTTTGACCTTGATTGTGTTAACATTTTTGTTTTAAAACTGTTTACCTGGAGACCAACTTCTTTTGCTCTTTGTTCAAGTAGATTAAATGTATAAAGTCTTGACGACATCTTGCCATAATGCTAACATCACCAGCATAGCCGACTATTTGTATGGATTTGTATATCACTGTGCCTCCTGTGTCTACATTTAATTTCCAAATTATATACTTTAGGACTATATTAAAGAAAAGTTGTGCCAGCCTATCCCCTTGTTTCAGTTCTTCCTTAACAAGAAAGGATTCTGCTACTTCTGTATTAATTTTAACTTGAGCTGTGGAGTCCATGGTTATTTTTGTTAGCCTTATTAATTTTTTGGGGATCCCAAAAATCACCATGATTTTGTATAGTTTATTCCTGTAAACATTGTCGTATGCCTGTTGGAAGTCAATGAATAATTTATGTATATCAATTTTATATTCCCACAATTTTCCTAGTATTATTTTAACTGTATATATTTGATGTATTGTAGATTTTCCTTTCCTAAAACCAGTTTGATATTTACAGATTATTTCTTCAACGTACGGTTGTAATTTATTTTAAAGTATTAAATACTCATACAAGTTCAAAAAAGCCATTTTAATGTCCACCAAAGCAAAGAAATTAATTACTTTAAAAGTAATTATTTTTTCTTCCTGCCAGAGATTGATGTTTGTTGGGCAATTGGAGCTTATAAAATAACAAAACTGTTGTCATAATTCAGTTTTTGATGCACATAGAATATTTTGAATATTAACGTATTTTTGCATTGTGAATAAATTGAATAATTAATTCCCTCAAAACTATAAAAGAAAAGATACTGGAACCTTTTGTGGTACTTTACAATATAAACACCCTTAAGTGTACAGGTTATTGGCATACCTATAAAAATATATAAAACTGAAATTTCAGTCCCACGGTCTCTTAACACTCCATTGTGCTGCAGTGGCGGTTTGGTTTTATATTGTACGTTGCGTTTAATTTACGAAAGCACTTTCAAATCTTTTGCGATAAACATATGTTCATTAGTAACTTCTTTGGAATTGCTTACGTTTAAGTAGTCAATATTTAGCAACAAAGTCGAAGTGCACAGCCTTAGAAGATAAAAAGTGATCGTCGCATAACATATTGCGATACAGACTTTTATAGATCCCGGCTGTGGCATTGGATTTTTAAGTTCCGGTTCTACCTCTCAAACAGGAATAAGAGTTTGTAAGAATAGTTAGCTCAAGAGTAGAGAAAGTCATGTGAGTGCAACGCGTCAGATGTTTTGTTCACCGATTTTTGTAATTTTATAGCATATTCTGATTTGTGATGGAACCTAGGTACCTTAGTTAAGATTTTAGGAACTAAAAGTCTAAGCTATACTTACGAGATCGTAAGTCGTCTTTGGAGTATGTTATCACACACGAATTTGATGTCTCCTTGTCGAACGTTAAAAAAGAAAAGGTATAATCAAAATTGTTCACTTTTATATGCAACAGCCTGTATTCCACTCTGCAGTCAATATGTTACAAATTCGGATGTACAACAAATTGAAAAAGTTGTTTTAAGAACTGCTGACTGAACTTTGAATGCTTTAACCCATCTTCTAACTTCCGTTAGTACTTAGATAACTGTGCTGCAGTTACTAATCTTTTCAGATACAGCCAGCTGTCTGGTTTTCTCATAGAAGAAGTGTTGTTTTAATAGAGGCGAATTGCCTGCCTGCCTGCCTTTCTAAAAGAACACTGTCGCGAGAAAGTTGAATATCAAACAAAAGCAAAACAAAAAAGAAAGTAGCTGCAACTACGAAGATCTTAGATAAATCTTTTGATTAAAATAGAGAACAAAAATTTAAAGCATTTGCGCAAAAATGCTTTAACCTCCAGCATCGAAAAGTTCCCAGTTTTCTTCCTTCATCTCTGGGTCACAGTGTAAACTATCTTTAACTTTTAACATTTGGTCGTAAAAATACTTCACTGCATAATTTTTGCATATAAGCTAAGGTACTGCTACTAGCTCAAAAATGGCCTGAGAAATAAACCAAGTAAATTGTAGACAAATCTTCGCCCAACCACTGTTTGAAAACTCGAGTAAAATATTTTGGATACAATTAACATGACCAAGGATATATTTATAACAACAAAACCTTTTTTTAAACAAAATAAGAAATAATTCTGTGTTAAGTTCACATAATTTTCTCTACTCGCCATGTTATCCAACTTATTTTTCAATTTATCTTATTTTAAATGACATAAATCTTTGCAGAATTTAATTGATATTTTCTTATAGGTAAAAGGATAATAGAGCAAACTGAATCGATAGTCAGATATATATAAAAGCCGGCCGCCATATACTGGCAGTTAGTCCCCATACTCTTTCTACATCACAAGAAACGACTGAAAAGCGACCTTGCAAAATATGACGTACTGAACATTGCAAACTAGTAACGGATGTATTGGAAATGGGCGGTGCCATAAAAGAATTATAATTATAACGTGTTATTAAAAAATGAAATGGTAGGCTATTTCCAGAAAATTCAAGATATACATTATATTAGTCATGAAATATTAATGAAAATCATTGCCATCTTTAAGAATATCAGCATTTTCGAAACAATAATTGAACCAATTCTCCTGAAAAATCAGAATGGTTTCAGAAAGGGTAGATTCTGTTTAGATTGCACTTTTACACTGGTGCAACTGCTTGAAAAACAGAAGAAGTATAATATTCCACTTCATGTAGCTTTCATAGACTATGTCAAAGCATTTGACAGTCAATAGATACAAAATGTGGCAAATAATGACGGATAAAGGTTTTCCTAACCACGTGATAGATGCGATACAAAATCTATATTGAGGAACAAAGATAAAGGTTAAAAGGTGGAAGTAAACTCTCAGAAGAAGGCATTGAAATAAACCAAGGTGTCCGACAAGGGTGTCTATTTTCACCCACATTATTAGTTTAATTTATTTAGACGATGTCATTCGTAATTGATAAACTATTCTAACTAATAATTTTAAAACAAATAAGATAAATATGGACGCTTTAGTTTCTGCAATCAAGCAGTTATAGTATCTATGGAGGACTATTTGCAAAGAGCTATTCATAAACTAATTACAGTGGCTACTGTTTAATTTGAAAGCATCACCTGAAAAAATAAAATAATAGTATTTTATGGAAAAGACCTTGCTAGAGCTAAAATTATGGTTAATAATTATATACGTATAGCACAAGTTATGGGTTTAAAGTATTTAGGAGTTTTCATTGGGAAGGATAGAACAAAAGACATGAACAGAACACTAAATTTATTTCAACAGATATGTGGAACAATCCGAAGAGCTGTATCAAAGAAAGTCCGCCAAGAAACCTTATTTAACATTTATAAAATATTAGCAGTTCCAGCTCTTCTATGCGGTTCTGAGTGGTGGTCTCTAAATAAAGATGTTCTGAGACGGATAGAAGTTGCGGAAATGAAAGTCTTGAAGTTTTTGGTAGATTTTACTTTAATGGACAAACAGAAGAGCGTAGATATTCGAGAACAGTTGGGAATATTCAAACTAACAATCAAAGGGAAAGGGAAAGGTGTCCACAGAATGGAGCATCATAGGATTCCCCATAGAGCATTAAATTAGAGGCCAAGAGAACAACCGAACTGAGGAAGACCTACTAGAAGATGGATAGAACAACTTCAGTTTGGAGTCGGGTCAGGTCACTCATGGTCTAAACCTTGTTTGTATATTGATTAATTAAAATCATAGTCATCTTTGATAATATCAGCATTTTCGAAACATGTTCCATGTAACTAGTTTGGGAACAGGGGATGTTTTTGAAAATCTTGTATCGGATCCTTTGAAGATATCAAACTTCTAAACTAAGTTTTTTATTTAACGGCCATTTCGTTTTTGCGTTATGATACACATATACACACGCGCACGCGCACTCCGCCTATTTTCTAAAAAATTTGTGTTGTACTCGCATGACTTTTTCTAATCTTTCACTCTTGTTCAACTTATTCTTACAAGCGCTTTATTCTTCAAGGTACTTTGTGTTAATAGATACACAAAACAAATATGTTGTTATATACATCCTTAGGCTTTCACGGCCGGCGTTAATCCAATAGATGGTAGATTTCGGGCTTGTAAACCGTGGTCCAGTGACTCCTGGCTGGTTAACAATCTGTTGTTAAATCTACTATCTCTGAAATCTACCATCTATTGAAATATTTTGTTGTTTAACGACGCTGTCAATTTTCACGATTACACCAGTGTCGCGGTGTGCCGGAATTTTGTCCTGCAGGAGTTATTTTACATGCCAGTAAATCTGCTGACATGGAGCTGTCGTTTTTAAGCACTTAAAAACCATCGGTCTGTGGTCCGGATTTGAACCGGCGACCTTGGGAACAGTAGGCCAGCGTCAAATCTGATACATAGTGTCACCGCGCCCGCCGTATCTAATTGCCGACAACCGCAGTGTCACCCATCGCATTATTGTCGGCACTACCGCAAAGGAGCCGAAGGAAAGAGACAGAGAATGGCCGCATTGTTGGGGGCTTGCCGAAAGAGAGAAAGTGATAGAGGCCTCTAGAAATGTCTGCTTTGTATTTCACCGCAAAATAAGTGAACGTTCCTGAAGCTTCCAGAATAGTGCCTGGGAGATATAAATAGCGGTAAAGTGCGACAGAAGAGTCAGTCAGACGTATGTGAAGCGTTGAGTAGTGCCGACGGAGAACAGTCAGACGTATGTGAAGGTTGAGTAGTCGTGCCGACGGAGACGGACAGACGATGTGGAGAGTTGTGCCGACGGAGAAGAGTTAGTTCTTTGTGTTACGAATTCGGAGTCGTGCTGTTGGAGAATCGGAAAAGACTTTCTTGCTGTTGCAACGAGTGTACAAGTTACTGTTTACGGAAATAAAAGTGTTTATCTCGACTACATCTGTCTACTTTACTTCACACCAAAAGTCACACTGGTGTCAGAAGTGGGATTCGTCGAATTGCTTCTAGTTTCGTTACATCGTCGTTAGAAGTTGCAACGTTAGAACCAAGATGGAGGGAGATTCGGAAACCAGGATGATGGCAATGATGAAAGAATTATTCGCCGAAATGAAGACAGAAATGTCCAAGATGAAGACGGCAACCAACAACCTCGCTGCCGAGCTGAAAGAGATGAAGACGGCAAACGACAACCTCGCTGCCAAAATGGAAACGTCAAACGACAACCTCGCTGCCAAAATGAAAACGAGAAACGACAACCTCTTTGCCGAGCTGAAAGAAGAAATAAAGACGAGAAACAACCTCGCTGCCGAGCTGAAAGAGATGAAGACGGAGCTATCGGCGAAAATTGACGGCGAACTGATTGGCGTGACGGAAGACGTGGAAGAACTCGGCGAAAAGGTGGAAGACCTCTGCCAGCACGTGGACGTCGTGGAGGACGACGGGGAACGTCTTGGTGCCCTGGTAGTAAGAGTTGACGAGAGCGTCAAAGTACTGGATGCCAGGGGCAGACGGAATAGCGCGGAGCCGGGGAGGGAGCACCTAGTGGCCGAGGCGACAGTCGCGCCCGTTTCGGATGATATGAGGGAAGACGTGGAACAACTCGGCGAACTAATTGGCGTGACGGAAGACGTGGAACAACTCGGCGAACTGATTGGCGTGACGGAAGACGTGGAACAACTCGGCGAACTGATTGGCGTGACGGAAGACGTGGAACAACTCGGCGAACTGATTGGCGTGACGGAAGGCGTGGAAGAACTCGGCGAAAAGGTGGAAGACCTCTGCCAGCATGTGGACGTCGTGGAGGACGACGAGGAACGTCTTGGCGCCCTGGTAGTAAGAGTTGACGAGAACGTCAAAGTACTGGATGCCAGGGGCAGACGGAATAGCGCGGACCCGGGGAGGGAGTACCTAGTGGCCGAGGCGACAGTTGCCCCCGTTTCAGATAACGAAAGTGTACGTCTCGGGGAAGACAAAGGGGCAGTTCACGGACGTCGTCGGGGATCCTCTGGAGGAGTGTGTCGGGTACGTAACCAACCAGGATACGACGTGGAGGACGATCAGCAGGGAAGCGCACAAGCAAACGAGCATCACGCGAGAACCGACTTGGCGTGTGACATGGGGGGACCGTCGGAGCCATCCAATCACCTGACGCATAGTGCCGTGAACGGAAGAATGGTGGACATCATCGTGGACGGCTGGATACCGGAGAGGCCGTGCCGAGCACGAGTGAACACGAGTGCAGCGGTGGACGCGACTCGCGCGGATGTGGTGGGGTTTGTTGCCGGACCCATCGGAAGCAAGGTGGCGTGGAAGGTGCGCCAGAGAGGTCGGCGGGCACGGTACCCAATGAGCCGTTTCCAAGTGCGCAGGATGGCCCGTCAACACACCAGGAAGAAGGGCAACTGGACGAGGGACCGTCAAGACCGGCGGTACTGTTGCAGAATTTCGAAGCAGGATGGCATACGTCGTCCTAATCAGACCAAGGGACACTATCCAACAGCGATACCTAGGATCGTGCCTCCTGGAGAAGAGGTTCTATGGGATAGTCCGCCGGGGCGCAAGGGAGATGCCGCAGTGATAGTGCTGGTCGGGACGACCAGCTCTGAGGAGGGAGCAGTGTCACCGCGCCCGCCGTATCTAATTGCCGACAACCGCAGTGTCACCCATCGCATTATTGTCGGCACTACCGCAAAGGAGCCGAAGGAAAGAGACAGAGAATGGCCGCATTGTTGGGCGCTTGCCGAAAGAGAGAAAGTGATAGAGGCTTCTAGAACTGTCTGCTTTGTGTTTCACCGCTAAATAAGTGAACGTTCCGGAAGCTTCCAGAATAGTGCCTGGGAGATATAAATAGCGGTAAAGTGTGAGAAGAGTCAGTCAGTCAGACGTACGTGAAGCGTTGAGTAGTGCCGACGGAGTGAGTGAGACGTATGTGAAGGTTGAGTAGTCGTGCCGACGGAGACGGACAGACGATGTGGAGAGTTGTGCCGACGGAGAAGAGTTAGTTCTTTGTGTTACGAATTCGGAGTCGTGCTGTTGGAGAATCGGAAAAGACTTTCTTGTTGTTGCAACGAGTGTACAAAGTTACTGTTTACGGAAATAAAAGTGTTTATCTCGACTACATCTGTCTACTTTACTTCACACCAAAAGTCACAATATTTTCTTGTAGGTACAAGGGAATAAGAATATGCAGTAGGCTTAAGCGGTGGTTAAATATTTTAAGAGCTGGTGCTTTGTGATGACTTTGAAATTTCCTTCTCTTTGCTTGACCAAGAGGTAATAATAATTTGAAACTCAAATTGTAACCAAATATGTCCCGGAAAGGGGATATAAATTGTTTTAACGAGATCTATACGTTCAGCAAGATTTTCTCTCTTACGGTTTTCCCATTGTGCAAAAGTCACTCAGAATGAAATGAACTTCAAAGCCTAAAAATATTTCACTTGCAATAATACTTAAAGCACAATTATTCAAAAATTGTTTCCAGATCATAGAGGGAAGATTTAAATACTTTAACAAGATCCTCGCGGTGTTCTCTTGTTAATCTTCGACGTTGTCACTGTGGTGGTTAAGTGCAGGTGAATCTGGTTCAGGAGGCTGCTATGATGGTTGGTGAAGGATCTGTAAAGTCGAGTGTAGCAGGAACAGTGTTGCATCTGCAGTTCGTGTGGTGGTGAGTGCAGGTGAATCTGGTTCAGGAGGCTGCTGTGATGGTTGGTGAAGGGTCTGTAAAGTCGAGTGTAGCAGGAACAGTGTTGCACCTACAGTTCGTGTGGTGGTGAGTGCAGGTGAATCTGGTTCAGGAGGCTGCTGTGATGGTTGGTGAAGGATCTGTAAAGTCGAGTGTAGCAGGAACAGTGTTGCATCTGCAGTTCGTGTGGTGGTGAGTGCAGGTGAATCTGGTTCAGGAGGCTGCTGTGATGGTTGGTGCAGGATCTGTAAAGTCGAGTGTTGCATCTGCAGTTCGTGTGGTTGTTAAGTGCAGGTGAATCTGGTTCAGGAGGCTGCTGTGATGGTTGGTGCAGGATCTGTAAAGTCGAGTGTAGCAGGAAGAATGTTGCACCTGCAGTTCGTGTGGTGGTAAGTGCAGGTGAATCTGGTTCAGGAGGCTGCTGTGATGGTTGGTGCAGGATCTGTAAAGTCGAGTGTTGCATCTGCAGTTCGTGTGGTGGTTAAGTGCAGGTGAATCTGGTTCAGGAGGCTGCTGTGATGGTTGGTGCAGGATCTGTAAAGTCGAGTGTAGCAGGAAGAATGTTGCACCTGCAGTTCGTGTGGTGGTGAGTGCAGGCGAATCTGGTTCAGGAGGCTGCTGTGATGGTTGGTGCAGGATCTGTAAAGTCGAGTGTAGCAGGAAGAATGTTGCACCTGCAGTTCGTGTGGTGGTGAGTGCAGGTGAATCTGGTTCAGGAGGCTGCTGTGATGGTTGGTGAAGGATCTGTAAAGTCGAGTGTAGCAGGAAGAATGTTGCACCTGCAGTTCGTGTGGTGGTAAGTGCAGGTGAATCTGGTTCAGGAGGCTGCTGTGATGGTTGGTGAAGGATCTGTAAAGTCGAGTGTAGCAGGAAGAGTATTGCACCTACAGTTCGTGTGGTGGTGAGTGCAGGCGAATCTGGTTCAGGAGGCTGCTGTGATGGTTGGTGAAGGATCTGTAAAGTCGAGTGTAGCAGGAAGAATGTTGCACCTGCAGTTCGTGTGGTGGTGAGTGCAGGCGAATCTGGTTCAGGAGGCTGCTGTGATGGTTGGTGAAGGATCTGTAAAGTCGAGTGTAGCAGGAAGAGTGTTGCATCTGCAGTTCGTGTGGTGGTGAGTGCAGGTGAATCTGGTTCAGGAGGCTGCTGTGATGGTTGGTGAAGGATCTGTAAAGTCGAGTGTAGCAGGAAGAGTGTTGCATCTGCAGTTCGTGTGGTGGTGAGTGCAGGCGAATCTGGTTCAGGAGGCTGCTGTGATGGTTGGTGAAGGATCTGTAAAGTCGAGTGTAGCAGGAAGAGTGCTGCACCTGCAGTTCGTGTGGTGGTGAGTGCAGGCGAATCTGGTTCAGGAGGCTGCTGTGATGGTTGGTGAAGGATCTGTAAAGTCGAGTGTAGCAGGAAGAGTGTTGTATCTGCAGTTCGTGTGGTGAGTTTCGAACGAAGGGTGGATTACGGACGTGCCATTTGGCGTAGGACCTGGTTTTATTGTGCTTGAATCCTATTTACTTGTGTATTTGTGGCTAAGCTGCAAACCGAGCATCCGTTTATCCAGGCTGGCCTTATTGATGAAATTATAATCTCTTGATATGTGATGGTAGCGGAGATATTTTAATCGATGAATTCTGTGCCTTAGCCTCTTAATTCAGTGTTTAAACTACAGAACATCTTACAAAAATGTAATATGAAAATGTCAGAGAACTAAATCTATAACTATTACTAGAAAAAATACTCAAGAGTAAAAATAATAGTAAATAATAAGACAATAGGACAAGCAACAGCTTTCAATTATTTTGGTTGTCAAATATCAAAGTTTGACCATAAAAATAGACGTGGAAAAAGTTTGGAAAACTTTAATAAATTAAATGGCATAATCAGAAGAAATTTCGGAAAAGAAATTCAATTAAGATTTCAGAATATCGCAGCAAAACGGCTCTCCTTTATGGAAGCGCAAGTTGGGCATTTAGTGCAAGAGATAAAGCTAGAATTAACAGCTCAGAAATGAGGTTTCTTAACTGGAGTAACGCTAAGAGGTGGAAAGAGAAGCGAAGTGATTAGGATGTAGTGGAAATGTAGAGAAATGGTTGAGGATATACAAAATTATCAATTTAAATGGCTACAACATATCCAGAGAATGTCAAACTCCCGTTTACCAAAGACCTCAAGGTAAAAGAGATCTAGGAAGATCTCTCAATCGATGGAAAGACCAGTTTTCGTAATCGCAAAATGGGCATAACACTCAGTACTGCTTTGGTAGAACTCTTTATTACGGAAGAAATATGGGTGTTCCATGTGACTTGGTGCTGAAAGTTAAAGTATCGGAAAATATTGACTTGGGTTTCATTTCCAAATTTCCAAATTTCTTTTTTTCCCTTTCTTTTGCTCATGGGAGTCCTTAAACTGTTGCAGGGAGTCTATTGTGGAGTTGATTTTCCTTATCATCTGCAACTTCCGCTATTCAAATGATTTCTTGTGATGTTAAGTCGGGTAGATAGTGTGACTTTGGGTCGTTAAACAATATACGGACGAGAGGGCCATAATAATGGCGGTAAATCACAAAAGAAAGGTCTGATACTACAGAGCAACTGGTGACTGTGTGTATGTGATTGAATAGCGCTATGACACCAGTAGTGTCTACAAGCTTCTCGCTAATTCTGCTGAGTCGTTGCCCACGTGCGCATGGAGAAAACTCGAAGGAGGTCACGTGAGGCTGGCTCCAGTATAAATAGAGCAGAGTAATACCACACTAGGCTGAAGAGGGATTTCCCTAAACAGCCCGGGCATGTTGTAAACATGCCCAAATAAACATTTTTGCTTTGCTTTGCTTTGGTGTCAGTTTAGAGTAGTTGAGTGATAGAGTAGCAGTTAGTTTGTTGTTTAGGGTGTAAGTTGTCGTGTACAGTTAATTCTCAGTTAGGTGAATGAGTCGACCAGCCTGTCAGCGAGTATGTATATTTTCGCCGAGTCAATGTATCGTAATAGTCAAGATATAAGACAGAGAAACTGAAGAAATACATTCAAAGACTGAGAAAGATTACCAGAACAATTGTGAATTGTAACAACAGAGAAGTCTATAAACCGTGTCAGCAACGAGAGGAAAATTGTGCATTAGTAGTAAAATTTGGAGTGATAACAAGTTAACAGGATTTCGTATTTTGCTATTTTGTTACAGTAACTTATCTATAACGGGCTAACACGCTTCCTTGAGGTACCCAGCTTTTTTTTTTTTTTTTTTTTTTAGGGGGGGGGGGTTGAGTACGGTATTTGACAAAAAAGCATCTGCTTCTAAGATTTTATTTCAGCGTGAGGAAGAATGTATCGCTCAATAAGGGTTCTAATAGAATAACAAAACTTCATGCTACACTTTATCAAAAGCCATTTCTATGCCCAGAAACAGTTCAGCGAGTCCTGTACAAACCGTGTTTTTCAAAGCATGATGAACTTACCACACTCTACTGCCAAAGGTGGGAGTGTGCAGGAACCAGGAGACTGGCTACATTACCTCTCACCCTGTTTGTGAGAGTTGCCTTTTGCTTCCTAATGGTTACTGCCCAGTGGCGAGGGGAGCGGCCTTCCTTTGGGGGCCATTATGTTTTGAAAAATATCTTACGACTCGAAATTATTGAGGGAATATGTGAGATGGACGTCAGGAATGAGTGGGTTTAGGACCCTTAAGCTGTGAAAGCACTCCTTCAAATATTTTTGAAAACCATGGCAAAATCTGAAGGAGGAAAATCGTCATGTATTTGGTTCCAGCGACTCTGATTAAAATACAATTTGTTACGTATTCGCTTAGCTAATAAAATGCATATCTTTAATTTTCTACAAGTTTTTGATGTCTCCTATACTAGACTGGCTTATATATGTAATTTTGCGCAACTAGTAAACAAGAAAGGAACAAAACGGTGCAGCATAGCCACAGTGTATGAGCTTCTGAGCGCCATTCCATATACCATGCCAATTAATGATTAATAATTGATTGTTCTAACACACAAACCGTGTGAAGGTAAACTTTGAATGGTAGAATCAAAACTGACAAATGCAATGTCATAGCCAGGATTTAAACCGGCATGTTGCCATGGTAGCACAGAGGTTAAGAGCAGCCGCGCATAGAGCGGAAGAACTGTGGTTCCAATCCCGGCTATGGCATTGCATTTTTCGTTCCTCATTCTACCCTTCTAAGTACGTGTTGTTCATTTGGAATTAGCTCTAAACAA